>JAVDOI010000015.1:108958-143958 GCA_032191485.1 Leptoclinus maculatus | reverse complement strand
GAGTTACCACCGTAACATCCTATCACTTTACTAACTCCTCAGGCTATAGCATATCTATAGCCAGTTTTCCCGTGAAAGAAAAATGCATGTACACACTTATTTGTGTGGAAAAGGGTAATATAATAATAATCATATAATAATAATCACATATTTGAAATATTCTGCAAAAATCCACACTTTCTAATGTACTATTTTAATTTAGTTTCACATTCAAAATGCTGATTACAGTTTTAAGGGCTCGAAGCCATCGTCAGTGTAACTAATAATGTCAAAATGTCTGCTTTTTTATTTACTTCTCCAGGATCAGTTATCAGCAGACATGTACGGTTTTGTGGCCAAAGAAATTGACTATGCAAGCTACTTCCAGACAGTAAGTACGAGGCTCCTCCTGTGACTTTGGCTGAAGAAACAGAAATGTTCTGCTCGTCCGTCTCACACTCTCTGATCTCTTGTCTGTCTAGCTGATAGAAGTCCAGGCAGAATACCACAGGAAGTCGTTAGAGCTGCTCCAGAGTGTGTTGCCCCAGATCAAAGCTCATCAGGGTGAGTTTCACTGATGCAGTCTGCTGGTTCCTCTTCCTACATCCTGCTCACACTCTGCTGCAGCGTCCACGCCTGTTAGTTTGCAGGTGTTTATGAACCGTTTGGGGTCCTGCTGTTGGAATTTAACTGATTTAATTACAGCTTCAACACTAAAATACTATTTAGTTTATTATTAGTATTACTTTTATTTATATTGTCAATATTATTACTTTTTATATTATTATTATTATTATAAATAATTTAATTAATTGTATTCTATTATTATTGTTGTTATTATTGCTCTTATTATTATATTAAATATACACAAAAAATATGTACAGTTTATGCAATATCTGTTTCATATCAGTAATATAAGTTAAAATAACTAATAAGTTAATATTCATTACTGATTAGTTCACAAACTCTCTGATTGGTCCGTAGAAATATGTGACATCACCTCTGTCCAACAAAGCCCCGCCCCTTTAAACCAGCAAGAAGAACACTGATTAAAAAACAGGAATTCTCTCATTTTAAAGAGCGAGCGTCGTTCTGACTTTGACTGGAATCAGTTTGTTCATTCACGACGTCATCGCGTAGACAAAGAAGCTTTAAGGTCCTCCAGAAAATATACTTCCTGTTTGTTTTGGAGAGGAAACGTTTAGCATCCTTAGCTGCTACTGTATTTCATGCATGTTGTGTGTGTGTGTGTGTGTGTGTGTGTCTGACAGAGACCTGGGTGGAGAAGCCGTGCTACGGGAAGCCATTAGAGGAGCACTTAGCGCTCAGCGGGAGAGATATTGCCTTCCCCATCGAGGCCTGTGTCACCATGCTGCTGGAGTGTGGCATGCAGGAGGAGGTCAGACTAACACACACACACACACACACACACACAGTAAAGACATCTCGTGGTGATACACTTTGCAGAAGTCTAACGAGGTCTGAGCTTCAGTTTGGTTTCCTCAAAGAAACAAACAATCCTCGACTGTTTAATTATTGTGTGACGGTAATTTTAAACTGTTATCAAGCCAGTGAGCTGAGCAGCTTTAATTGCTCAGAATGTAATGATTGTTTAATGGAGACACATTGATGCTGAGATGTAGTAGAGTAAATGTTTTCCCAGAGCAAATCTTTATGAGATTCCAAGGCAAATATATCATCATGTATAACTTAATCTCCATTCTACAGTCATCAGGCTTAATGTGGTGTTTGTTGAACATTAGGGATAATGTGCTGCGGAGAAATGTGTGTTTAAAATTCATCAATCACATTAGTTCAAAGTGTTTTAAGAGCTCGCTTTGACATTTTAAATTAATCGACCCCTACGTTTACAGCCGACTCAGCTGTTCGTTCATCAGCAGTCGAGTCGGATGTCCAAAAAGTTTTGTGAACATGTAAAGATTTGTATACGTGTGACGCTATTTATGTACATAAAAACTACATAAATATAATGTACAAGTAATATTCAAGCAATGTTTTTGTTTAGTAGAAAAAAAAGTATTATCTGCTAAATGAACTTCATCAAAAGTAAAAGTGCTCATTATGCAGAATGGCCTCTTTCAGACTGTTGTACTATTATATACTGCAGATACTACATTATATGAATAAACATCAACACATCTGGAGATACGTGGTTTTACCTGAAAAGTACAATATGTACCTCTGAGATGTAGTACAGTAAAAAGTACAACATGTACCTCTGAGATGTAGTGGAGGAGGAGTAGAAAGTACCATGAATTGTAAATACTCAAGTACAAGTCCCTATTAATTATTAAATACCTTCTTAAAACTGTTCTCGTCATGTTTCGTGTCTCAGGGTTTGTTCAGAGTCGCTCCCTCGGCCTCCAAACTGAAGAAGCTGAAGGCGTCTTTGGACTGCGGCGTGTTGGATGTTCAGGAGTACTCTGCAGACCCTCACGCCATCGCAGGTACCCCACCCCCCCCCCCCCCGTCTCCTAGCTGCACCCATCTGTTGCCACGCTGGACCTGATAACCATCGTCTAGGATGAGAAACTGGCCGCACGGCGGTAGATTCATGAGTTGGCACCAGTTCAGTTGCTTGTTAGGGATCTTAATTTACGACTCGCACATCTGCTCCGTCGACTTCACCTCCACACGAACAACATAATTGAGCTGCTAAACGATGTTTCCCTCATCAGAGAGACCTCTAATATTTAGTTTTATGTTTATTTCTCCTGCACACGTGACTGCAAATGTCATTCGTCAACCTCTGCCGTGTATTTTCTGCTAACGGTTCATTTGAAAGTCTTCTGTAAAGGCCACACATGAGAGATTAAAGACTCCTTTAAGACCTGATTCAGTTCGCAGCAAGAAAAGCTCAAATGTTTCTTGTCAGTTTTTGCTTCTGTTGTAGTTTTTCAATAAACTATCCCAAAAAACGTCTGGCGATAAATTCCAAATATAACTGGGATTAGTGTCAGACAGATCCTTCATCTTCTGCACCAAAATAAATAAATAAACCACGATAGACTACGAAAGACAGAAAGGCTTTTATGATGCTGTTATTGATCTTTTGTGAGGATGCTGCTTGTCTTCACTGGAGCCGACTGCTGCATAATGCTGCTGTCAGATAAATAACCTTAAACCTTAAAAATAACAAGCTATACATATTTTATATAGTTCCTGAAAAGTTGAGAACATTTTTTAGATTTAATTTCAAACAACTAACTAACAGCAGGGCAAGAATACGCAACATTCAGCCAAACGGACGGAGCTCTGAGGGACGGTCAAAACAACCGTTTCATCCTCTCCGCCTCCATGAGACCACTTCTCTGGGAGACGGAACCTTCAGTTAGCGGTTAGCTCGAGTTTAGCCAGCGATGCAAACCCCCAATCACCGTGTAGCCCCGCCCCTAAAGCTCTGTTTGACTCTAAATGGACCATAATGTACTAAATGAACATCATGCTGTATTGAAGAAGACTTGAAACTAGAGATTGAGACCATAAACTCATGTTTACAATGTTTACTGAGGTAATAAATCAAGAGAGAAGTAGAGTCATTTTCTCATAGACTTCTATACAACCAGAGGAGTCGCCCCCTGGTGGACACTAGAGAGAATGCAGCTTTAACACATGAAGCTTTGGCTCCACCAGCCCCCTGTGACCCCAGATGCTACAGCTAACCGCTAACTGAAGGTTTCGTCGACGAAACCAAAATACAAATCGTTTTCTCGATACTCTGATTTAATCCAATGAACAAACCAAGAAACCTGTCAAACTCATTGGAAACATTGGGTCCCTTTTATTAAACATGCTGTGTTCACTGGAGCATGTGGACAAAGAGAGAGAGGCCTCTCTAATGATCCCACATTAAACTGGGTTAGCTCCAACAGCAAATCTAATTTGTGCCCCCGTCCCACTGGGAGTGGTGGTCATGATGAGGGGGGGGGGGGCCTTCGTCTTCCATCAGCATCAATAAGAGGCAGCAGGATTTTTCTTTGTAACAAACTAGAGCTGCATCTACCGTAGTTTCAACATAATTATCTGATTTAATGTGTTTATTTAGCAGACAACAGGCCTGTACAAACACACACACACAGAGAGACACACACAGACACACTCAGACACACACACACACACACACACACACACACACACACACACACAGACAGAAGCTGTCTAATAGTGAGGGATGCCCTGACGTTGTTGTTTGTCATCCGTCCCACGCACTCCCCGGGGGAAATGAACGCAGCATCCAGAGAAGAAGAAGAAGAAGAAGACGAGTCAGCCGTCACTTTCCTCCTCACACTAAAGAAAATCGCATTCGTTCTGATCAAATAGCAATGACTAAATATAGTGACGAGTCTGAGACACTATAAGCTCATGCAGGCACATTATAAATGCATTGTTGTTTGCTCAAATATATACATGCATATATGCATTAATCTCATTATTTGTGTTCTCTCCAGGAGCTTTGAAGTCCTACCTGCGGGAGCTCCCCGAGCCGCTAATGTCATACGAGCTCTACAACGACTGGATCCAGGCCTCCAAGTCCGTATCGCTTCAACTCGCCACGATGTCGTCAGATCAGTGATGATGATGATGATGATGTGTTGAACTTTATCTTTAACTTCATACAATGTTCAACCTCTGTGTTTTTCTGTCTCTGTCGTCCTGCAGCATTCAAGATCAAGACAAGAGACTGCAGGCTCTCCTGAACGCCTGTGAGAAGCTCCCCACGGCCAACAACAACAACTTTAAGTGAGTCACTGCTTCCGTGTTTCCCTCCGTGTGGTCGTTGTTGGAAGTCAGGCGACTGAAATGATCAGTCAGGCTTCAGATAGACGTCTAAATGAATCTGTTGCACAAAGCTGTCTCGTTCTTGCTGTCTGATATGCCGTGAATTGTGGGTGAATTAAGACACTTTTTAAAATTAAAAAACATGTCTGACTGAGTTAAACTGTCTGGAACAATTGCAGCTGAAAGAACATTTTTACTGAAACAAGACAGATTTAATTAAAGTAGCATGAAATGAGATGAGATGGTTTGTCTTCTAAACTCTTCATCAGTCAGACTCTTAAGATAGTTTCCAAATGACGACTGATGATGTTCTCACTTCATCAGGTTTCTGCGCTCTATAAAAACTTCTAATTTCTCGCTTCATAGCATTGTTCACACATTATGAGTCATGTTTTCTCTTTCTTTATAATGACTGAGGACTGCGTCAGCTCCTTCTGAGGTTTCCTCCATTTCTTCCCTGTTAAGAAGGTTTTTTTTGGGGGGGGGGGGGGGGGGGAGTTCTTCCATATCTGTATCTGGGGTTTAAGGACGGAGGGTGTCGCCTGATGCACAGATTGTAAATTTGTGATATTGAGATGTATAAATAAAATGTATTTGACATAGCAGGTGTCACTGATTGTTAGCATGGAAACTCCAAGCTTCCATGAAACCTTTTGTGCTTCTAATCCAGCCTCCGATTCTTAAAAGTCCAAAGCTTCATGTGTTAAACCTGCATTCTCTCTAATGTCCACCAGGGGGCGACTCCTCTGGTTGTATAGAAGTCTATGAGAAAATGACTCTACTTCTCTCTTGATTTATTACCTCAGTAAACATTGTAAACATGAGTTTATGGTCTCAATCTCTAGTTTCAAGTCTTCTTCAATACAGCATGATGTTCATTTAGTACATTATGGTCCATTTAGAGTCAAACAGGCCATAAAGCAGGGGATGCTTTAGGGCGGGGCTACACAGTGATTGACAGGTCTCTACCAGAGACGTATACGGCATCTCTACGTCACTCCTCCTCAGTCCAGATATGGTCACTTCCTGTTCACTGGTTGCAAAAAACCAAGATGGCGACGGACAAAAACCAAGATGGTGAGAGAAAGAGGACTCGAGGCTGAGGTGCTGCTGTATTTGCTGCCGTGTATATTTGCAGAAGGGCATATCTCATGATCAAAAGCCGCGGCGAGGAGGAAGAGAGAAAAGTGAGCAGAAAAGAGCAGAGATGCTGCAGCACTTGTCAGTGTCGACATCGAATCGCACAAATAGGGTGTATTTTTAGACAGTGGTCCACCTGAGAAGACCTGTCAGACCTGTCAGACCTGTCCAGATGATCGCCGCTCGCTGCGATGAGCTGCCTGGTGTTCATTCAACAGTTCAGCTCAGGATGAGTCATTCAGCTCAGCTGCTCCCACAGAAACACACTGGACCATTGTTGTCTCTCACAAAACACACCAAGAGAAGGAACAGCGAGAATAGTAATAACACAAAATAAGTACCTTATTTAATCACACAGAGGGTGGGAAACCTTGGATATTGTTCTGTTATTTCCCACGTTTCTCACTTTACACGTCTCATTTCACTGCTACTGAAAACATGACGGGGAAGTAGATCTGTGTGAATGTGGCTTTACATCAACGGCAGCCAGACGGCGAGTAGTTATCTGACTTAACTGAGCTGCTGAATTCATGCATTCACAGAAATGTTAAGCCTTTTGCACTGATGCACATTTAGTTTAGTCCAGTGGAAGCTATGCAGTAGGGGTGTGCAGCTCTATAAGATAATATCGATGCTACAGATACCGACGTCTCCTTTTGAAGTCTGATTCTAGCATCAATAGGATCGACACAGAAAAAGGCATCAGTTGTTCTCTTCTACACTCATTTATATTTCATAAAGAGCAGAGCTGTACTCTCAGCATGACGTCTGGAGGAGAGAGGAGACTCGCTCGGAGCATCTTCACTGCTGTGAATCATGATTGATGGTAGTTTGTGCTTTTGTTTGAAAACATTCATTGTTCTCAACAAACACATGGTTGCGAGTATGTTTGTTATTTGCCTTTAAAAACCGTCGTGTAATTTTAACATGCGTGTGATAAAGTACAGAAGCTGCTTTTATTAATAAAACATCGATATCGATATCGACAATTCTGGCCACGTTGCAGTATCGACCACCTCTACTATTGTAGACCCAAATGTGGTGATTTTGTATTTTTCAGATAAACTTGACTTGAGTTAAATAAACCATTAAAAAAAACGAATTAATGAATTCTCACAAAGCGGAAAACTGAGCTGTTTTTAGTAGCGTGTGAGAAGTTGCTGTTTTAAACATACATGGTTTAACATGGAACCTTTAATTTATATAATCAAATCACAAATAAATCATGTTTTTCTTCTTCCTAAAGAAAGTTGAATTATTTCTAATAACTTGCTTTGACAAAAGCTAAATGAAGTTTATTTGAACCTCTTTCTGCTTCTGTATTTACAGGTATTTGATCAAATTCCTCTCCAAACTGACCGAAGACCAGGATGTGAACAAGATGACGCCGGGAAACATCGCTATTGTCCTCGGACCGAATCTGCTGTGGATGCACGACGAAGGGTGAGACGGCAGAGATGCATCGTCGCAGTAGTTCACTGACTTTAATAGAACAACATTAAGTGTGATCTCAGACCGCACGTTTGATTCATTTTAAAGGCACTAATATTCAAAATCTATGCGAAAGAGTCTTCTGTTATGAAAATTATAATGTTTTAATTTTTCTGGACGCTTAAATCTTTTAAGCTGCTTAGAACGAGAAGTACAGTATAGAGTTTTGATAATCTGACAGTCGATCATTGGCCCTTTATATACATGTATTCTCTGTCTGAAACGCTCCGTTTTGGCGCCTGTCTCTTTAAGAGCCCAGTCTGCTCTGATTGGCTTGTGAGAAAAATATTGTGCATGTTTGCAGAGATAGTTCTTAAGTTATTAGTGGAGATACTCAGATGGGGAGGATGTCTCCTAATGAACCTGCATGTGACAGAGGAAGAGGAGACACATCTGATTGGTTTGTTGAATCACATGTTTTCTGACTGGGTTGTCTTATTTCATCCATTATCTTCCAATTATAGTATCAGAAGCTGCCTCAGTGTATAATCCTCTCATCAAATTGAACTCTAGTCCCCCCTCAGGAAAATACTGAACTTTGGAAAACTGCCTTCCACAACATCGCATCTTATAAATAGAAAGAATTACGGAGGATTTAAGAATTTGAATAACTAATCCCACTTTTAAACATTTAACTCTGTGGAGTGATTCTGGGATTGTCTCTGATGAGCTTTTGTTTGTCTCGTTATATTTGTTTCTTTATGTCTTCTGTAGTCGAATGAGATGACCTGATTAAATAAAGGTTAAATATAATGATTTAAATCATCTGTAGATGCAATAAATGTCCAAGAAGTCCAGCCGCTCTCTGAACTGAGCCTCAGAATAAAGGATCTCTACTTCATAACACAAGCAGAAAGAAAAGCCGTAAAGAAGAGAGAAGGACTCCGTGTCCACGGGGCTTCTCAGTGGAGAATCTGAATATCTGCTAATATTCATGATGCTGCTTAGAGCTCAAAGTGCTAAAAACAAAAATGGCCAATAGGCACAATGTTTATCATAAAGTTCACTCATGAAGATAATGAGTAAGCAGTTTGGAAAGGGTGAAGGACACCTCCCTTACATCTCTGTGTAAATCTCACAAACTCTTTATTCCTTTCTAACTTTTAATTAGTATTTTAACAGCCGGTTCTCCTTTTTAATGCTTCTGCAATATCATGACAATGTGCTAATGCCTGAGTGTAAATCCTGATACGATGCTCTACGTCCCACCGTAAATAAAAGAAGCTCTCCTCTCTGTCCGCTGCAGCAACATCACAGAGATGATGACCACAGTTTCGCTGCAGATCGTCGGCATCATCGAGCCCATCATCCAGCACGCCGACTGGTTCTTCCCCGGAGGTGAGGAGGGATGACACGAGAGGAAACTGAGGATTGAGTTCTTCAGAGAATGAAAACACTGAATTGTTTCTGCGTCTCATTCCTTTCTTTAGAAATCGAGTTCAACGTCACGGGGAACTACGGCAGCCCGGTCCACACCAACCACAACTCCAACTACAGCTCGATGCCGTCACCGGACATGGACCTGATGGAGCGGAAGCAGAACGACCAGAGTCGGCGGCCGCTCAGCGTCGCCACGGACAACATGATGCTGGAGTTCTACAAGAAGGACGGGTACGAGCTCTCTCTCTCTCTACTGGGTTTACATTCTACACATTTAGCTGCAGTTGTTAGGGATTACACGCAAAACTTCCGGTTCTGCAGAGTGAAGCCGATGCTTCATGTGTTAAAGCTGCATTCTCTCTAGTGTCCACCAGGGGGCGACTCCTCTGGTTGTATAGAAGTCTATGAGAAAATGACTCTACTTCTCTCTTGATTTATTACCTCAGTAAACATTGTAAACATGAGTTTATGGTCTCAATCTCTAGTTTCAAGTCTTCTTCAATACAGCATGATGTTCATTTAGTACATTATGGTCCATTTAGAGTCAAACAGACCATAAAGCAGGGGATGCTTTAGGGGCGGGGCTACACAGTGATTGACAGGTCTCTACCAGAGATGTATACGGCGTCTCTACTCACTCCTCCTCAGTCCATATATGGTCACTTCCTGTTCTCTGGTTGCAAAAAACCAAGATGGTGACGGCCAAAACTCCGAACTCGAGGCTTCAAAACATCAGTCTATGAAACCAATGAGTGACATCACGACGACTACGTCCACTTCTTATACACAGTCTGTGTTCATTACAGTATTTATAGAGCGGTCTTACAGTTGACCAACATGGGACCTTATTTACGGAAGAAATATGATTGTAATTGTCTTATGATTTTTAGAGACCCACCAGAATTTTGCAATTGAGGCTTTCAGGGGGTCTAAAGTGTCAATCAAGGCGTCTCAGACCCCCCTTGAGACCCCCCCCGTATTTCTGACAAGTTAGCTTTAAATATTGTTTCCTAGACAAGGACACTTCGAGGCGCGTTAAGTTTCCACATGACTGCCTTTTTGACAGCGTCAGACATGAGAAGTAAGAGTGAGAAGAATTCCCCCTTTGATTGCATGTGAGAGGTGACCTCATGCTCAGTTTCACTACGAGGTGGATAAGAAAGGGATACTGTATCAGTCTTCATCTGCAGCCCAGTGAGAGGGGTAAGAAAGTGAGGAAAGAGAAGAATGACATTTAGTCTGTGAAATGAGGAATCAGGCAAACCTCAAGCTGTGGAGGAGGATTATCTGAAACCCAGTCAGAGGCTTTCTTTCTCTTTTCTCTGTCTGTCTCCGTGTCTCTTCCTTTAATGCTTTAATACACCCTTGGTCTTATAAGGCCCTGCGGCTAGACTAAGCCCTGCAGCCCGGAGACCACAAGTAGCCCAGCTAATTAAACCTGGACCCAGCGTGTGTGTGTGTGTGTGTGTGTGTTAGATCTGATCAATAGAGCCCAGCTTTCAATAGAAACACAGAACCAGCAGGCTCAGCACAGTGAGGCTCCCTTTGAATTACAGGTTTTTATGTACAAAAGATTTTCGATTTCGCTCTGTGCATGGTTGTAAAGTTTGATTTTAAATTTCTACTCAGTGCACACATCCCTTTATAAAAAGTTAATTGATGTTCAGACACTAAAATGTGCACCTCCAGGGGATCTTTGTGCCTTCATGTGAGGAATAAAAATGATAATAATTTCCCATCATTCTCTGCACCGAGCCGGACCAGTTGAAGGACACACACTGCACTTAGCTTCTACATTAATCTGGCCAGTGAGAACTATTTATTGCTATAACCTCTGGACAAGGTACATCGTGTGATACTTTATTTTTAGAGGGAAAACGGTTCGGCAGCATCTTTGGTGCACTAACAAATTAGGTAATTAGATTATGACTTTCCACCTTCAGCTCTCTAAGGGCCCAAGATTGTTCACTTTCTTTGTCTGCGTGCAGCGATGACGGTGATGATTGCATATATTTACTTTAATAGACATCTATGGATTCAATTAAAATGAACCTATGGACTTGGCTTTGTGCACAAGGTGGAATTATCTCGCTGAAATGAGAGAGGGTCTTCCCCAAACTGTTGCCGCCAAGTTGGAAACTCATCGTCTAAAAACACCCTTTCGATGTCCTTTCATTCAAGCCATGAAAAAAAGAAACTTTGACCTAATTAGCGCTAAAAGGAACTGTAATTTTCTCTCTGGGTTTTGAGACGAGGCTGAAGGGAGAGCAGATCTCAGCGTGACTCCCCATTTCGCTCCTCCATCTTGGCTCTCGTCTTAACAAAGTTCATCCTGCCAAAGTTCCTCTGCTGCTGTTAATGAGTCCAATGGGAGGGGGGGGGGGCTCTGTCCTCCATGATCCTTACTCTCTGTCCTCATTGTGCTTGTCTCTGTCTTTAACTACGCAGCATGAGGAAGATACAAAGGTACAGTATAGATCCTCCCCACCACACCCTCCTCATCCTCTCATCGGTCTATTCATCATCTGTCCGTCTCAGCTGCACGTTGACAGGAAGTGTCGGTCGTTTGTCGTGTGTTTAACGCTTCCAGTCAGGACTGTCTGAAGTGACACACTTGGACTCCTACAGTTCAATGCCTCCAACAGAGAAGGGTGACAAATGAGGGGGGACATGGACAAAGCAGGCCTTTCTTTCTGTGTTTACATAAGTAGCATCTTTTCAGGCACTGGATGAACTTGTTCAGCCTGTGAGTACAATAGCCTCTTGTTGTTTAGCCTCAGTTAAGATAGTTCCTGTCTTGTCCTGGAAGCAAGGGGAAACAGCTAGCCTGGCTCTGTCCAAGAGTAAGAAAATCTGCACCTCTAAAGCTCAATAGAGGGGTGACGTCATTTTGTAGGCCAACAGGAAGTTAGCATCACACTGGTTCCCTTGACAAGAATCCAATGGGATTATTCCATTGGATTCTAGATTATTGCAGAAATTAATCTCTGTAGCAAACAAACATTTATGATACTTAGAGGCTATAAAGGAACTCCACCGCGATCACGTGACTTCACGTCAGTCTATAAAGGAACTCCACCACGGTCACGTGACTTCACGTCAGTCTATAAAGGAACTCCACCACGGTCACGTGACTTCACGTCAGTCTATAAAGGAACTCCACCGCGATCACGTGACTTCACGTCAGTCTATAAAGGAACTCCACCGCGGTCACGTGACTTCACGTCAGTCTATAAAGGAACTCCACCGCGGTCGCGTGACTTCACGTCAGTCTATAAAGGAACTCCACCGCGGTCGCGTGACTTCACGTCAGTCTATAAAGGAACTCCACCGCGGTCGCGTGACTTCACGTCAGTCTATAAAGGAACTCCACCGCGGTCACGTGACTTCACGTCAGTCTATAAAGGAACTCCACCGCGGTCACGTGACTTCACGTCAGTCTATAAAGGAACTCCACCGCGGTCACGCGACTTCACGTCAGTCTATAAAGGAACTCCACCGCGGTCACGTGACTTCACGTTAGTCTATAAAGGAACTCCACCGCGGTCACCTGACTTCACGTCAGTCTATAAAGGAACTCCACCACGGTCACGTGACTTCACGTCAGTCTATAAAGGAACTCCACCGCGGTCACGTGACTTCACGTCTCCTCCACTAAGCTAAAGGAGGACTAGTGTTCTAGTGAGGACGTTTTAGTCGTTTTTAAGACACGTAAAAGCTTCTAAGTTCACCAGAGGGGTGCTTACTGACCTATTTTATATCAGAGAACAAAACTTTTAAATCTTTTCAGTTTGTGTTAACCACAGACCTTATTTTAGACATCTAACCAAAAACACATTTCGAAAACCCATTGACTTTGAAATGAGGGAACAGGAAGTGAAAAAACGCAAACTAATTTCCTGGTTTTAGGACTCCAGGACTCCTGCAGCTCTCTATGATCCTGTTTTTTGTCAACAAGGAAGCGCTCCCACTTTTGTTTATTATATATAATATATATATTTCCAGATGTGGGAATGTGTAGGTCGACGTCTGCTGCTAGCGATCAACTCGCACCTGCATTTTAGCAAATATCTGATCAGTTTTATGATATAAAGTTCAGCGTTAATGGAGAGGTGGAAGAAACATTTATTTTTTTATTTTATTACATTCCCCCTGTTTCCAGTCTTTATGCTAAGCTAACTGGCTGCTAGCTTCATTTTGAATGGACAGACATGAGAGTGGTGTCAATCTTCTCATCAAACTCTTGACTAGAAAGCGTCAAACTACGTCTTTAGTTATTTTTATTTGAATGCCAAAAGGACCATAAAGTCTTCATCTTGTTCATTTCATCCAAACTGCCCTCGTGTTGCAGTTATCAAAAGATTTAACATCTCACCTTCCTCATGCATCGTCATCTTTGCAGATGATTGTCATTAAAAATGGAACTTAATTACACATTTAATGGGGACAATGTGTCGGTGGAATGTTGTTCTCTGTTCCTGAATGCTGAGGATCATAAGTACACCCATACAGGTCCGTGTGGGTGGAGCAGAGTGACCCTAGAGGCAGGGTCAGGCCTCTTTCAATGATGGTTCAGATGAAGCTTGTCCCGTCCTAGCAGCCCTGATGACCCCACCTGAACCACACACACACACACACACACACACACACACACACACACACGCCCTCCCGTTATTTGATTGGCTGTGCATCTCTGTCCCACTGCAGCATGGGTGTCAGGGTGATGGACACTACTTGGGTGTCGCGCAGGGGCTCGTCTTCCACGCGTAAAACCTCTTCCACGCCACCGAGCGTGCACCCCCCCGTCCCGCCCACTGACGCTCTCGTCCCCGAGCAGCCTGGGGATTTCTCCCCCTCCCCCACCCCTCCTCCCACTAACAGCGACCGAGCCAGGTAAGGCTGTCGTGCCCCCCCGGTCCCCTCGTCCTCCTGTTTCACCCCCCCCACCACCACCTCACACACCTGCTGCTGCTCCCCCCCCCCCTGCCGCGTGTGCTGCTGCGCCCTGCAACTGACACCACAACAGCGCTGTCTGCTCCACGTTTTTCTTTCTGTTTCCCCCCCACGAAACGCTCACCATCACCTCCGTGTCTCCCCTCTGATGAAGCATGACTTTGTGACTGCTCTTTAAGTTTCTGTTTATTTTGTTGTTTATTTGTCTCATCCTTGAATTTGTATAGCAGCCATGTGTGCAGATTAATTCCTGTATTTTATGTGAAGATTTCAGTAGTTCATTGCTGCATGTGCATGAATTATTTATCTGTTTTGTTTTTTTGTTTGTCATTAGTCCAAGCATCATTAACAGCATAACAGTCCATTGTCGCAAGGCCCTGCAATGGATGAGGTGACTTTTCTGTTTGATTCCCTTTCTGTGATTTGAAACCCATAGAGCACCTCTTCTTTATTTCCTCTGTGCTGCCCCCCCCCCCCCCCCCCCCCCCCCCGGAGCCCTCACTTCTCCCTCCTGACACAATAATTAATATTCCTCCCAAACTTAAACTGATAAATCGTTACCTCCCACTGCTCTTAACCTGCTAGATATGAATGAATTCCTCCACTTTACCTCCAGCTCTATCCCCCAGGAAACATTGACATGTTTGTCATTGCAGCTCGGATGATGCATCCTCCAATTGGTCGGACTCCTGTTACGCCTACCCCTCCCCTGAGGAGGAGAGGCCGCCTCCTCCTTACCCTTCTTCCTCCTCCTCTTCCTCCTCTTCCTCTTGCTCCTCCTACTCGCTCCCTCACCACCATTTCTACACCCGAGCACCTCCGGGTATGCGTCCCGTCGCCCCCAACCCTGAGTCCGTGCCCCCCGGCCCGTCCCCTCCCCCACTCCCCCACTCCCTCTGCCCGTCCCCTCAGCCGCTTGACATCAACTCCAATTCCTTGCACCTGCCCAAACAGGCCTCCCTGTCTGACGCTTCGCATGCGGCCCCGCCCGAAACGAATGGCTCCACCCTTTACATCAAACCCCCGCTCGTTCTCACTCGCCACGACCTGTTCCTGGGCTCCCCCAAACCCCCCAACACCCCCCTATCTGCTCCCCCTCCATGGGCCGCCTGTAGCCGGGAGAGAGGAGCCAAGCTGACTAGGTAAATACCTGAACGCTGCTTAACTCGCACACAAACAGGAGAGATGAGAGAGGGATGAGAGAGGGATGGGTGAGGAGAGAAGGGGGATGGGTGAGATTAAGATACCGCCCCCCCCCACACACACTCTCCTGTTCTTTGTTCTTATTTATTGTGTATCCGTCAATCATGGAAATCAATTCTCTTTAAGAACGCCATTATCAGATCCATCTTTTTTTAATATAATTGCCGTGAATGCGATCCATAACTTTCCACGTTGCCAGGATATTTCAGGAGGCGGTTGCCAGGCAACAAAGGAAATTCAAAGCTTTCAGTGCATGCCATTATAAAAACAGAAAAAGCAGTGGGTGTTAATGAGTCATAGCAGTGGGCGCAACATCAGACCTTGAGAATGAACAGAAACAACACGATGTGTGTGGAGTTAATGTCTTTGTTATGTTTGATATTGAGCCCCAAAAGATGCTCGTGTGCTTCGTGTGCCCCCCCCTTCTCCCACACCCCACACCCCCCTCCCCCCGTCTCTAAATCACTGCAGCTTCAATCATCCATTCATGCCTCATCTGCAGAGCGTCGGTCGGAGTATGAACTGGTTATGTTTCGACCTTCATTGGCATTCTGGCTGCGCTGCGCCGTAAAAAAGTAAAATCCATTAAGCCATTTGGGTTTATTTGGGATTTTTGAACTGCTTTCTGCTGCACGGCATTACAGACCTCATGTTCGCCTGCAAACAGTGGTCACTCTGGAACTATGGGTGCTCTCTTTTTTTTATTATTATTTGCCAAGAGATTTATGGAAACACGGTTGACATGTTATTACAGAGAAGAGAGATGCATGAGGCAGCTTGTCATTCCTGTGTGTGTGTGTGTGTGTGTGTGTGTGTGTGTGTGTGTGTGTGTGTGTGTGTGTGTGTGTGTGTCCTCAGTACTCTGAAGAACAAGGAGCTGTCTCCAGTGATCGGACAGAAGGGACTCCAGGGACTCCAGGGACTCCAGGCGATGACTTCTTGTGGACAGTCTGACCACAGCCCTCACACCCTGAGGAGAGGTAACGAGGCGCCTTCGCATCAGTCTGAACATGTTAAAGTTACAGAAAATTATTTTAAAAGCCCCAGAAACATGCACATCGATTTGTAAACATGCTACCAATCAAACATGTCTACAGAGACAACCAGTCATCCATCACCCAAATACGTTTTTAAATCCTCTAAATTGCTCTGCAAGTGTAAAACATCACTGCAGTTCTTACAATATTCATATATTTCTTTCTTTCTGGTCTCTTTGCAGCAAAGAAGCTGGCCCCGATCCCCCCCAAAGTCCCGTACTGCCAGTCGGGAGCCATGTCCGACCAGTCGACAGGTCAGCCGTCTCCGGTCAGCCTGTCGCCCACCCCTCCCAGCACCCCGTCCCCGTACAGCTTCAGCTACCCGCAGGGATACGCCACCATCGGCTCCCCGGGGCAGATCCAGATGGCCACCGCCCCGTCCCTCTCCTCTCCGCCCTCGCTGGCTGGGACGCTCACCAAGGCCAGGCCGACCCCCAAGCCGCCCCGGACGAGGCCCAGCTTACCTCCCCCTCAGCCCCCCAGCACGCCCGGCACCAGTCCCCAGCCTCTGGACCATTCGACAGGCCTCCTGGACGGTTTGTCTCCCGGGGAGAGCATGTCCACAGGTGAGGTGTATGAAACGGATCACAACACATCGCTGCATGTCGAAATATACATTTCAATTTGTGCTTTTACTTTATTAGATTTACACATAAAGTAGTTTTTACTCCTCTGGATTCATCTGAACACATGAATTACTATAATAATAATGTTGTATTTTGCATAACAAATACATTCATAGTTTTTTGATAGATTTCCACCCAGCAGAATATTTACATGTCAAGGTAACAACATGTTCTCTAGACACCGCCGCTGGCTGGAGAAGAGCACATTTACAGAATGTTAATAACTGTGATGCTCAATAAAACGTCAGATTGAGACGAGGCCTCCAGATATTTATTCAACAAAGATTAAAGAGGCAATTTACCCCAAAATCCTCTTACCTGGAGAGCTTTGTCCTCAGTTTATAGTGAGTTGGTGCCAGTTGCCTCGTTTCGTACATGACTGCTTGTCTCCAATATAATGGAAACATATGGCGCTCAGAGCGCCAAACAAACCCACATTTATATTTAATACAATAAATCTGCACTTGTTTTATGTCTATTTCTGGACTTGACACTCTGATCTATTTGATTTATTGACATCAGCGTTCTTGGTGTGTTTTCGTCTAATTTTCCCCTCTTGTCGACGTCTCTTATTGTCTCACTTACAGCGGTATGAGCCGAGAGGTTCAGTGTGATTCTATGTGTGAGAGGGACTTTTAGGGTAAGCAGGACTTCCTGTGCTAAAGCCTCCCCCACCCCTCCCCATCCCTCCAACCCCTGCAGACATTTGACCTCTTCTCATTATGTTTACACCGACACACAGCGGCTGTTCTCAGTCCAGCTTTGAACCGTTCTGTCGGCCTTTGCATGGCGGCTGAGACTGATGCATGGCTTCCATGGGCTGAACAGACCGCAGGGGGGGGGGACCCCGAAAACCTCCAACCTTCTCTGCCCTTAGGATTCCTACCCATAATGCCCTGCTCCAGCTGGCGTTGACAGTCACTGCCCCCCCTCCTCTCACCCCATACCCCCCCCTCACACTCCACAGTGTTGTGCCCACCGCTGCTCCTCAGTCAGCACACTTCCTGTCTGTGCAGTCGTTCATCACACAAAAATGCATTAAACTGGGGTCAATATGTTAGTTTATACATCAGTATAACTACATTGATCGTGGTTTTCGGGGGTTTTGACGGTGTTTACTGAGTTGATCAGACATTGATCACGTCAGGTGTAAGCAATAGAGATGCACGATATACACATCTGTTTTTTTTTACCAATTTCCAACAAATTCCTTGCATCCAACACTGATGATGATGATTTAGATATTTTTCATTTCATCTCCACTTTATCATTAACGTTGCACTCCACGGATTTCACACATAAAATTCCACATAGAATTCCTGCCAAATTCCAAACTAACATGCTATATTTTTGTTAAGAGTTTGGTGCATAGTTTCATTTCTTTGAGTGTAAACAATGGAGAAACACTGTGAATGTCTTGTATATCGTGCACCTGTTTTACTTTACCGCCTGCTGTGTGTGACACCATCCAGCATCGATGAAACCACATCTGGAATCATCTGTTTCACTCTACTTCTCTTTCAACAGTGTTTCTTATTTCACTCATCCCCGTCTGTGTTTCTTGCCAGATTGTCTCTGTAACTTGGACATCCCCATCATCAACGTGGACCTGGACGGTATCTTTGACTTTGACCACATCTCCCCCTTCAGGAACTCATTGGCACTGTTTGAGTCGACCAACAGCAGAGCGGAGCCGGAGGAAGAGTCTGAGAGCACAGTGCTATGACGCCACTGAGAACCCCCCCCCCCTTCCATCAGCTGATTAAATGAAACACTACTGCTGCACCATCTCACTCAAACCCCCCCACACCCCCCGTCACTCATCCATTGACCTTTCACCTCTCCAGGATTACGTCAGCCTCACCTGTACTCGATCCAGAGGGTCCACTTGTAAGAACTTTAAGAAAATAACAAAAGAAACACGCCCCTAAAAGAAACCACACGAGGGAGCTCTGACACTTAGTTTGTCATTTTATGTTGGCTGTTTTTAATTTAATTTGATGTTTCTGTTTTGCCTTATTTGACTCACTTGCAATATTGCCTTTAACGTCACACACGGGACTGGAAACAGGCTGCTGGGAGGATCGAGTGCTCTTCGCTGCTGCTGCTGCTTCTCATGAGTGAATTTATAAAAAAAGGAAGAACAACACAGATCTGTACATCCGTCCTGCCAACACTTCTGTTCATCTCCCATCTCCCGTTCCTCCTCCATTCCTCAGAGGTATCAGTTTGATCCGCTCCGGCGTGTTGGTGGCAACGGGCCCCGAAATTCCCGTCCCACTGTGAGTGTGCCAGTACGTCGTTTTGGAAAGTGTGTGTGTGTGTGTGTGTGTGTGTGTGTGTGTGTTTGTGTTTGGTAATTGTACTATATGATGTTGCACTGTTGGTGTTCGTAAAACAGGAATGCATGTTTTTAGAGATAAAGGAGAATAACTACCAGGTCGAACGCCCAATCACACTTTCCTCTGTATTTACATCAATCAGGATACAAATCACTGAATATTTATTGTTTATACTGTATATTTTTAGGATATATGATACATTTATCATTTTAAATCAGATCATATTTTGTATCTACAGGAGAGCTATAAAGACACCATTTCCTCCAGATAGACTACAGTAGATGCTGTCAGGGAGCTAATAAACATATATATATATATATATATATATATATATATATATATATATATATATATATAGGTACATAATGAAAGGGGCGGGATGGTAGTGACTACACGCTATTCTTTTTTGTTTCGTGGGATTTCTCATTTTTCTGTATCGAGTAGTTTCAGTTTTAAAACGCGGAGCTGAATCCACAGACTGATGCCTGCAGTGTGCCACCACAACATTTGCTCAAATGAATCTCAATTCTTATTGATTGTCCAGCTTGTTGTGTGCTGCAGGAGTCTGGCCAATCAGAGCTCCTGCTGCTGCTCTGTGGGCTGGACTTTGGTTAAAGGTTCCCTGTGGAGTTTTCTTGTAAATAATCAAAAGTTATGTTTACATTCAGTGTTCATTCAGACAAAAAAGTGGTAAAAGTGCTCGTGGTCAAAGACTCCACAGGATGCCTTTAATGTTTAGGTGTCAGTGCTTACAATTAAAAGAGAGCCGCACTCGAGCAATCAGGACATGGACAATTAAATGTTAAGGCAAGAAACAAATAACGAATAATAAATGTAAAATTCATGTGAGATTTACATTTATTTTTAATTGGATTATGAATTCAACAGATGGGAGCAAGTGAAACAAGCTGAACACACCCCTGTGACACATTATCACCTTTTAAAGTTGATTACTTACTCATCAAGCTGTTCCAGTATTCTCTCTCTTTTAGCTCCGTTTTTGGTCTCCTCCACCTAATAAGAGGAATATCCGACTCTTTAGCTGCTAAATTCTCCTCGATGTTCACCAGTTAGTCTCTAACTGTGTCAGTCTGCTGTTTGCTGCTCAGCAGGTAGAGAACAGTGTAGTTTTTACAATTACAAAAGCGGTAAAGCTGAACTCCGTTGGCACACTTCAGGCTCCGTTTGCTCCGTTCTGTTACAAACATCTGGATAAGTCGTCGTTGAGCTGAGCGAGGCTCAAGTCCTCCTGCCCTGAGGTAAAATAACATCCCATCATATCATGACAAAGAACTGAAAACAGTCACGCTCACAGAAAAAAAGGTGCTATTTTTGTCAACAACAACAACAACAAAACAAGCACACTTTTCTTTCTGACATTGCCGTTTCAGTTTCTGCCGCCTCCCCAGTGCAGTTCATAGGAACCCGTCTGATGAAGCTGATGTGTTTAGTCTCTATAAGTGAACCAGAGGCGAGTGCAAAGATATGTGTATATGTGTTTATTTTGACGAGAGTATTTATACAGATATATTTCTGAATACTTTTTACTAGGTCTGAAGAGCTGTGATTGTGAATCTCATCTGAGGATTAAAAAAAACGAAACATTGAAACACGGGACCAGAACTTCCTGCTGTCGCATCGAAACCTTCTTCAGGAATCAGGATTAAGAGAAAACTTGAAAAATCAATAAAACTGGAGAAGCCAGGTTTGCATACGACAGCGGCGGTTTTGTGATTTGCCTTGTGGTGGTTTTGTTGAGACCCGTCCGTTTGAAAGACTTCATTTGGTCCTGAGAACATCCACTCCACATGGCCTCAGAGTCTGTCTCTGCATCCTCTCTTCTTTATTATTCACAGGACTTGTGTAAATAGAGCCTCTGTACATATGTGTTCTGTATATATAGGGGAGAAATCTAAATATATATATATATGAAAACGCTGTATTGAAAATATAAATGGCGATGAACATGATATAGTAGTATAATGTTGCTGGTTGTAGCACAATATTGCCACATTTACACGAAATAACATCAAGTAAACGTAGATTTTATAAACAAAAACAGCTGATTGTGCTCTTGTTGCAGAATGAACCTCTTGAACCCTGATTTTATCTCTACAGTTACAAAACAGAGTTTATTAATGTTGCTTTTTTATTCTTTATTTTGCTTGTTCCAACACGTCACTGCAGCTACGTGATGCTACGTTACATTTAATATAAAATGTAAGATGTCCTGTTCGTCATTTTATACATTTACAAACAGTGCAACGTGGCGTGTTTGCAGAAGGTTTGTCCACCTGCAGCTGTAATGATGGAACAGTCACGTGATCCAGCGGGTTTAAGAGGTTAAAAGAGACTCAAAGATCGACACGGTTATTCCGCCCCACGTTATAAATATGATAGATGTTTATTATAAACAACGTTCAGAGACAGTACAGGACGTTTTCTAAAGATTAAGGGCTGCAACTAACGATTAGTTTCATTATCAATTAATGTGCTGATTGTTTTCTTAATCGTTTGGTCGATAGTCCAAGAACATGTAAAAAGAATACATTAACAATAACTCAGAAAAGTTTCTTATAATTTCCTGTCAATCAAATAATAATCTATTAAAAGTCCCGGCTCTACTACAATTCAATTCAATCAGATCCTCCAGCTGAGTTCAAATCAGACATGAAATGCTGTCACCGGTATTTGTTGTTTTAATATTTAAAGGAAGACGTCATGTTTTCTGTGCGGAGGTGAATGTTGCGTCCTGTCGTCGTCTGGATATCTGTGCTACAATGTGCTGCTCTTCGTTTTTTGTACTGAAGGGTTTTCGGATTAAGGATTGTACAGAATCCATCAAACACAACTTCATGAACAATAAGCCTGTCGAGCAGAGACAGTTTCCAGTATTACATCTTTTGCTAGCATGTCCTCTGAGCGCTGCGGTACGAAGGCCTTTCTCTCACACGAGTAGGTGATGATGTTCACCTGGTAGGTCGTGATGAAGGAGGATTGTGTGTGTTGTGGACATAGATTCAAGTAAACGAGGGTGGTGGGGTATCTGATGAAAAGTGTGTTGTGACCAATTTTGGGGAGGGGGGGGGGGGGGTCGTTTGATTCGACATTGTCCTGTGTGAAACTCAGCAGCATGCTTTTTTAACCATGCCTATGAAATATGTCTCATCTTTGGTCCTATATAAATGTGCTTGTATTTATTTTTTATAAGTGAATAGATCAACCTTTATAAAAGAGGAATAACTCTCCAACCATTTCTGAAGTCAAACTCTCCGTCGACAGTTTGTTTGAAACAATCACGGTTTTCACCATTTTTCTCCCGTGTTCCATTAAAACGGTACGTTTTCACCCTATTTATCTATAGCAAATATTAAGAAGCACATCTGGCTCAGAACAGAGGCCACTGTCAGGAAGTCAAGCAGCTCACACGTTGGGGGAGACGACTGCTTTAAAGGACTAAAATGTGACTTTACACTGAAATCATACCGCAAGCGAGAACAAAAGAAATCATGCTGAACAGGTTTGTTTTTACTCGTACAGTTCGTAGATTACACTGTGGTGCATGCAGCCGTTGCAATCCAATCATCCTCCTTCTGTTTCTTTTGCTTAAAGTAATGGGGGCCAAAATAAAAAAGGGAACACGTAAGTGATCAAGGAATCTTTGTAGACTTTAAAGCTCTTCGTGTCAAACTGTTGTGACGCTGTGGACTCTTTAAACGTGTGGAGTGAAGAGGGAATGCCTTTTTCTCGGACACGCTATCTCCCGCTCACCAAGTGGAACACAGTGTAAAGTAAGATAGAAATAACTTAACCTCATCCGAATGTTGAAACTATTAAAACATGTTTTTTTATATTACTTGGATTTTCTGTGCTTTTGTTGTAAATGTGGCGTTCAGTGTTATTTCACTCAAACAAGTTCTACATTAAAACAAATCACTTTGGAAGAGAAAGAAGCATTTTGAACAATAACAAATAAGAAAACAGAGAAAAGTGCGACAGTATTTTAAATGTTGGTATAAAACTGTTGCAGTGATTCCTCCTTCAGTCACATCCGAGGTGCTTCAGTGAAGGCCCAACACCTTCTGCAGACGTAAAACACTTGATTACATCTCTGTAATGTGAAGTAAATCACAACTTCACAAAGTGTCTGGCGGTGACGGCGCCGCAATGCACCTGACGTGTAACCCTAAAACCTCAAACACACAGCGGTTATGTTAAAACATTAAGAGCATACAGAGAGAAGTGTAGCAGGAGTCTGCAGTCATGCTAGCAGCTAGCAGCAGTGAAACTACTATTATCTATCTGATAATAATAAGACTCCTTACCTCTGACCTTCTGTCCAAAAACATTAAACTGTAGCGAGGCAGCTGCTTCGTATGACTTGTCCTGTGGAACAATCAGAGTATATAACATAACATTCTTTCTTATCAACGACTTGATTCATCTCAGAATTATCATGAAGTCACTAATGTATTCCCAGGATTCATGTTGGAGCGCTCTCTTCATCGTACGCCTCTTACCGGCGTTCATGATGATGTTTAACGGTGAGTTGTACATCTGCAGGTGTTCTTCAGGAGTCTGGAGCTCGTCTCGAGTCAACAGCTTGTTGAGAACCGTCTGAGAGACGATCAGCTCCGGAGACTCGTCCAGCACTGACCCAGGAGCAGCCTTAGAGTGCACAGTCAGAGAATAAAAACCTTCATTTTGTGGTTAATGTGTATCTATAATAGTAAACACACCTTAGAGACTTCAAGGTGTTCACTCAGTTTCTGCAGCGCTGACAGGACGCAGCAAACCAGAGTCTCTGTGCTCTCCTCCTCTTCCTCAAATCTCTTCGAGTCTCCGGCCATCTGATCCGCATCGAGCACCTTCAGTCAACAGCATCAAACACTCAAACAATACTCATGCATCCAGATTATAATTCATGAGGACAGGCGGGGGGACAGATGAGATGGAAAACTCTGAATATCAATGCGTGGAGAAACTGGATGAAGGCTCGCGGAGGAACAACACGTTACTAGAAGACTTGAATCTGTCCCCCAGCTGGATGTGCCTCACAATGAAACCCTCAAAGACCACAACCACAGACCTTGTAGCTCCACTGTTGGAACAGCCTGCTTTGAGGGTTATGTGCCATCAACACAACCTTGGGAGCTTCCAGGAAGGCACTGAGAAGAGATGTAGAAATGATGTGTATGGGTTCATAAACAGTATGAAACAATAACAGGCTGAACGTTTGGACTTGTCTCTACTCCACAGTGAGCTCATTAGGATGTGTAGGGACATAGCATTACCCGTCTGGCTGTTGCTGCATCTCTGTGAGGTCCTTCAAAACAGAGACCAGGACGTCTCTAGATGACTGGAAGAAAACCACACAGAGAACTTCTAGTGCACGATATCACACTTCACACCTTCATCAGAGATAAACAGTCAAACTTACTTCGATGATATGCAGCAGACAGGACGGATACATCAACAGCAGGCCCGTCAGATTATCCAGTATATACTGTTTGCTGAGCTGGAAGTTGAGTTTTTCGTAATGAGCTGTGTGGAAACAAACAACAGGACAGCTTGTTGCAGCAAACTGAGTTGTCAAAACATAGCTGCAGTGGTTCCTGGGGCTTTTATTGTGGAATTCCTCGAGTAAGAACCACAAACAGCTCATACGAAGAAGCCCAAAGACTCATTTACACAAAGAGGTGTGAAAGCTATAAAGACGAGGGAAAGAAGACGTTAGCTGCTCTGATGGCAACTGCAGCACATTTCTGTGATTTTGATAGTTATATTCAACCATATGATTAGCAAATAGAGCAGATCAATACATGTATCACATCAATGGCCATCACCCTTCATTTCCCCTGAAGGATAACTGGATTAAACTGGTATAATGGTGATTGGTTCATTGATTAGAATCAAAAGCACTGCCCGGTTATCAAGCGTTGAGCTATTGTGCTCTCGCTGTTTGTAGCTGTAAAGGTAAATTGCTCGCTGACCTCCCAGTTCTGTCCTGTCAGCACGATGGTGGGGGAGCCGAGCAATCACTACCAGCCGCTGTAGCACGATCCTCTGTAGATGAGACCGTGAAGGAAAGACTTAGAAAGACCTGCAACAGGAAGTCCTACAGAGTGCTCTGTCACATATTACACACATACAGGAACATGCATGGACAAACGGAGCATCATTTCAATGAATATTGAGTTATTTGACATATTGTACATTCTTAGATCTTAGACTTCAATAGTGAAACAATTATCTACAACTACAATGATCATCTGTCATTTTAAACAAACCTCCTCCACATCCGTCCTCTGTGCCATAAGCTGCTGAAATAAACTAGTTGTTTCCTCCTCTTTCTGATCCTTTGCTCTCATTTCTTCCATCTTTCTTTCTCTATATGTCCGATTCAAGCCCCGAGTGAGTGGAGCCCTCAGTGTTTGTACAAGCTTATATCCTAGAAACCTATTGTTCTCCCGGATGCTATAAAACAAAGCCTGCTGCACTCCGATGCAATTAACAGGTATATGTGGAGAAGGCCAGAGCCAATCACAGGCCGGGACAGCCTCGTATTTCAGGTAATGGAAGACAATAGGAGGAGGAAGCGTCGGTATGGGGACGGCAGAGGACACAGAATTAAGAAGACTAACTTTATTTGGTCTAAAGCTTGTTCCTTCACAAGATAAGAGAACTGATTGGAGGGTAAATTATACATTCCTGATTAGGTTTAGTCTGAAAAAAATAATTAAAAAATTTCAGCTGTCAGACTGTCTGTCAGCATCTTCTACACTTCTACATGTTTTTTTGTATTAGGGCATTTGCTATTAAATCTAATGCGATCCTTCTAGAAAAATAACTTTCATTAAAATATGGGGTCAAAAGTTATGTAACGTGCTATATTTACCAATTCCAATGTAATATTTTGTATTTGAGAGACATATTATTTCACGAGATCAATATGGCTCCTTTAATGTTGTTGTTGTTTTTGACCTCATTACATAACTCTTTCCCTTCGCTTGTGGCGCACTCTGATGACGTCATCTCACATCGCCGTTACCTCCCGTTATTAACAGGTATGTTAATGTGAACAAACCTCTCTCATCTCCCCGTGAGACACGTCAAACATGGTCGCTGTGCTGCCGTCCTCCTCCTCAGTAGCGTCTCTGTTTCCCAAAGAAACGTCTCTTCTGGTCTTCTGTGAAGAAGCCATGATGCTAAAGTTAGCTTAGCTTTAAGTTGGAGCTGCTGGACTGATTGGCTAAAGGGGGGGGGGGGGGGTCTCCGCTCTCTGTGGGTTACCACGGTAACGCGTCATCACAAGACGGACCGCACAGTGCCAGTAAAGCATATATAAAAAATAAATAGAAATAAAGGTCTATAAAAAAAACAAATGCTCATGGTTAATACAAATTATGAGACATTTAAAGATAAAAATGACTTTGACCTTTTCCCCCTAAAAATGTCATATATATATATATATATATATATATATATATATGTACATATATATATATATAAAATTAAAAAGTATGACTTACTCATCATTATCACCACTAAACGCTGTTGCAGTCGATGACCAGCAGGTGGTGCTATTTTAACAGCAACAGTGTTATTGCGCGTCATCATGCGCCGTTTATGTGCAGCAGTGAAGCTCGTGAACACAACAGAGCAAGTGAATACAGAGGAAATCCACCCTAAAATATGTTCGCTCTCATTGTGGTATTTAACGACTTTTTACTGTGATTATCCACATGTATTTTTCCCAAGCTAGAAATTAAAATATCACAGCTGAATATTTGACACTTTCATTTAACCTGAGCCTCACACACCAGAATAGATAGTATTCATATTTAGGGTGTATTCTCCTTTAAACGCCCGCTGAGAGGAACCAGCAGAGATCATCTGACATCAGAGACGTGCGGCCTCAACAGCTCACATCAGCGGGCAAAATGGACTGATAAACACCACTGTTTGGGGCGATGTTCAGGTACTAAATACAATATACTTTATTGCATTTTATCTTTGTTTGGAAACCAGTAAAGATATAAAACACTAGAACCAACATTCACCGGGGCTTCTGCAGGTCGTTTGCTCGTTTGCTTGATGTCAGGGTATTTATATACATATCTTAAATATATTTTTTAATTATGTAATTTATCACATAGATTACAGTATGGTCAATGTTCAACAGGGTCATGTTCCCTCTGGAATTAGGCTGATATCAGCATGTCTAAAATAGTCAGATTTTATATTATAAAGCTTCCTTAATTTACACCTGTACCTAATCCACCCATTAAATCATAGAATATATTCATTTTATTTTATAAAGGCATAGTCCAGCATCAAGCTCGTGCAGTTTAAATGGCTTAATGACTATATAATTATGTTTTTTTAATTTAAAATAGCCCACATAAAATGGCCTATGTTGCATTTTCCTCTTCTGTAATATCATTTGAGTTTCCCTCTATAGGCTTCTCTTTGAATCTAATCTGAAGCTGAATTATTCAGTGGGATCACAGAATGAGGTTGTTTACAGTAGAAGTGACTGTAAAAGCAGCCATGCTCTATTCATGGTTATTAGGGATTGTGTGTGACTTGGCTGTTTAACTCGGTTTGTATCTCCTCGGCCTCTTTGTGGTTGTAAAGTGTTTTTATTGGATGTCAAGAGGACTCGCATGCTTTAAACGTGATGCTGGAGGTCAGCGTTGTTTGCTGTGGTATTTACTCTGTGTTCTCTTGTTCAAACCAGACCTTTAAACCTCACTCACCGTTCTGATTCAGGTTTAAGTGGATTTGAGGATTTGTGCAGCACTTCAAGGGCTTTATTGTTTTTTTTAAATATGGAAATGTGTCTCTTACATTTCCATATTCTTCCATAACTTACCTTGGTGCTTATTTTAGATATCCAAGTTTTATCTGTAAGATAATATCCACTGACTGGTGACACCAACACGTTTCAAAGAGCGTCTCTGTATCTGTAGCCTCTTTAAAGTTAAAATCATCATTTAAATAAACGAGGACTTTCCTAAACGTTACTGTTTTCTTCTGTCAGGTTTTGGTCGTGTTCCCATTTGTTCCTGCTCACGACTAGTTTGGTGTTCAGGGGTTCAGTTCTTGTGTTATGAGTCTGTGTGATGACGTACAGATTCCTCTGGGATTCACTTTAGTATGTAGGTTGATCAAGAGCTTTTCAAAATAAAGCTAGTGGGTCATATTTTTAACCAAGTTACAGATGTGTAGTGTTGTATAACGGCTCTTATTAATGCCAATATAAGATGTACTTATGGAAGGCCATTAATCAAATGTAAAATGCTGTTTTGTTGAAGCTGTAAAGAAGTGTGAGGTTCCTCCTCCGGGTTCCTGGGAGTCTGACCCAGTTGTGGTTTGAATCTCTGATTTCAGGCCTTAAGAAATCTGAATATATATATATATATAATCTATATATATATATATATATATATATATATATATATATATATATATATATATATATATATATATCTATATATATATATATATCTATATATATATATATATATATATATATATATATATATATATATATATAAGGGATTTTGTTTCGGTTTCAGAACTTTGACCTCTTTATAATCACTCGTGTTTTCTTCTTCATTCCTCTACAGATTTGTTTGCCATGGAAACGGATATGACACCAAAATTCTCCTCAAAAGACGAGGAAATTGACTTCTGGAAGACTCTTTCTCTCAAGTACAAGGAAAGGTACGTGAGGTTCTGTTCCTTCTTCGGTTGAGTTGTGACGTCATCTCAACTCGTCGGTATTGTTCTGTATGTTTGTTAACGTCTCTAAACCTAAACCATCAGCGTCACATTGTCCGAGTAGCAAAGACCAAACTATGCTGTATATTTATGACCTTTTAAAGGATAATAACATCGACGAATCAACACATGGTTGGTTAGGGTCTTTCTTCATGTTAAGAGTAGAGCCAGATGTATATTTTAAGAATAATTGGCTTTTAAGCCCCATTTTTCATCTTACAGGATCATTCTGATCTAAACATCACGTATCTGCTTGTCTTGTGACACAAAAACCATCCTACTAATAAACTGCTGTAACTGATGTAAAGTGCAGCTGAAATCAAACCTTGTTAACAGCAGTAGTTTTTATAAGTGGTGACCCCAAATAGTCGTTATTCAACGACATTGAATCCATCAGTCTGATTGGATATTCAACATCTCGCAGTGACGGGAAAATGTGTTGAAACAAAGAATCACTCATAAATAACAACATGGCTATTTCAAAATAAAATGAAAAGTACAAATATTTGTGTCCTTCTAGTGCAATGCATGAATACATGACTGAGGTAAACGAACATGTATGTATGTAGACGCACCTGTTCATGATCCTAATCCCTTTAGTTCAACAGTACCGCTGTACACAAAGCTCCATAAAGAAAAGGTTTGACAACATAAGAACTTTATATAAAAAGACACATATAACATCTAAAATGACATTTATACACCTTCTACTCATTGATGTGGACTTGACTGGTCTGCACAGAGCACACAGCACCTTTGAGATGAGCTACATGTGGACCACAGAATGCTCCTCTCAGATCACGAGCTCTGATAATAACCCTGCAGCCTCTTTGTGTCTGTGGGAACCACCTCAGGAATCTTTGATCTGCTATCTTGTCTTTGTTTCAGTCGTCCATTCTTACTCTTTCAATCAAAAGCCAGCGTTGGAATATCCAGTGACAGGTTTCTTTATATGTGGGACGATAAAGCTCCAGAGGGAACCTCTCCCTTTATTTCCCAAAGCGGCGGCTCATGTTTCACAGGAAAGACTCTCACGTCTCTTTGTCCTCGCGTCTCGTAACGGTTATATAACGACGCAGGCTGTTACTCAAACGTCTTAATTATGTAAAGGCGGCTAAAATCTAATTTGCTGCTCCCAAGATGAAATCTTATCTTTCAACACGTCACCCGATTGAGATCAAACTCGCCGTGATGAAGGAAACAAAGTCGGGCCGACACCCGGTTATGTAAGAGTCTGTAGACAATGAGGTTCCTTCGAAGTCACGGCTTCAACATCCTGTTTGTGTGTGAGTCATACGGTGTTTTCTTCTCCTAATCCATCTTCATCAGCAGCTTTACTAGAGTTACTGAGAGGAACTTCTAACTGGTCCTGAACCAGTCTCAGTGTAGTCCTGATTGAAAAGCACTTGTGCATTTACTCGTCACAAAATAGTTGTGAAAAGTCAAATTCAGAGAGTTAAGAAGAGCATTTTCATCTTGTGAAATGTTCTTCTTCTTGCTGAGGATTCCCTCATACGAACTGTTCTGATGCACTGGGACATCTTGAATAAAGAGTAATGATTGAAGAGGAAGCGCCGGTCTGCAAATTAGTCTCAGCCAAACCTTCTCCAAGTAGAAGCGGTTCAAAGCGAGGCCGAGCGTTTCCACAGTGGGCCGATCACAGGCGTTCATAAATGGGTTTTCTGGCTCTGTGCCACCTCCAGCGCTTTCACTCGTATGACGGTTGCCATTTTTAGACTGCTGGCTCTGTGTGTCCGTCCAAGTGTGTTCATCCGTGGCCATGTCCACAGACGCTTACGTAACAAGCACTTTGTGGTACAGCCGTTCAGTGATCACATGTTCTGTGAGGTTGAGTGAACTGAATGCACACAAACGTCTCTCAGCCGGTCTGTTTCTGTACGTAGTTCATCCTGCTGCCGTCTGCAGAGAGAGACGGACGTACCAGCTGCTGCTCCACCAGACTTCAGAACAGCTTCTTTCCTCTTCATCCTCCACCCTCTGCATGAAATATAGTTTATTTGTGTTTCGTTATGGAACAAAATGGGACAACAATCTACATGTCGTTGTGCAACCCTGTTAGAAATAACCTCGTATGCAGTTGACCAAACTAAATAATGTGAAAATACATTTGAACAAATAGCTCCAGGAGGAGAAAAACGTTGCAAATACAAGAGGAACTACTGTCAAATGTGCCTCATTCACTCGGGACTAAAAGTCCTGACGACTATTCTCTTGACATGTTCTTTCCCTCTGAAGAGCTTTGATTGGTGAGCAGCGTACTGTAGGTGATTGTGAGTCTGTGGAACATCATCTGGGTCAGAGCTCCAGTGGCCACACGCCATCAAATAAAGATCAACATGAGGTGGAGTGCACGGCGACCTCGTTCTGTCTCCACTCTGTTCTCTAACTCCTCCTCCTCCTCCTCCTCCTCCTCCTCCTCCTCCTCCTCCTCCTCCTCCTCCTCCTCCTCCTCCTCCTCCTCCTCCTCCTCCTCCTCCTCCTCAGCTGCCAGGAGGCCCGGGAGGAGCTGCTGGAGTTCCAGGAGGGCAGCAGGGAGCTGGAGGCCGAGCTGGAGGCTCAGCTGGGCCAGGCCGAGCACCGCATGAAGGACCTGCAGTCTGAGAACGGAAGACTGAAGAACGAGGTCGACACGCTCAAGGTAACGGTGATCAAAGTGGCCAACAAACAGCTCTAAAGCTCAGTTATTAACACGATCTCATGTGTTTATGTGGCGATCTGTGAAATCATGATGTGCATTTAAGTAAGAAATCCTTAAATCCTTATGAACCCCTCCCTGTGCTGTGAGCTCTGAACCAGGCCAGTGCAGCGTGTCTCCATATTTACCCTTGAAATGAATATTTGATGCTTGTTTGTTTAATTTTTTCATATCTCCACTCGTCCTTGAGTGCAGTCTCTCGGGAGAAGACGTGAAGTCTCGCTGTAGCAGCTGCCGCTCCGCTGGATGCGGTACTTTTATTTATTGTTGTTACCGTGGACCTGCAGCTTTGCCTCTCTGGTTACAGGTCAGAGGTCACAGCAATGTTCAGATCAAAGCCGCACAACAAAATCACGGCCGATAAGTTGTCACCCACGACTCCGTGTGCAATCTAAATGTAAATCTCACCTCAGGAAGGTGCTGATGTGACTCTCTGTCCTGAGCAGCTGATCCGTGTGACTCTCATACATTATGCATCAGGTTGTGTCTCTCCGTCTTCTTCTCGCTCCATAACTACAGAAAGGCTGGAGGCTCATTGGTGCGTCCGTGTTTCCATCAGGGATGAGATGTTTGTGCCACAGTGTCTGTCACACATCCGGTGGGAGGAAACACAATAGTGATAGTTTTCGCAGCATATATTTCATAATATTTCACTTTATTTTTGCTTTTTGGACGTGTTAGTCGTCCGTACAAACAACACATTTTCAGGAAAGGTTTTAGAAAAGTCATCCATGTGAGACTAACTTCGTGGTTTGCTGCAGACGTGCCTCATCCCTGCAGCACTTTATTGTGTTTAAAGTACATCAGCTTTAGACATTTCACTAAATAAAGCAACAAATAAGAAAACGCAAGCTGTAGAAATAATGGATTGTTGACATGTTGCTTGTGTTTTGCACCTCAAGGCCACCGTACAAACATCACGGCATCAAATATATCTGAACTGTTTCACTGTTCTCTGCCACGTTAAAGAGGGTCGTGTGTCTGCAGTCGAGTCAGACGCCTCAGCAGCAGCAGATGTAGGTCAGACGTGCTTATTGAGCTGATTGTCTCGGAGCTGCTGGATATTTAGGTCACACTTCCAACAGAGGGGGAAACGAGGGGAGCAATGAAAGATAGATAACATGTAGGTGGGGAGCTGCTCAATCATGAAGCTCCCGTGTCCTAGATTAAACACATGTGATCAATAAGGTGCTGCCTCTCTTCATCCTGTCCTCCTCCTCCTCCTCTTCCTCAGGAGAGGTTTGAGCATCAGTACGCTCAGAGCTACAAGCAGATCTCCATGCTGGAGGACGACCTCGGGCAAACGCGCAGCATCAAGGAGCAGCTCCACAAATACGTCCGAGAGCTCGAACAGTCCAACGACGACCTGGAGAGAGCCAAGAGGTCTGAGTGGGCCCGCCAAAATAAAATACCAAAATCAATGTTCATCACTCGAGAGTTTGATGTTCCTGAGTAGCATGTGGTCATTTTTACACGTCGCTAAATCAAGATTTATTTCTAGAAAATATGTATTTATTCATTTTAGTTTGTTTTATTCACTATTTCAAACAGGTTTTGTTATATTTAAATAAAATGCAACAAATATATATAATATCTTAAAATCAATGCTGCAGATATTGATCCCTTATTCGTACTTGAGTAACCGGTAATAAATAGATAGGACGTGCAGGATATCAGAGGATATTTAATGCTGCTTCCTCTTTGGCTCTCAGAGCGACCATCATGTCTCTGGAGACCTTCGAGCAGCGTCTGAACCAGGCCATCGAGAGGAACGCCTTCCTGGAGAGCGAGCTGGATGAGAAGGAGTCTCTTCTGGAGTCTGTGCAGAGATTAAAGGACGAAGCCAGAGGTGATTATTGACTCGACCCTTTTATTCTTTTTACTAATGAGCCACGCTGTCGATCGCTCTCTGCTGCTCATTAGCATACGGCTGCTGCAGCTGTCCCACAGATCTGTAGGAGTTTCTTTGGTTTGTGTACTAATCTGATCTCTGGGAGGAGCTGAAACACATGTATTCATTTGTAGACATGCGTCAGGAGCTGGCCGTACGAGAGAGGCAGTCGGACGTGACCAGGATGTCGGCTCCGAGTTCGCCCACACAGGAGAACGAGAAGATGGACACAGCTGTTCAGGCCTCGCTCTCTCTCCCTGCAACCCCGCTGAGCCAAGGTCTGGACAACGCCTTCGCCAACCCGACAGGTAGCTGCAGCCGGTCTTCCCTTGAGTGCTTTTCTTTCTCCTCTCATTATGCAAGTAGTTCTTTGTTTGTTTTGTTCATGTAATGGTGCTCGTTTGTACACATGTTGTCGTGGTTGGGTGTGAGATATGACGGTGAATATCACACGTCGTACGTCGGTTACTTCCCACCATTTAATTTGAATGTGTCACATTTTAAAGATATGAAAGATGATCAACACCTGTCAGAGGTGACGTCTGACTGGAGAGTAAACGTTAACGAGTGAATAAGACGTATATTCATGTTTCTTATTGTACAGCTCTGTCAAACGGTTTTGGCAGCAACTCTCCGTTGACTCCTTCTGCCAGAATATCGGCTCTCAACATCGTCAGCGACTTACTGCGGAAAGTCGGGGTGAGTCACTTCCTGTTTGCAGTGATCGAAGTGATTTCTTTCCCTTTTCTCCTGATGTGGAAAGTCCTCGTCTGTCCTTCACCTTCATGTTCATGTTCATGTCTCCGCCGCAGGCTCTGGAGTCCAAGCTCGCCGCTTGCAGGAACTTTGCCAAGGACCAGAAAGCCAGGAAGGCGTACGGCCTGGACAACAGCAACGCGCTCAACGCAAACACAGCCAACTACTCGCAATCGCTGCACACGTCGTATTATGACAAAGCGTGAGTGAAACCAGAAAACCTTTTGCTTCGTGCTCCATCTCTGAGTAAGAAGTGAGGGATGAGTCATGAGGAGAAGTTTGTAATTCCCATCCCATGTGTTTACGGGATGCCTTAGTTGTGTCATGATGTGTCTGATGTGTCTGACGACCGGAGGAGAAGCTGAGACCTGTGTGCGTTTCTTTCCCAGCAGGACAGAGATGGTCACGTTCCCTGCATTGATTCTGGGTAATCGTAGCTCCTCCCGTTACCCGAGTGTGTCCGGGTGCGTTCATGCATGCTGCTGCTGCTGGTTTTAACAAACGAGCTCGTAGAATGAACCATGACTGTGGGATAGATGGTGTCCACTAACTGTACTGGTGGTGGAATCTTACCGCTGTCCTTTTAACACTAAGGTGAACCAATGGATCTCTTTTCCTACTAGTGTGAGTTGTTCATGCTTTGTTCTGGTCCTACGTCTAACCATTCATCATGATTAACACGGTGCGTTTTAAAACAGGGGGCAGCTCTGTCAGGCTGTCGTGATGGAGGAAAAGTCAGAGAAGCACCAAAGTCAGTGTGATGCATCCTCTGGGGACCAGGAATATATGTATCGGGTAGATCTTGAGATATTTCATTGGATAGATGAAATGAAATATAAACCTGTTGGTTGCGCTAGAAAACAACAGTGAAGGAGTGTGTGTGTGTGTGTGTGTGTG
>JAVDOI010000015.1:50000-108758 GCA_032191485.1 Leptoclinus maculatus | reverse complement strand
TGTGTGTGTGTGTGTGTGTGTGTGTGTGTGTGTGTGTGTGTGTGTGTGTGTGTGTGTGTGTGTGTGTGTGTGTGTGTGTGTGTGTGTGTGTGAATCCTATTTGTGCGCTCAGCTCTGCTTCCCTCTGCTCGTGTTGTTGTTGTTGTGTGAGGCCGGTGGTGTGACGGCGTTCAGTGTCTCTGCATATTGAGACGCACAGACAACGAGGTCATTGTCCTGCTGGTGTCAGAGGAGGGCGTTTGTTATGTTCACCTTCAGGCAGCTGTTGCTGTGATGGAGGACGATGATGTACTGACCAAAGTGTTTCATTCATCAGATGTTCCCTGTTCTAAAACAAGGAATATATTTCATTTTATTTAACACTTTAACATATTTTTATGAATCATAAACATGAATTATCGTCCATGAACTAAGGTTTAAAAGAGGAACGTGTGTTGACACTGCCTTGGAAAGTTTAGAAACTTTACCAGCCCTAGATTTATTATTATCTATCTTTCATTCACACTGAACGGTCCAGAGTCATGACTCAGGTCTCAACCGAACAAAGAGACACTGGTCACAGTGGGACTGTTGCTCACAGAGGAAACCAGTTCAACCAGTCCTGACTAACTCTGCTGCTTCCTTTTCTGCTTTCAAGTTCCATTTATAGCAACAAACGCATAGCTTTGTTTAGAAGACGTCCTCTCTGTTGAGGAGCTGCAGCGTCCTCTTTGTGTGACACGACGATGATGATGATGAGTTCATAATGAGGAGGAAGAGTTTATCTGACAATTTGAGCAGTTTTTTTTTTTCTTTAATTTCCAGTCAGCGTCTCTTATTATGGGAGTGATTTGTAATTGAAGTTTATTCCTTTTTGTTGATCAACTGAAACTTTTTGACTTCAACTTTATTTTAGTTTTATGTAAGAATGTATTTCATAATTCTGACCTCCGATGAGTATTGTTCATTTTCGTCACTCCTAACTTTCCCCGGCAGAAATGTGCTTCCTTACTTTTCATCGCCGCTGCTTGAAAACAAGCCTCTTTCCTTCGGAGGCTTTGACCTTTGACCCGTCAGTGGTCGGTTGTTCCTCTGAGACCTTTTCTGTTTAAATGGAACTCTGTTGTGTGTTGTTTTTCGCAGCAGGACCGTGAACGGACTGACAGCCATCACCGCCCCTCCTGCTGCCTCCTCCCCGGGCTTAGTGCCGCTCGCTGTGTGACGGTGAACCCAACGCATCTCTTAAGAGACAGAAAAGAGGGAGGCCCCACACACGTACTGTAAAACGTTATTGATGTACTGTTACTCCGGGCCTCTCTGCTGTTCTGGGTCCCTGTCTGTATATTTCATGTGTTACTGTATGTTTGCTCACCGGCTTCCACAAAGATCTGCTCTTCACATATTTAAAGATTCCTCCAGGAGCTCACCCTGAGTTGTAAAAATGTGTGCACCACATCGTCTAAAAGAGGAAAATATTATGCAATTAAAATGTGTTTTTTTTCCTCCACTACTTTAACGAGCAATAACTTCAGTTAAGTGCACTCGGAAATAACCAGTTTGATGGGTTTGCAGATGTCCTGGTTAAATGTGTGCCACATGGCTTCCATCAATTACTGATCGTCTTCAAATCGTCCAACATGTGAGCCTCCGAGGTTTAATGTTTCGTCATCTCTGGTGGTTTTGGCTTCTCACTGTTGAATCGTGACCCTCTGATTTGATTGCGTTTGGTCTTTAGAAGAAGGGAAGGAGAGTCTTTGTAGTGGGTCACACGCACCATCTTTCCTCTGGACTGTGTGGCAGGATGTGTACAGTATTGGTCATATTGATCGTTCTCTACTGACAGCCGGTTAAATGATGCTGTCGTCGTGTTCCGACCGGCGTTCTTGTCTTCTGTAGTCAAAAGTGTTTTGTTCTGTTTTTTAAAAGCTTTTGATTTATTACTCGACACTTTTCACACGAGTGAAGCACTCCGACATCGTGTCAACTCACTTTTATTTTCATGTGCAATATTGCTTGTTTGTTATATTTTGTGGGTTTAATTTATTTCAGATTTCTTTTACGGCATGTTTTAATAAAATGTGTAATTAAACTTTGGCAGCAGTCGGTTTGAGTTTGTTTGTGTTCGACATGAAACTCAATCAGCCGTCTCTTTAAACTGGTTTGATTTTCATTCTCAAAGTCATATTAAATCAATAATGTAACCGACTAAAGTGACCGCTGACTCAGCGTTTCTTGTCAGGGTTTAGACCTCTAACAAGTAGGAAGAGTCCAACGACAACGAATGGAAGACAGGAAGGAAAAAATGTGTGACAATCTCAAACTCTACGTCGTGTGTTTGAAAAGGTCAGAAAAATAAAATAAAAGCAGGTTTGATTTATAGTTAAGGAGGTAAAACATCAGTATGGCCCTTTAAATGAAATGACCAACACTGCCCCCTGGTGGGCTTACATGTAAGTACAAGAACAAGGCAGCTGATGTTTAGCAATTTAGTCATTTAATAATTATTCATGTCTCAAAACAGACACAAAATAGTAGATTACAGTTATTATTCATGTGTGCGAGTTATCCAACATTCATCTACCGACGCTTCATTTATCAAAACAAAAACTGTTTTTCAAACAGATGTCTCCAGTACAGAAGTCTCCTGTACAGATGTCTCCAGTACAGAAGTGTCCAGTACAGAAGTCTCCTGTACAGATGTCTTCAGTACAGATGTCTTCAGTACAGATGTCTCCAGTACAGATGTCTTAAGTACACAGAAGTCTCCTGTACAGATGTCTGCAGTACAGATGTCTCCAGTACAGATGTCTTCAGGCTGTGTACAGGAAGTTATTTATAGGTAGTGTCCACATCCGTAGAGTCTTTAGAGTTGTGTAGTACAGCAGGGAGGTCATTCAACGCTGCTCTCTCCTCTCTTCTTCTTGGCCACCTCGTCTATCTGCCTCATCCTCCTCTCCAGGACCTCCAGCCTCTTGACCTCGTTGCGTTCTCGCTCCTGAGCCCGGAGCTCCTCCACATCCTGGAAGAACCTGTGTCTGCATGTAGGAGGAGGAGGAGGAAGAGGAAGAAGCATTATGTTGATGAATGATAGACACAGATATGCCCTTAAACAAATTAGTCAATCAATAGAAAGTAAATCAACTATTTTATAATTTTTGTCAGATATTTGCAGTTGAAAAAAAATCCTGAGGGAACAACTTCTTTAAAGATTTATTAATCAATTGAGTCAATAATTAGCAGATTTAACAATAATTTAAATAGTAATAAGTTGCAATCCTGTTTGTTTGTTTTGCTGTTTCTTTATTTCTAATATACAGTTTATTTGGTGTCATTAACAATATAGCATTGTTAAATCCACATAACTGTCTAATATTGCATATATATTATATAATATAGAGTGATGTTCTTATGCACTTTGTAGGTTATAGTATGTAGCTGCTGATTACTGATATCTTTCAAATTATAAAGATGAATAAGGGAATAGAGGGGAAACACTTCAGACGCATCAGAAAACACTGCAGGTGTACGATGCATGATTATCTACAAGGCTCCCTTTAACATTGTATACTTAACACTTCCAGGTGGTGTTAATGCAACCAAAACATGCACAACATGCACTAAATCACAACTTGCCTGTTGAAGAACGCGGTGGCTAGTCCCACGATCAGCGTCCCAAATAAAATGGGTTTGGTTCGACGCTTCACAGCTGACAGTTGGTGTTGCTTCATGGCAGCTAAATACTAAAGAAACAGCTACAGGCCGAAATATAAACAGGTTTAGCTGACCTCTGAAGCGACCATTAGCTAAGTGCTACAGTCACACGCCTCCTTCTTGTAGTGCAGTTAGTCATGTAACACCACTTCCGTTTCCCACGTTTTATAAACCCAAATTATCCCCCCCAAAAAAATATAATACACAGTCAACCACTAACGCCTAAAATGTATGATGATGTGATGTGTTTTGTAGTGTCGATATTGTAGGTTATTTAAAACGGTCATGGTTTTGGTGGGTAGGAACGGAGAGACGCGTCGTCGTACGGACACATTTAACAGACGGACCACAACAGGAAATAGCAGTAAATTGACCGAGCTGCTATTGGCGTTAATTTGTTAGTTGAGCTACTGCTCCAGTTTGTTTGGTCTGTTAATGTTAACTTCACACTGGAGCTAATGCTAAGCTAACTATACTAAAGATGTGGAAGAAAGGCTCGTCTGAGGGCTCCGACCGGTTTGAATATCTTCAAACTCTGGTCACCGAGTTCCAGGACACAGACAGTGAAGGTGGGTCCACTGTTTACGTTACATGTTGTGATTCAATGGATTTTATGACGTAAGTTCCACGAGAACCACGAAGAGTCTTTGAGCTTTCTCTGGAACAAATACCGTTAGCTAGCTTTATATTTGTAAGGCTAAATCCGTGCTGTAACGTTAAACAACAGACCTCATCAGAGGAAGTAACTACTAGTTCTTTACTTTAATATTTACATTTTCTGCTACTTTATACTTCGACACATTTCAGAGGGAAATATTGTACTTTTTACTCCACTGCATTGCATATTTAGATTACACAAAATATAAGTTATAAGTTATGATATATGACTATCCAACTAAATATAAATAATTGAAATTTGTTCCAACTTTACCAGCAGCAGCATTAAAGTGATGAACTCATGAATGCATCAATAATTAGAATCCAGTAATATAATGAATATGATTCTGAAATAGACCATTCTGCATAAAGAGTACTTTTACTACTTAAGGTATATTTTGATGTCAATACTTTTGGATTTACTAAAGTAAGATTTGAATGCGGGACTTTTACTTGAAACAGCATATTCTACACTGTGGTAATACTACCTTTACTTGAGTAAACGTTCTGAGTACTTTCACCAACACTGATATACGAACATGATTAGATTTGTTCTTTGTTCAAGTTTTTATTGTCGTATGCAAAACAATTCCAGAGATTGACTCTGGATTTTTTTAGATCCCTCCAACAATCCTCATTAAAATACTTTAAAAGAATCGAAGACATAAAATAGTGAAGAAGTTGAAATATAACATATGCAAAAAAGAGATAAATATTTGTGGGAGACAGGAAAAATAAACTGTAATGAGAAGTTAGTTTTGTGATGGGCTGATAAGTGCTGTGATTTAGATTATTTTGTTCCATTTGTTCTTCCTTTAACCTTCTAACATAACTTATTTCACATCGTCAGAGGCTAAGGAGCAGGTGCTGGCTAACCTGGCCAACTTTGCGTACGACCCAAAGAACATGGAGTATCTGAGGGAGCTGCAAGTGACCGACCTCTTCCTGGACATGCTCACTGAGGAGAACGACAACTTCGTGGAGTTTGGCATGGGTGTGAATAAGTCATTATCTCTCTCCCGTTGTTTTTACATTGTGTAAATGCTGTCTCCCAACCTTTAAATGTCCTCTCTTCTCTTGTGTGTCATGTTTTCAGGGGGGCTGTGTAACCTGAGTATGGACCCCGAATGCCGACGCCTCATCCTGGAGAGCAGGGGGATCAGCTTGGTCACAAACTGTCTGTCGAGCCGGAGGGAGGAGACCGTCCTGTCGGCCATCACCACGCTGATGAACCTCACGACGCCCTCGTCCCGCTCAGAGATCACGGATCCGGCCGTCCTGCAGTGCATGCTGCGCTTCTCCCTCTCAGAGAGCCCCCGCCTGCGCAGCCTGGCCGCTGTGTTTCTGCAGGACTGCTGCACCGAGGAGCAGGTGGCCCGAGCGGAGCGGCAGATGCAGGGACAGCAGACTGCAGTCGGGATCCCGCTGCCCAAGAGCTAAGATGGGGTGTTTACTCTATATGGCCAAAAATATATACAGGCACCCGAACATCACACGCTGGTTTCAGCCGGTCCTGCAGATGTTTGAACCTGCTGCAGGGATCTGCTCCCATTCAGCCACAAGAGGTCCAACACTGACGTTGGTGGTGAACCGGCTCACAGTCCAGGGGGATTACGTCACATTGAACGAGGAAAGAGACAAACTGTCGCCACAAAGTTGGAACTGATATTGTTTTAAATATATTGACATTTAGACTTTCCTTCATTTGAATGTACTTTTGAAGCTGAAGCGCTTTAAATCTAATGTTTCAATGAGAGAATGTTAGTGTTGTGCGCTCTCTGACCACATGAGGGAGACTGGAGAGTTTCTCTTTTTAAAGTGAAGGGCCTTTCTGATGCTCTGTGAGAGATTAATAAATTGCTAAAAGCACAAAAAAACATTTGTATTGAATTCCAAAGTGTTTACAGAATGTGTTCAAAGAGAACTGACTGAATCTCACATGTAAAATCAGGCTCACTGGCTGTAGGATCAATATCCGTACATATTATTATTCCCCAAAAATGTACATTCCTTTGGCATTGAAGTGATTTCTTAAGACCCGGGTTTTAGGAAATCGGATGCTGGAGCACCTTCGAGCCAACCGGTTGACTCCTGGCCCTCTGTACAAGCATACCATGAATCCAGACAAATATGTAAAATGCAAAATAAACCTTGAGGTTCCTTCTGAAGAGCCAGGAGCGCCGTTTGTTTTCTTCAGAGCTATTTCTGGGCCGAGTCCTTCAGGTCTAGACAGACGACGACATCCGATCCTGCGTCATTTGGACTGCACATGTAGCCGTCGGACTCCAGAGGAAATTCTTTCCGGCTTTGAGGGCCCGTGTGTCTGCGATACTCGTTCTCCTTAAATGCCACAAAGTTCTCATTGTCAGTAAGTGTGTGTGTGTGTAAGTGTGTGCGTGTGTTTCTGAATGGCATTCCAGGGGGTGAGCACCTGCCACAGAGATCAATATTAAAAAAAATACTCATTCTTCCCGGAAAAAGAGAAACGCCCACGTCTGGTTTGAATAATGTGGTACAACGTTTATTTTGAGTTGAAGTAAAAATATTTTAATAGTTTTTTTTGCAGCATAAAACAAGAGACATGAGTAGTTCCACATCTACCACTAGTTCTGATCTTCAGTATGTTCACATTCACATTACACCTTTATTATTAAACATGATGTTAAAGCAGAACTTCGGTGTTATTCTATATTTATTTATTGTCAACCCATGAAAAGACCAAAACCAACGGTGTGTACTTCTGTCTCTAAATACTCTCCAGCTTCCATCAACTGTGTGGCCCTCAGTCGCAAACCCATCGGTTCCTAGTGAGGATATCAGAGTACAGTACAGTACAGTACAGTGTGTTCATGGTCATGAAGGAACATGTCACCCACAGTAACACTGTTGTATTTGTACTTGTTACTAGGATTCATTCATTGTTGGTTTTGGTCTCTCGTGGTCTGTTTTATAAGTATAGTCGTGTTTCTTATCTTTCATGACGTACTGTACCACAACATGTTTCGTGAGTTTCTGTTTGTATGCATTGTAATCTAAGGGCCTGAGAGGTGAGCAGCTGACCAATATTAAAATACTCTCATTCATCCTGATAAAAGAGAAACGCTTTGATTTTAATAATGTGGTACAAAGTTTAGTTCAAGTTGTAGAAAATATTGTTTTAGCTTTACACAGGATAAAAAGAAGTGTGAAATGAGTGATTCAATATGTACAAGTGGTTCAACCAATGTATGTTCACATTTGTACAACAGATATTAAACCAACAACCTGTTAGTCTCCCCCCCCCCCCCTCCCTGAGGATGTTCTGATGGCTGGTTTTGTAATCCCTGTTACAGTATTTGAATTAAATTCATTCATCAGCTGAACATCTCATTTGTCCTCCTTGAGTCCGAGCTGCTGCTCAGCCTCCTCGCGTAGTTCGAATTTCTTGATCTGAAAGACAAGACAGAAAATGATGTTGTGAGTTCAATAGTTTACTTTTATAACATGCTACACGAGGACTTTGTGTCATTTTCTTATTTTTACTTTGTCATTCAAAAGGTCATAGTACATTATTGTGTCACTTATCTGGAATCAGTCAACCAGGGACAAAAACAGTCTCCAGGCTCTTAAATGTGACCCCGTGGTGTTGTTTTGTACCCAGGACTCTGAAGAGCACTGTGAATACTGTGGATTCTAAATAAGGTAAAATGAACTAAAGGAGTTTTATCTGATACGCTGCTTTGGGCCGAGGTCCGCCGCCCCTCTGGTTTCATCTAACAGGACGCGCTGTGCGTGCAGACGAGCCATTAGCTCCCTTTCCCTCCCGTCTGGGGGCCGTGTCGACACTACATTATGTCTAACAGCATCCCATGAGGGGAACACAAGAACCAGAGGGGAGCTGGTGTTCTGGTGTTTGGACTCATTCATCACAGACTGCTGCTAATTATCTGTGTTTCTCTGGATGAATGCTGTCGAAATAAACAGTCAAACAAACCTCGTTTGTTTTGTCATTAATACGAATATATGAGCGCTTACCTTTCCAGTAACGGTGAGCGGGTAACTGGTCACAAAAAGTACGTAGCGAGGGATCTTGAAGTGAGCGAACTGAAAGGAACAGAGTCATTCAAACATGTTTGTCAGGAAGCTATTCAATAATTCCAGCTCGTTATGAAATAGTGAAAAGCAAATTGGGCCTCACGTGTTGTTTGCAGTAAACTTTGATTTCTTCTGCGGTGCATTCCTCTCCGTCTACCAGTTTGATACAGGCACAGATCTCCTCCCCCATACGGGCATCCACCACTCCGACCACCTGACAGACAACACGTAGTTCTTCTTACTGTCAGTGTACAGATCCATTACGATCACACACAGACACATTTTAAGACATTTGAAAATACACTATAATTACATCACCTCCTTCTCCCTCATTAAAACAATCTAAATATAGAACTAATGCAGCTGGACACAGGATGTATCCCGCTGAAGTCCATGTTTATGAGACCGGTGAGCTGCCGATCACATTCATAAAAAGAGGCGTAATGAGATCAGCACCAGTGTTTGATGAATTATTCAAATGAATGATGCCTCTCATCACCTCGTTAGGCAAATAGGGGCTTTTAAAATGTAATACTTAAACTGGACTAAAGTGTGAATATCCATCTCTTCCTCGACATCCAGAACTATTTAAAATGTTCTTCTTCGGTGCCGGCCGGCGGAGCTCACCTGTGCCTCCTTGACTTTGGGGTGCGTGTGCAGGAGCTGCTCGATCTCCGCCGGGTAAACGTTCTCTCCTCCTCTGATGATCATGTCTTTAATTCTGCCCTCGATTCGGCAGTAGCTGAACGTGTCCATCGAGGCAAGGTCTCTGCAGGAGAAGAAAGAAAACATCACCCTGAAGACTTAAAATACTAATTACATATTTATATACTTTCAAACTGAAGTTTGCGTGACGTCTTGTGCAGAGATATGCAGTAACCGACTGCTTCCGCTCACCCGGTTCTGTACCATCCGCTTTTGGTGATGCACTCTTGTGTTTTGGCTTCGTCGCCCCAGTAACCCAGCATCACGCAGTAGCCTCTGGTCAGGAGCTCCCCCGTCGCCCCCAGAGGCAACACCTGACCCGTCGTAGGGTCCACGATTTTAGCCTGTGGAGCGGACAATTATACATCAGTTAGAACACTTGATGGTTCTCTTAAAAGGCTTAAAGAATAATTAAATTTAATGCAATTCACTTTTAGTGGAATAACATTGTTTTATCATTTAATTCCAACAATATTACTTTAAATGTGTACTTAAGTACAGTACCTGAGTAAATGTACTCAGCGACCTTTTTAGTCTGTGGTGGGAAATAAGTGTAGAAAGTTTGTTGACAATCATGTATTAAATAATTGTTCCTGTTTTTGACACGTAGCAGGTTGTATAAGTGATGATGTGATGGTGTAATCAGCAGGTTGTATGTATTTGACACAAAGTGATGGTGTGATGGTGTAATCAGCAGGTTGAGTACCTCTGTGTGTTCCCCGACGAAGCCGACGGTCTCAGACTTCCTCTCCAGGTTGTCTGTCGGCGACGCGCAGAACGTCACGGGGCTGTTCTCCGTGGTCCCGTATGCAACCTGTCAATCACACAAACAGGAAGTGATGAGCAGGGTGTGGATGAGGAGTCCGATTTGGAAGATTTGGTCCCTCTGTGCATAATTCCCAATGAGTTGATGTCTTAAAACGTCTTGTTTTGTCTGACTTACAGTCCAGAACCCAAATGTATTCAGTTTACAGAGATATAAATCATAAAAAAGCAGCAAAATCCTCACATTGGCGAACCTTAAACAACTAAATATTTGCCATTATTGCTTGAAAAAGAATTCAACTTATCATTTCAGCTCTAAACGGAGTATATTTACTCAAGAACCGGACTTAAATATTCCTGTTTTGGTAGACTTTTCATCGTTGTTGTTGGTGTTAACGTGCAGATTCAGTCAGAGGGACTGGTGGACAAACGGGGCATTTGAGAGGTGAGAACTTCACCTGGGAAGTCAGGGAGGGAGACGATGTTCCCGATAAAATGCTAGATTTGTTAAGTAAACTCTAGATTCCACTCGACCTGGGTGGGTCCATCCATCTTCTCAATGCTGCCACCTGAAGCCAGTCAAAGCCCTCAACCTTCCTTTCTTATTGAAAGCAGGTGTAACGAACACCAAAAGCTTTGTTCTGGTTGTGGCTCAAGTTCATCATTCGTTTTTTTTTCCACAGAGACCAAAATTACTCAGTTGACACCCGAGCGCCACTAAAGACCATTACATAATACCACACTCCATTCCTAGAGAAAGAATGCACGCAGGAATGTAAAGCGGCACCTGAAACTTTCCTTTCTTTTTGCAATTGTTCTGACCTGAAACAGCATCTCACGTCTTTGCCATCTGGAGACTATTAGAGGTTATAAAGCAGCGGCTTGTTTTCCTTCCACCGCAGACTGAAAAAACAATAGAGACGTCTGGGAGCGTGAGCTGCCACGTTCTTTATATTTAAACATTCTCCGTTAGGATTTGTCTGCACGTGTGCATCCAGCTGAACTTCAGCCCTTCGTTTAAGTTCTGCACAAATACAGGCAGCAAAAAGAACGTGTGTGTCCCGCGTCGTCTTCCTGCTCATTCAGGGTTAAATTCTCACAGACACTTGACTTCCTCTTGCAAACCTCTCACCCCGACAAGCCCTCCTCGTTTTATTTTTTTCCTCAAGTGAACGTTATAAATAGTGCTGTGTGTTCTGTGGAGCGGCCATCCTCCTCTCAAAGTGCATCGCCCACCTTTCTCTCAGTCGCTCACCTTTTCACTCCTTCTCCGTCTGTTTCTCTCTCTCAACACAAACACACTTCAGTTTGACTTTTCCTCTTCAAAGATCTTCTCTACTTCCCTCTTGATTGCGTTTTTACAGGGTTTTCCCACAAAGACCAGAAGACACTCCAAGTGACTCCAACGTCAGTATGCGTTGTGTGAGTTGGTTGCTGCTGGGGACCTGCCTCCTGGTCCTGGGCCCCGCGGTGCAGGGAGCCCCGGGCCAGTGCCCCAGCCCGTGCCACTGCCACGGCGACCTTCAGCACGTCATCTGCGACAGCGTCGGGCTGAAGAAGATCCCCCGGGTGTCGGAGGTCACCCGCTTGCTGAACTTGCAGAGGAACAACCTGGGCAGCATCCCCACGGGGGCCTTCGGCGACAGCAAGGGGCTCATCTCTCTGCACATGCAGCACTGTCAGCTCCGAGAGATCGGATCCCAGGCCTTCAAGGGGCTGAAGAAGCTCGTCTACCTCTACCTGTCCAACAACGAGATCAGCAGCATCAAGCCCGGCGCCTTCGAGGACCTGACCGAGCTCACCTACCTCTACCTGGACGGGAACCAGATCGGCGACCTCGCCAGGGGCATCTTCTCCCCCATGATCAACCTCTTCATCCTGCAGCTCAACGACAACAAGCTCCGGGAGCTGCGACCGGGGACCTTCGCGGGCGCCAAGGACTTGCGCTGGCTGCACATGAGCGGGAACGAGCTGACGACCCTGCAGCCGGGCTCCCTGGACGACGTGGAGAACCTCGCCATACTTCACCTGGACAGGAACAGGATGTCCAGCTACCCCACTGCGGCCATGAGCAAACTGCGGGTGGTGGAGGAGCTCACGCTGGGGAAGAACCCCATGAGGACCATCCCTGACATCGCCTTCCAGAGCTTTGGGCGCTACATGGAGAAACTACACCTGGACAACATGGGTCTGGAGAAGGTCAGTCTACGGTTTTACTAGACAGACGAAGCATGATTTAAAAATCTGATGCAAAACATGTCGACATTCAAAGCAGTGGAAGCTGCTGCAGCTAAAACAAAAAAAGCCAACTCCACAAATAGCACCATAACTGTAAGGTACGATAGATCAAGTGCTCCTCATCGTGTGTCACAATATCCCACATGAATTCAACTACTTTATCCAGAGAGAAGGAAAAGGAAGAGTCATGCACGGGACATGACGGAGAGGTAACTGTTTCCAGAAAAATATGCCAAAAGAAATTGCAAGTGATTTTAATCCTCGACATTCAATGAAATAGTTTAAATTAAGTTGAGAATAACAAGTTCATCTCATGAAAAAGGTCTCTGTGTGTCCGTCTTCATATTTGTTTTGGTCTGGCGAACACGACTCGACTATATTTCATCAGCATATTTGTGTTCGTAAGTCAACAGACACAACGTCTGGACAAGTGGTTCAAATTCATTAAATCCAATTAGAAACTGATTTTGTGACTGAATCTTCCAAACAGTGGTTGGTTCATGTGTTCCTGCTTCATCTCCATCCGTCTCAGTGTGTCCTGATGATGCAAACATTATGCTGCATCTTTCAATCTTTAAGTAATCAACTGGGGGAAGTAGATTTAAACCTTTTTCACCCGTCAGGTCTTAATCTTCATCATGACATGATGTTCTGATATCAGAACCATGAGACAGATGTTTCCACAGCCTGTAAAACATCCATCTGTTCATCCACATCGTTCACAGCTCGGGTATAATTGTATACAGTATAAGCTCTATGTTACACCGCACACTACTTCTCAGACATTCCTGAGGGCACATTTGCTTCATACTTGAGGTTAATCCAATATTTGAGTGTACCTGTGCCACAGCATGGAGTTATCCCAGAGGGGAAAACTGTAAAATAACAACCTTCTCACGCTGGGACTGTGTGAGAGCCAGGTGAAGGCAGCAGGACACGGCGAGTAGGGGGAGATTAGACCATTTTTCAGCCAAACGCGGGTATTTTTAGGAGTGTTTTTGTTTGCTGGACCTCGGCCAAGCAGTGGCTCAGAGTCTAATTATTACACAAGTGTTATTTTCAGCAAAGGTGTGTTTTCTACTTGAGGTTCTTGTAAACAGGTCAGGAGGGGTGAGGAGACTGGTAAATAGAGGCAGGGTGTTCCACCGGTGCATGAAAAGGAGTATTTTTAGCTTGCCATCGCCCCCGGTTGAATGGACAATTGGGCCCTTTGCGAGCCTTCCTGGCAAAGAGACGACAGAGAGAGCGAAAAACACCTCGGCCACGCTGGAAGTCATCCATCTTCCATTGCTTCAAAATACCAGAACCCTCGGCTACTTGTCGCGCCACGGTGGAAATTTCCGAACAGCCTCGTCTCCTCCAGACTCACATAAAACTACCCCTTCAAAGACCAAAGCTCCTCTCTCTCATCCGCCCTCCTCGTCCTCCTGCAGGAGACAAAACTTGACACGACGAAGACCGGACCACCTCGCACCTCTCTGAAGCTTTTAGCGCCCTCTCAGATGCGTATGAAGTAGAAGCGAGAAGAAAAAAGGAGGGCAGTGACAGACGGTGTTTACACAAGTGCTGGTGCAGAAGCAAGGATGAGAGGAGGCTTTCATGCCAGAGAAACACTGGCGGGATTCCCGCGTTCTGCATCTATCTGATGGACAGGATGGGTGTGACCCATGTTTTTATGCAAGCGAAGAATAGTTTTTGGAAGATGTGCATCGATTGATTCATGATTCCTTAAGGCTTTGATGCCCAGTTCAACTTGTTGAAGTGTCCTTGGGCAAGAAACTAAAACCCAAATCATTCCCAATAGCTGGCAGCTTGCATGGTATTGTCTGCCATTGTCGAGTTTGTGAATGACTGAAATGGACTATAAAAATGTAGCCATTCACCAAAAACAAAACTAGATAGATGCACTCAGTGGAGTGCAGATTTCCGCCAGGTGTCTCTGCAACCAACACTGCTGTATTGTGTGATTGAAGGAATAAAACCCACAACTGGCTAACACCCTCGTCTAGACACCAACGTACAACACACTTCATTCAAACTCAAAAACAAGCATGATGTATAAGTCATATAAGACATTCCAATCAATCTTGCCAAAGACTAAACTAAACTCATGAAGCTTTCTTAAGAGTAGCGAGTGGGGAATCAGCAGGCAGTCAATGGCAGAATAAAACAGGCAATAAAAAGGTGTTTTGAGAAAGTGTGAGTCACCACAACCACGAGATGTCCTTGAGCATGCAGCCACAAATGGCCACCCAAAAATATTAAGCAATTTGCTGCAGCAGAATAAGAGATTAGCAGTGGACAGACACACACACTCACTCACGCACGCACACGACTGAATGCATGATCAAACAGCAGCTCATGTACGGCTCCTCCCTCTCTCTAGTTCTCAGACGGTGCGTTCACCGGTGTGACGGCTGTCAAGTCACTGAACCTGGACAACAACAAGCTAAAGTCTCTCCCCAAAAGCCTCGACTTCGGCACCATCACCAACCTCACTCTCTCCAACAACCCGTGGAGCTGCACGTGCCAGCTAGCTCCACTGCGCAGGTAAGGGGGACTCACCTGTAACGGCGCGCTTGGTAGCGCTAAGTAGTTAGCACAAACCCTCTCTCATCTCCCTGGTTTCCTACCTGCAGGTGGATGGACTCTAGTCGCATTCGTCCGGACGCAGTGTGTGCATCTCCGCCTCACCAGAAAGGAAAGCACGTGAGAGACAGCGCCTCCTTCAGTGGCTGCAGAGTCAAGCCGAAGAGAGCCAAAAAGGGCACGCGCCATTGAACATGCTGCTGCGCAGGTAACTGAAACACGTGACCCGGTGCTAATATCTTCAAATCAAATAAAATACACAATGAATGGATGACGTTGATGTTTTATTTAATATGCTTGTTTTTTTTTGTTGAGAAAACACTCACTGCTGCAGCCAGGACGAGATTAGCTTAGCATAGCATAAAGACTGAAAACTGTGGTCACAAACCCACCACCTCTAAAGCTCACTAATACAAACTTTATATGTTGTTTATTTAATCTAAACAAAAAACATTGGACCATGGATTATTTCTTGGATACGAGCAGTGATTTAGTAGAGTTTACGGATTAAAAATGAGATCATTTTGAGAGCTTTAGAGGTGTTGGTTGTTTTGTTTTTTTTAACCTTCAGACAGAGCCAGGCTAGCTGTTTCTAGCTGTTTCCATGCTTTATGCTAAGCTAAGCTAACAGTCTCCTGGCTCTCGCTTTATATTTAGCGTACAGACACGAGAGTGGCCTCAATCCTCTCATCGAACTCTCAGCATAAAAGGTAAATAAGAACATTTGACGATGGAACCTGGAGGTTCAGTTTCGTTCCCCACTATTTGAGTCCCTCCTGCGGTGGTTTGTTGTGAAGGTTTTCAGCTGCACTTCTGTACAATGCGACATTGGATTCAGACGCTACCACACGAGGTTGGAGTTGGCTTTGGACCGACCCACAGTCGGCTTTGAATGACTTTATTTTCTCTCTTTCTAAACCACAGAACTTTCTGTCCTCCCGTCTGAACTTTTTCCATGTTGGCCCTGGGGTCCAGGACACCGAGTCCAGGTCACGATAGTCTCTGGGTTGGACGGCAGACTTTGTTTAATTTGGCTGCTGATTTTGTGTCTTTTCCTACAGGAGACGCCGAAGGAGGAGCCTGTCCAGGTGACTGGCTACACATGCGACGAAAAGCAACGCTAACTCATTCTACTTCAAGACTGTCCGTCTATTCATCTGCCAAATAATGTCACTAGTTTAAACACATTCATGTATACACACACTTGCTCTGTCTGTTTCCAAAACACATCAAGAGCTTCATGGACCTGAGACGTAACCTTTCTCTTTTGATTATCATCTATTTACATCAGAGACATTCAGGTAACCACCAAAATACAGGACGCAGAAAGAGTGAAGCGTTTCAGTTGGGAGGGTTTCTGCCTGTTCTGCATATCTACATGTATATTCAATATCTTTACATTTCCTTGACTTTTGGAAGTGGTGGCAGGTGTTCACATCCAATAAACCTTTTACAAAACCAGGACTCCTTTTTATCTTCCATAGTTATTTACTTTACTGGCCGACTAAATGTTCATGCTGTTGCTAAATCTAACGGACGTTTCTCCAACGATGTGTCTCCCCCTGGTGTTTGGAAGCTGAACTGCATCATTCCATAAACTAAACTATAACAACAGTGTTCTGTGTCTGTTAATTGACTCACTGTTATTTCCTTGATGCCCATCACAGAAATGACCTTCTTCACGAGATCCGCAGGACACGGGGAGCCTCCCATGACGCCTACAGTTACACAAACGAACAAAAGAGCATGTAACCTGAGAACGTTTATGGAGATGTTCTCAGACAAAAACTAACTATAGACAGGAAAAAAAGGCGTTGTATCATTGAAAAGGCCCCTTCTGTTACATAACAGCAGAATATCAATCTTTTTCTCACCTGCCTGGACTGACGACAAGTCATATTTAGCCACTTCCTGCTGGCTCACCATATCCACAAACATGGTGGGGGTGCCGTAGATGAAGGTGCACCTGTGGGGGAAAACAGACACAAACATCAGAATGCATGATCTTCACTTAGAAAAATATGGGCATGCCTTTATTTTTCATTTCAAACTCACAAACATTATTTGAGGCAATAAAGGCTCTCGAATTCAAAAGTTAAAGTGACGATTGTGCATGTGCGGTGCACATCTGCTGCAGTTAAGGAGACACTCTACATAATGTGCCCGAATGCTTTGATTAGTTTCTTACCAACTCACTTCTATTTACTGTAAAAAAAAACAACAATTTATTTTGAAAAAATGCATTGAAGTGAAACTTTAAAGAGTCCGTTTGTGGTGACGGGACGCTCTTCTTCTCTCATCGTGGAGCTGTGTGACTTAGGTCAAAGGCAAAGTTTGACATTTTGGGATGTATGTCTATTTGCAGAGTTAGATAAGAAAGATCAATATTTCCACACATGTTGCCTAAATATGAAGCTGGTTAGCTTAGCACAAACACAGCTGAAAGAATACCGACTGTTGATACAGTGTCGGGGGTCAGTGGGGTTTATCTCGTTATATATTTATCACAGTCGAGTCTTAACAGTGAAGCTGACATCAATAAATGTCACACCTGTGCACTCAACGTTTGAACCTTTGCCCCAATATTTCTCCACTGTGTTACCTTTCAGAATAAAGGTCCACTGCATCATTACAAGGAAGTGATAGTGAAGACTGATCCACACATTTGAATTATGTTTAAATAAAATATATACGTCAATTCATGCAGATCCTTTTGTGTGTAAACTGCTTAATGTTTGCACTTTGTGGTTGAATTATTCTAACAGTCCAAAAGAAATCAATGGTTTGAACCTTCCTACAGCTTAAGACTGAATTCATTCAGATGTGATGATTCAATGTGAAATAAATCACAAAGCACCCCCCCCACCTCCTCATAATTACTGGGGATTAAACTCTTAGCACATTTAATCCTTTTTTTAAACAGGATATTAAAAGTTCAAACAGCTTTCTGTTGAGCAGGTTTCATACGATCCTTCTGAGACTACATTTGACGGACTTGGCGAAAAGGATTTCTGACGTTTCTGACGTTACCTCTCGCTCTCCAGAGCTTCTAAGTTGGCCTTTCCATCGTACCCAGCAGAGGGAAAGACGGTGGAAATGCCATGGACGGCCATACACAAGCCTCCACCCACGGAGCCGAAGCAGTGGTACAGAGGCACAGGAAGACAGACACGGATGTTAGGCTGTGGGACACAACCAGGAGACAAAAGGGTCAAAATCCAACGTTGTTTCATGTTTCAGTACAAATATACATACTGTATATATATATATATATATAACTTTACTCAAACAGGGGAACTAGTGCATTTGTTGGGGACTATTTTCAACAACAGACAAAGACAGAAAAGAAAATGTACGTGAAGAACAAACTGCTTTGTGCTCGTTTGTCCTAGCTATTTTCATTGTCATCAAGTGCATTTGGTTACAAATATGTATTTGATATCTTTCAATGGTTTTCTTTCTTAATTCTCAGGAAAAATTCATTATTTGAGTCTCTTTGTAGTTGTTTTGAGTCTCTTTGTGGTTGTTTTGAGTCTCTTTGTGGTTGTTTTGAGTCTCTTTGTAGTTGTTTTGAGTCTCTTTGTGGTTGTTTTGAGTCTCTTTGTAGTTGTTTTGAGTCTCTTTGTAGTTGTTTTGAGTCTCTTTGTAGTTGTTTTGAGTCTCTTTGTAGTTGTTTTGAGTCTCTTTGCTGTCATAAAGTGCTGGTGCAGAATTGGGAAGTCATTTAGTAATTCCGTTCTGTAGTTAGTGCTGTTGAGGAAAAGAGATGTTTTAGTTTTTCCTGAGGGAAGCGTTATTAAGAGGGGGGGGGGTCCCGTGTAGTATTTTTAGGTCTCGTAGATATCAGAGATGGGAGTGAGGTTTGCAGCTGTTGATTTTTGAGGCTTCCTCTGCTGAGAAGCACTTTCTATCACAGCTCTGTAGAGCTGCAGATCAAGTTGTCGTCCCATTTAAAAGAGGACGAGATCGTTTGTCAGAGGAATGTGAGGCCGTCCACCGCTCAGTGGTGGGAACTTTAGCTTTAGTCAACCATCTCATTGTAGAGGCCTGTTAACCACCTTTAAATAGCACTGAACTAATCGTTTCTTCATGGTATCATTTAACATTCTATTGATTATCATAATATGTTAAAGGAAAATATCATATATACCTTTTGTTAGTAGATACATTCACTGTTGGTTTTGGTCTTTTTTTGGATCTAATGTATGATCAATACCATACCACCCTCAAACTCACTTCACTACTAGTGAGCTCTCTAAATCTGCTGACTGGTCAGAAGAGGGTAAAAGACTCACTCTCCAGGTGTATCCCAGTCTCTTCCCCACAAAGTAGGCGTTGTTGACGATGTTGTGATGAGACAAGGTGGCACCCTTTGGAGGTCCAGTGGTTCCCTGGTAACACATGATTACAGAAATAAATCACCGGATGGATGGACACAGTGTGTAGACGTGACTCTGATAGGCTGAGACTGATTTCGATTGCTAGCCGATCGCTCTGTACATCACACACGATCCCTTTATTGCAGCAGGAATTAGCGACGATTACCGAAGTGAACTGGATGTTTATCGGGTCGTCAAAGGAGAGCTTCTTCTGCAGGTCCTGAAGCTGCTGCATGTGCTGGCTGCTGCCGGCCTGCATCACGTCCTCAACGTGGAACATTCCTGGTTGTCGACTATCCAGGAGGATCACAGAGCGGAGGTCTGGGAGTCTGAGGGGGGGGGGGGGGGGGGGGAACAAACAAAGAAATGTGGGGGTCATGATTTGAAAACTAGAGCAGTTGTCTCGGGGGCACGTCCGAGGCTGCAGGTGGGCGGCCAGTTCATGGTTGCTTTACCGGGCCTGCGGGTTTTAGTGCGTAAGTACCACAAGTAGCACCTGAAGACTAGGGGGGAGCTTACTTAGTTCTGGTTAGGCAGTTAGAGGGACGGAGCTGCAGTGATAGCTGTGTATGGGCTGTTCAAAGTTTGTTACCTCTCGAATGGCTTCTGTGGAGGAGTTATTGGAGTTATTGGAGCGCTGTTTGTTGGGTGTCAGGTTTTGAGTCGGATGCTGTTGGTCCTAGGCTTGAAGCGTTTGCTGTTCCTGGCTTTACTGAGGGAAACAGTAGTTTGTGTTTTCTGCCAACTGCGTTTTTTGTGACGATGGTCATGTTCTTGAGGTTTCTGGGTAATAAGAGCATTGCACTGTTGGTTGTCTGGGTATTGGACCCAGTTACCTTGCAGGTGTTTCAGCTAAGAACCTGAAGACTGCTGCTGCACAGCGTGCAGTAGGTATTCATGGTTCATAGAGTAAGCAAGTCGGTAGATAAAGGAGGGATGTGGTGAACTGTACGTTGTGTTTGTGCGGTGACAGGCAAGTTGGTAGCTTGGCCTGTTACCTTTCGGGAACATAAGCGCTACAGCTCATGCCTTGGTTGTGTGAGCTGAGTTGTAGTTCGGTTGTGATGTCACCTTTTTCTTTTATTTAAATTGAAAGTCTCCGACTCTTCTTGGCTGACACGGCTGCTGTTTTGGTTATTTGTTCGTTAAATAAACGTCTATTTATTACTTTTCCACTCGTCTTGTCTCCCTTTTGTTACAGCCTTGGAGCCGGGTTGTGACACCTGTTCAGGTTACTCATCGTTCTGTAAATGTAGAATCAGGACTGTAGCTTTAATGTTTAGCACATTGAGGTCAGGAGTCCAATGACACCGGCTTGGCCCGATTCCTCTCAAAGGAATGCTTCACTTAGCACAATACAAACATGTATATTGTCACACCAGTATTAAAAAACAGCAACGTTTCCTTAGAGGGCACGGAGATCCAAGCAGTCCAAACTCTGAGCTGTGATGCACCAACGTTTGCCTCCTCTGTCAGACTAAACTGCTCCCCGAGAGAAAAAAGGTTCGCAGACGTCATGAGACACGAGTCGATGTCTCGAATATGGCACAGAAAGGTTTTTACTTTTATGCACGTCTCAAAGTAAACGTGTTTGTAGCGACTCGTCTCAGTGTGATCGGTTTCTCAGGCAGACATGTTTGGATGTGGAATATGTGGGTTTGTGTGTGTTTGCAAGACGGGAACGTGTTTTTTTTATGCTTCTATGTTGTGTGATGGTTTCTCAGATGTTTGTGTTATTCTGATTGTTTGGAGCTCCTGATGTGAGACACTTTGTTTGCAGCTCCATGACTCAAACAGAGTTCAGAGCGGTGACGGGTGAGCAGCTGTACCTGGCGCTCCTGATGTCCCCCGGCGTGGACGACTCGATCTCCGGACACAACTGCTTCAGCATGTCGCTGTACTTCTGAGTCTTGAACTTTGTGGGGCACACTACAGCTTTACAGCCAGACTGTGAGCAGAGGAGCAGAGGACCCACCTCAATGTGATGTAATGTCTCAACAGAAAAATAAATGCAGGCGAGTAGAAGTCACCCACCTTCCGCAATGCGAACTCCACCTCGTGCACCTGGTAGGCTGGGTTCACAGACACCTGTTGAGTAAAACCATAAACAGCTGCTGATGAGATAAGTCTGACTTAACAGTTTCAGATAAAGGAGCCTCAAAGCTTCATTACCCTCCACTTTGTATTGAGGACTATTTCTTAAAGGCAGACACGGATAATGTGCTGACAAGATGTGTGTTGTTCAACTTTAAAGTGGAGACTTTGTTGTTCTTGCAGATTGTCTATTAAATCAATGAATAAGTCGATTAAGGATTTCTTTGGTAGAGGTCAGCCCTGCTGTCTTCACTGTAAGTGATTGTCAGAAAGCATTTGGTTACTAATATGTAGTTATAATCTTTCTATTACGTTATCAGACTTCTCCACTGTGCAACCTGTGAACCACAATTATAAACTACTGAACTTCTTTATTTTCAAGATAGATTTATTATATTAATATGTAGTTTTTTTTCAAACAAACAGGAGGAAATAGTGCAACACTGAGGCTCAGAGGAAGAAGAGACGTCGTCTTTCTGACAGTAGCTGTGACTCACCAGTATGATACCAGCTCTGGCTGTGGCGAACTGGAACAGGACCCATTCATAAGTGTTGGGTCCCCACATGCCGAGGCGGTCTCCTTTCTGCAGTCCGAGTGCCAGCAGCCCCGCTGCAGCCTGGTCCACCTACGGACACATGAACAGGTTTAACAGGTTTAACAGGTTTGTTGAAAAGAAGGGAACACAATTCCAGCATCCGGTGTTTCCATCAAGCAAAACACCTCCAACCTAACAAGTAAAGGAACGCACAGCAGCAGCAGTTATCAGAGTCTTCCTACGGACGCTGTTCTCAGTGGTCGCACAATAAACGGTCAAATAATGAAATCAATATCATGCTAGCCTCCTCCTCCTCCTCCTCCTCCTCCTCCTCCTCCTCCTCCTCCTCCTCCTGGAGCAGAGCTTCTCCTCTCTGGGAGTCAACACTGACACCACGCTGCTGGAGACCCAGGACGTACTGCTGGACCCGCTGGAGGGAAGGGAGGCAACGGGAGAACCAGGACCAGGACTGAGAGGAGCAGACTGTCAGACCTGCTGCAGTAAAGAGACTCTGGTGCTCAGAAACACAAGATCAAAGTTCCTCGTAGTAGCTTTAATATTATACCGATAAATATTTATACATAGATATATTTATAGATGTAAAGTAACTTGTTGTATTTAGCATATGAATAATAACACAGCAGAGCTCATTTATCAGGTTGTATACGACAGCTCTGTTCACCGTTACTCTGTGCAGGTTAATGACACCTGATGATGATGATGATTCCCCTTCGACTGTAAAACGTTCACTGGGTGAAAGTTTACAGACTGAACACGTCTGTACATGCAGGTGACTCTCAAGCAGCACTTTGATTTACACGTCACTGAGAGCTCCAATATCCCTTTAACCTACAGCAGACACTAACATACATACAGTCAGCTAATATAGAATATGTCCGAGGACAATAAATAATGTCTGAAGACAAGTTGGGCTTTTTGTAAAGTAATGAAATATAGATTATTTTTCTGTCTATTATAAAAGACAATTACATAACTAAAAAGTAGTAAAAGCAGTATCTGTGTGTTGCTTATCTAACTGTGTATAGAATGAGTTAACAAGTTAATGACTGACAGGGGTGACACGGTATTCGTGTCTTTAAACAGAGTCCTCTGACCGTCAACCTGCCAAACTCCAGCTCTCATTGATAAAACAGAAAAGAATAATGTTGATACACTCTTCTAGGTTGCTTTTAATCGTCACTGTCGGTGACAGCAATGAGCTCAATGAGCAGCAGTAAGGTGTTATTATTCGTCCAGAGCTTATGGAACTTATAGGTTTGCTTGTAGGCTTTCCAACGTCCAACCTCAACCAATCTTAACATTTCCAGATTGACGTTCATCAGTTGGAGCTGGAGGTCGGCACGCTGACTGTGGACTCTATGAAAAGACTTACATCCTGCTGAAGCTGCGCAAAGGTCTTGCGGACTCCGTCTTGTACGAAGATCGCGGCCTCTCGGTCGGGCCAGCGCTCCACAGTCTGCAGCAGGGACTCTCCAACGGTGGTGTGGAGCAGAGATGTGTTAGACGTGCCGTGGGCGTAGCTGGTGGTGAGAGTCGGGATGATGGGTGGAGAGTCCACATGAATGCCACTGCAGGAAAACAGGAGTTAGATGCATTCAGACAGTCATATAAAAGTTATAGATATGTGTGCAGAGGCGCATATATATATATATTACATATATATATCACATATATACCTGTCAAGTCAGGAACAATCTGTTATTTTCTGACACTTCATAGACTAAAGACTAATCTGATCATTTAAATTATAATTTATTACAATCTTAACCTGGATTTTCATGTTAATTCAGTCGCAGAAGACTGTTTTTTATCCACTTTATATTGATGTTTCACACCTTGTTGAAATTCTTGCAACCTTTAGCTCTCCTCTAGACGCACATCGTCAGGTGCTAATCAGTGTATTGGGCGTTATGAAGTTTAAAGTTTCCATCATCAATGTAATATTTCAAATGATAACTGTTTAGACATGGGTTCAAACCAGTTTGACATCATTCCACCTTTCACACAGAAGCACAATGACTGAGGAAGAGGACTGTATGTGCTGCAGATAAAGAAGCAACAGAAGTGCAACCTTTCATGGTTAAGGTATAAAGAGAATGCAGGAGGTGGAGACATCAATCTAAACATCTGCACAATGGCCTGCGCATTAAAACATGTAAGAACTATATATATATATATATATATATATATATATATATATATATATATATATATATATATATATATATATATATATATATATATATATATATATACACACACACACACATACATATATATACATATATATATATACACACAAACATACATACAAATACAAATATATATGTGTTGGACCTCACAACACCCTACAGGGGTCTCTTTAGTCTCCTCCCATTCTTTCCGTCTCTCAAAGCGCTTTTCTATCAGAATATTTTTGTTATTTAAATGATTTGCACACAAACACATCAGAGAAATAGCTGTTACATATAATGCACAGTCGAGATTGTGCAATACTGAACATGGGTTTGTAGAAAATATCTTGAATCAATCATGTGATCCAAGCTGTTACATAATCAAAACGTGACCGACCAACGGAGGAAGTTTATATGTTTTTAAGGAATACATTAAATATCCAGTATAAGTTGCCTCTGCAGCCACGTGGACTTTAATTATAAACTAAAGTGGTCTCGACTCAACATCATTCATTTTCTCATTCATTGCATGATGACTCACCGACTCGCTGCAGATAAGCCTGGATGATGTGTCCATGGTCTCTGCAGGACTCCTAAAGATCTGGAAAAGACACAGCGGCTCCGAAGAGACCGGGAGCTCAGCACAATCCTAACGACCATTGTGTTCCGCTGCAGCTCACCACGAACCTGCACACAAAAGCTTCAGGTTGTTCAGATGAACTGAAGGAAAACTCAAGATTGAACTGCGGGAAATGCACAGTTTTTATAGTAGAGTGGAGCTCTTTCCTCAGACCTTGATCCGCCCCCTCCAGCGTGGACAGAGTGTTTCCTCTGCGCCTCCAGCCCCGTCCCACTGTGGTAAAGTCATGCCCCACGTTGCTTTGCGATGCGTGTTTATACCAGGCATTACGGTAAGAACTGACTTCAAGATAAGATCACAAGCATAGTTCATAAGTCAGTCTGTCAATGATAAATACATGAACGAAAAAGGAAACAAATACATACATAAAGGAAGCAAAATGAATAAAAAAGGAGATTAAAACAAAATCAAATCATCACGAATCACGAGTCATGCACTGCAAGAAAGACATCATTTAGATCCACCCTCTTGTTATTAATAACCCAAATCCAGACATGTTTTAACACGTACAAATACTCTACATTTAAATTACATCTACTCCTCATCTCTCATTAAAACATCTGCAAATATGCATAAGTATTTTTATTTCAAGGGTTTAACCTCTGCACACAAGATGCCTCCATTTTCACTGTAAAGTCAGTTCTCCTTGTGTGTGTGTGTGTGTGTGTGTGTGTGTGTGTGTGTGTGTGTGTGTGTGTGTGTGTGTGTGTGTGTGTGCTTTGTACGTAAGAACAGTGATGAGCAGATACATGTGGCAACCTTCAAGTCTTCAAGTGTCAAACATGCATCATTCAAATATCAAGTTAAACAACAAAGACGTGTTCAGACTACTGTAATGACAGGGCGTGCAACTGCCATTCAGAATCACTTTATTACCAAGTACGTTACACATACAAGGGAATTGGCGAGGTGCCTTGGTGTGTAACAGTAACAGTCTAATGTTGAGAAGGCACTTTACACCAGACCACCAGCTTAGCTTTGTTCCGCTGACATCATTGTTCTTTATACGTGTTGTTGTATATTGTGATGGCAAATTTCCACCGTGACTTATTTATCTGTTTTTATTGTCGGACCATTCAGTGTTTTGGCCCTTTTTTGTCTTGTGAGATAAAACTTCAAGGTTTTAGGACTCCCAGTTATAAACAAGGTTAGTGAAAGTCAGACATGGTCTGTGAGGGTCCTCTCAAGTAGGGTAATACATCTGTGTGTGTGTGTGTGTGTGTGTGTGTGTGTGTGTGTGTGTGTGTGTGTGTGTGTGTGTGTGTGTGTGTTACTCAAGGAGATGGTATTGTCAGCTTAGATTAGGGGCTGAATGGGGTGCAGACAGTTGACCATTCAATACTGGTGATTATGATGTTTGAATCTTCTGCAGAGAATAAATACTCAAAAGGCAAACTTCTTTTCTCAATTAATAATTCATTTCAGTATCATGGACGCACTCTGTACTGTTTGATTGTAGTGTATATAACAAAGAACCTGAACTAGACCTTTTAATGTGTTATCCTAACACTTAATGTCAACCATCCACAATTCTAAACGCTATCCTTTTATTGTGTTTATTGAAATAAATCACACAATTCCAATGCTTAGGAAATAAAAGATTGTATTTTTATTTAAATATTTGCATTGATAAAAAAAACATTTTGGGTGTTAGCAGATATTATAAGCTGCTTAGCAATACCTAACAGAAGTTAAACAGGTCAAACCTCTAATATCTGTTTTGTATTAATGTGAAAACGTCTCCTTCAAACAGCTGGATTTATTCAAATCTCTCGCAGAAAACAACATTTTACAAGATTACCTTTGAACACATCATGATAAAGTTATAATTTATCATCGCCACATACAAATCTTTACTTAATACAGCTTGAATACATCATAATGTAACTTAATGCAGCCTCCTAGGACCGTGTGGCCCAGCGGCTGCTAACAGCTAACGCTAACTAGCTCTCCTGCACAATTCAGCACAGATTTGATGTTCACAATGTAAAATAAGATAAGATAAGATAATCCTTTATTAGTCCCGCAGTGGGTATCATTATCAGGTATCATTATCTGGTATCATTATCAGGGAGAGAATAGAGTGCACGAGAGCGTTCAAACACAGGTGTGTAGTGGTAGTTTGCACATGTGCAGAATGTACAGGTCGGGTGGCGAGAGACGAGTGTTGTTGTTCCTATAACTTGATATCAGACCTGCGTACTCGCCGATACCTGATCCAGCATTTTAGGACATTTCTGATACTGATGTCTGAAGAACTCTTTAACAGCTAACAAACTAAACAAATAAAACACAAGGAAACAAACAGTGGTGGACAAAATGTAGCTATGCTACAGTGCACGTTAGCATTTTACTAAAGTAAAGTGCAAAATATCTTAAAAGGAAGTATCTAAATCCGTGGTGGAGGAATCTTTATGTTTTAAACACTGGTGACAAAAAACAAACTCAAATGAAACTTGAATTCATAAACAAAAGCAAATCCAGGTTCTATTAAATACACTTGATGGTCCGGCTACTTGGTCTGGTCAGTAGCTAACCGTAGCTACACTATTAGCTGATATTAATGATTCTATGTTCTAGCAGATAGAACACTCACTTGTTGCAGCTAAAATTTGTGTCGAAAACAGTAAAACTTCATTTATTGAGCTTTACTAAAAAGTTCCTCCTTCAAACGGTGGTAGCGCCCCCTCTTGGCCATGAGCTCTCGGTGCGTCCCCTCCTCCACGACGGCTCCCTGCTCTATGAAGACGATGTGATCCGCCTTCTCCACAGTCTTCAGCTGATGAGCCACCACCAGGACGGTCCGACCGCGAGCCAGAACCTCCTGCAGCACCTGAGCCCCCGAAGCCCGACAGACAAAGACACAGTTACTGGCTGTGGATGACGGCGGTGTTGAAACTTTATGATTAAACACAGAGTCGTCCTCTCGTCCCACCGTGTCTTCTTTACTTACAGCATGCTGCACTTCCACATCCAGCTTGCTGGTGGCCTCGTCCAGTATGATGACCTGCGGCTCTCGAACCAGAGCTCTGATGATGGCGATGCACTGCTTCTGTCCTTCTGAAAGCGCTCCACCACATTCCCCGACATCTGTGGAGACCACAACACGGAAATAGAGAATATTCACCCGACCCAGTGTTTTGGAGCGAGCGCATCACAAAGTACACGGTGCAAGTTTTATCAACACAAAATGCATCTGCAGAAAGAGTCCTTGTGTCTTTACGTCATCATTTCTATTCTACATTCACAGACTTGTGTGTCTTCACTGTCAACATTAGACACTTAACCTCACCCTTAATAGGATGAAAACACAATGAACCGTGCTCTACGTCTATATATCCAGTATATCTATATTTAGTATATCGATGCATCCTTCCACACATCTGTACCTGTGTCGTATTGGTTCTCCATTTCAGAGATGAAGTCGTCTGCGTTGGCTTTCTTTGCAGCTTCCCTCACCTTCTCGATGGTGCAGTCCTTCAGGCCGTACTCTATGTTGTATCTCAGTGAACCAGAAAACAGCACAGGATTCTGGGATACCAGGGCCATCTAGATGCGTGGAGTTCAAACACACACTTGTGTTAGTGCAGTGCTGGTTGAAAGGGTTGGAATCTATGGTGTGCTTTGGGTTCAAATATATTTAAAGCCTGTATGCTATGACTTGTGTGAGGTTTTGGGTACTTTAGTAAATAAACTTCACTTTCTTGAAACCGTCTAAGCAAAACAAAAAGCCGCCGTTATGCTCTCCCCTCATTGGGAACAATGTGGGCCCTTAAGCCTCCTTCCACTGAGCCACCGGTACCTTTTGATGGAGGTATGTGTGTTTGTAGCGGTGCAGCGGCTCTCCGTCCAGCAGGATCTGTCCCTCTTGAGACTCGTACAGCCTCTTCAGGAGGCTGACACAGGAAGTCTTCCCCCCGCCGGAGGGACCCACCAGGGCTGTCATCTTCCCCGGCCGAAGCTCCATAGAAACGGACTGCACGGAATCACGAATCACGAGGATTTGGATTGAAGTTTGATCGAGATATATTGATGCTGTCGAACCACAAACTAAAACTCTCGGTTACCTTCAGAGCTGGTTTGTCTTCGGGAGCTGAGGGATACGTGAAGGTGACGTTCTGGAAAACAATTCTCCCCTCCAGCCTCTCAGGAGCTAACTCGCCCTCCTTCTTCCACTTCGGTGTCCGGTCAAGATAACTGAAGACTTTGGAGATGACGCCAACTGTCGACATCGTCTCTCCGTAGCAATACATAATCTCCTGTGATAAAAACAAGTCATCCTCATCAACGACAGGCATCGTTTACTTAAATACGTTGATGTATTAGTAACTCCGCTCACCTTTAAATTGTTTGACATGGGCTTCTGGTACAAGAAGAAGGACACGAGGCTGCCGATGCTGAGCTGACCCGACGAGATGAGAGCGCGGGCCTGAACCAGCATCAGTATCTTTATCCCCAGACTCACCAGCTGCAGGGAACACAGAGGAAAATAAGACAATAGATGAAATGTTAGAGAAGTCAACTACAAAAATACTCAAATATTACGAGATACTATGTCACAATTCTGACTTAGTAAGTTAAAGCCTTGACTTGTTATCTCATAGTTTTATATTATTAACTCATCTATTTGACTTAATGAATTGTGACGTCCTCGGATGTCCACCGCTGCGCTCTTACCCTCCGTACTAACAGGAAGACGGCGCTGTAGATTCCCGAACGCATCTTCACGGCGCCCATGTGGTCCAGAGCCTCGTTGTACCTCCTCAGCTCGTCTTTCTCTGCCTTGAAGCTGCGGACCGTGCGGATCCCGCCGATCGTCTGGAGAGCCAGGTCCTTGTTCTGAGCGTGGCAGTCCTGGATCTGGTCCTTCAGCTCCTGTTTGACAAAGACAGGAGACCACACATGAGCAGACTGACGCTGCAGTCGACACCTCGTCACAGTCTATCTAAAGTAGTCCAGGGGTCAGTGTCACCACACCTACCTGAGACATGGTGATGTATTTATTCTGCATGATGGCCAACAGTGGCATCTCTATGCAGGTGAGCACCGTGAGCTCCCAGGACAGGTTCAACATCACCGTGAGCATGAGGCCGCTTTTCACCGTGCTGCGAACCAGCGCGTTGGAGTTCAGCGCAACGGTGCGGCCCATCCGGTCCACATCCGAGTGCAGGCGGGAGGACAGACGTCCTGAGAGGGGAAGGGGACAAAAGGCATCGTCAGCAGAGTTTCAACGTTTAATGACAATAAATGATCCTTGAATCCTTGAATGTCTCACCAGCGTTGTTCTCCTCGAAGAAGTGCACCTCCTGCTGCAGGAGGGTGTGAAACAGCAGACGCTTCAGTCTCTTGTTCAGTCTGGCCAGCGTGCACATAAATATTCCTCCTCTTAAGCCGGAGAACAGAGAGCTGTCAAGATAGAGACATTAAAAATGATCATTTTATCAAATCACTGAAACAAATGACATCTTTGCAATCAGACAGGTGATTAGTAATCGCTACATTTCATTACCTTCCAAGAGAGACGAGTGCCAGCTGTCCAATAGCATAACAGAAGCTGGTTTGAAGGACTGGACCTCTGAGCATATCGATCACCTTCCCCTGATACAATGGGATGAATGTATCACCTGTCAGGAAAGAGGAACATATTAAGAATACAGGACATTATATACACCATGGTTCTGTGGTGTACGTCCATATTTCACTTACAGATGACACCAAAGATGAGGAAACTGAAAGCTGCAATCAGGTAAAAGGTGTCTGGTTTGAAGTATTTCAGCATCCTCACAAGCAGCCGCCTGGCATCCAGTTTGACGTCGTCCTTTGTCAGTCCTGAACCACCACAGAGGTACTTTTCCCAAACCACGCAGGCCAGCGACGCGGACACGGGGCCCAGGAGCAGCGTGCCGAGGTCGGGAGACGGTCCCGCGTGAGGCGTCAGGAGGACACGTCCACTTTCAAACACCGGAGAGAGGAGGCAGAGGAGCGCCACCAGCCTGCGGAGCACAGCCTCCGGCCTCCCGTCGGTCAGCGTGACGGTGAAAACATGCAGAATGGCCCACTTCACGGCCCCGAAGGCCCACACGCCTGGCAGCCCACCGCAGCCGGAGCTCTTCAGCTGCACCAGTCCGACCAACAGTCCCAAACAAAGCACCACGTCGAAAATAAGAATGAATAACCCACGAACTGCCACGTCCCCCATTTTCATTTGGTGGACGACGAGACCGCAGGACGTTGAATCTGACAAAAGGAACGAGAAATGTTTCTGTGAGTTTACTGAAGCCTGTGGTGGGACGTAGAGAAGTACATTGAATCAACTACTGTACTTAAGTACAATTTTGAGGTTCTTCTACTAAAGTATTTCCATTTTATGCAACTTTACAAGTCTTATAAGGCGCTTCTATGTGTATGATACAATAAATAACATTACTAACTTATCATAAACAATGCATTACAAGTAAAGTACCGTAAAAGTCCTGCATACATAATTGTACTTCAGTAGAAGTACACAAGTATCAGGGAACAACATGTACTCTGCAACCACATTATAATATTTTATATTCTTTGTGTTTATTCAATATATAACAATACACCATATTTAAAAAACGGATGCTTCAAAGTACAGCTGTACAATATATGTAGTGGAGTTAAATAAAAGTACAATACTTCCTTCTGAAATGTAATGTAGTAGAAAAATAAAGTAGCATAAAATAGAAACATTCAAATAAAGTATAGAGCTCCAAGTTGTACTTAACTAAGTGCTTGAGTACATGAATATGAGTGTAAACCACAACACACACACAGTACTTTAGTTAGTAGTCTGGTACAGTCTACTGATGGTGAAGTAACTAAGTACATGTACTCAAGTACTGTACTTAGGTAGAATAGTAAGTAGAAGTATAAAGTAACTAAGTACATGTACTCAAGTACTGTACTTAGGTACAATAGTAAATAGAAGTATAAAGTAACTACGTACATGTACTCAAGTATTGTACTTAGGTACAATAGTAAGTAGAAGTATAAAGTAACTACGTACATGTACTCAAGTACTGTACTTAGGTACAATAGTAAGTAGAAGTATAAAGTAAGTAAGTACATGTACTCAAGTACTGTACTTAGGTACAATAGTAAGTAGAAGTATAAAGTAAGTAAGTACATGTACTCAAGTACTGTACTTAGGTACAATAGTAAGTAGAAGTATAAAGTAACTACGTACATGTACTCAAGTACTATACTTAGGTAGAATAGTAAGTAATAGTAAGTAGAAGTATAAAGTAACGTAAGTATAAAACAGACAAGAGGTTGTACTTCATTAGTAAAGCACAAACGGTGACACAACATGAAGATGAATGTGTCGTCTTTTCTGTTAGTCTGGTGTGTACATATGAATACTGTTAACGTTAGAACGGTAACATTCTGTTTTCCATGCACGATGTCGCGTTAACAGCCTTTAAACGTGATCCTTTAACATGAAACGGTCGCTTCTGTCCTTGCTGCTGTTTAGCATTTAGCTAAACGAATAAACGAACCTGTGACGCATTAACACGTCCACCTAGTTAGTGTTGAATTGACTTATTTTAATGACTTACGGTGTGTTTCCCCCACTGAACCGAGTCCACTGTTGGCTAGCTGCTAGCTGCAGACATGTAGCTAGTTATCTGTGTCACTTTCACTTTCACTTTCACTTTGGTGACACGTTCGCCTGTATCGACTCCGTGCACCTGAGAGAGGAGGACACGACAGAGCAAACACGTGCCCTCCTCTTTTGGTTCTTTTCCTTTTTCCGTTTTTAGTTTTGACAGTTTGTAAACGGACTCAACGGCTGTCCCGCCACAAGATGGCGGCAGTGTGCATGTTCATGAAGAAGCCCTCTTTCAAAACAGCCGTTGAAGAAGTACTCAAGATATGTTTTAATACTAGCGAAAGTAGCAGTACGTCTGTGTAGAAATACTGTTACAAGTAAAAGTACAAAGGTATTTTAATCCAAATATATTAACTGCTACTAATAGTATGCAATAAAAGCTCCTTAATTTCCCTTTGAGTGTGTACCACCATCTGTTAACTATTCCCATCTCAATCACTTGCAAAACACCAGCTGATGCATGACATTTAACAATTATATATTATATACATTACAACTAAAAACACAAGTATTCATGTTTGAAAAGCTACATTGTTGAAGCAAAAGACAAAAGACTTGTGCAAATGATTGAAAAGATGCAAACATTTATTTAAATACAAAGGAGACGAAAACAAAATGATAAATCAGGACACAAATAACATTTAAAATACATTCTCCAAACTGTAGACTACCGGTGGATGTCGTGGGTCCAGCAGACGAGGAGCTGGATGATATAAATGACAGAAAAAAGCATAACCATGTTTTGTTTACTCATCGTGGCTAACGTCACCATCTTATATAATATACTTATTTCACAACCTGCCTGAACTTAATTTAGAGGTTTTGTAGCCTAAACCTAATCCCTGAAGACTAAAGTATATGTTGACGTGCAAATCTGATGCTAAAAAGAGAATAAATGAAGTGACAGCATTATTATATTTCTTTCCCCAATTGTCAAAAGATACTTAAAATATATTTTGATGCCGACACTTTTACTTTAGTAGTTTAAATGCAGGCCTTTTATTTGTAACATGGTATTTCTACCCTGTAATATTACTACTTTTAATCAAGTCAAAGATCTGAATACTTCTTCCACAAGTGCATATTATAGTATACTGAATATTGTTGGACTGTAAGTATTGATGCATTAATTCCTTTAATGTTGCAGCTGGTAACTGTGACGCTACTTTGTTTTTAATGAGAGCAAGTACACATGAAATAAAGGTTTGGATTCACTCTTTAAAAAAAAACACCACAACAAAGACTGATATTCAACATTTATTTTTCCCCTGATCATAATGTATAAATAAAGACTTTATTTTTAAAAAAAAGCTATAATTTGGCCCAAAGCAAGACAAGCCCCTGAAAAGGACTAATACATCCTCTCATTGCAGCCACTTTACAGTTCATAACTGAAAAATGTAGATTTATTTTTCCGTCACGTCAGACATAAAACAATCGCTCTGTTCAATAATCAAAACATAAGTCTGTCACATAAAACCTCTGATTGGGACTGAAGGTAAACTCGGGTACAGTGTCATAAAACTCCTCTGAAATACTCCGCGCTGCTGGCAACATGAAATCATCTGAAAAGACTTTTATTTCATCCTGTGGTAGTAAATGCACCAGCTCTACAAAAAAGGCACTGTTCCACTAAGGAACGAAAAGCGTGAGAAACAGTTATAAAGTACGTATATTCATTTTGTACAGTGAAAACAAACAGATTCAATGATCTAAAGCAACCAATACTCATCAACATGGGTGTAATGTGCTCAGCACGCTGCGTTTAATTTCTCCACCACACATAGAAAATACATTTGTCTCCTTAAATAATATTAAAGATGACAAAACACTGTCATTTACTACATCCTGCTGTTCGGACTGTAAAACTTCTTTAGTTATTGATATTAAAGGATAAGTCTGGAGATATTCTATATGTTTGGCCCCCTGCTGGTCAGTAGAGAGAATGCAAGGACAAATATAGAATAATAAAACCAGACGTAAACTTTAACTCTGAATAAAATGATTTCACCCATTTCTATGCTTGTTATTTCCTCACAAGCACTTGTCCTACTATAAGCTCATCATTAAAAACTCCATAAAAATGATTGCGCGACGTCTTCAACAAAAGGAGCACGTGTGTAACTTGGCTTGATAGACGATATAGATTGTGTGATCACAGAGATGCGATCAGCAGCATTTTTTTGCAATAAATAGTACAATCTCGTTGTAGCTGTAAGTGCACATCTGTTCATTTTGGATCCGACTTTGGTCAGACAGCGCAAATATATTCACCACGTTTGTTTCGACTTGCACCAGATGGCAGAAAAAGTAAAGTTTGCAACATCTGGTGCACCGAGACCCAAACATCAGGAGATATAATCTGCAAACGCTGTCAGAGCCAGAGTGATGTGTGAGAGCGACCTTCAGGTGGTGCTGATGTTCTCCGCCCCGTTGGACGAGGCCTTGTCTTTGTCTCCCTCTGTGGGGACGCTGCTGTACTGACAGCCGGGGGCCAAGTCCACGGAGGGCCTCGCCGGGTCGGGCAGCGTGGACGGCTGGCCCTGCTTTGACAACTTCCTGTCCTTCGAGTCCAGCCAGTAGAACGCCACCATGAGGAACACGCCGGCGGAGGCAACGATGGCACTGCAGACGAAGAAGACGTGGAAGTAGTGACCCGTCCTGTCGATCAGGACTCCTACAGCAACAAGAACACATCAGATTCATGTTCCTCTTGTTTTACAGGTCTTATGTTTCTCTTAAAAAAAAGAAGAAAAAAAACCTCCTCAAATGGAACTCAAATTCATAGGAAGGTGTGTGTATATATATATATATATACATATACATATACATGTGTGTGTGTGTATATATATATATATATAGCTTAATTATTATTATTATTATGATCATGTGCCTCGTTTGTTGTTTTAAAGTGGTATTTACAAGAGGAAAAATAGAGTTAATTGCAGATTAATTAACTCTAATTGCTAGAGCTGTGGTTCCAAATCTGAGGAAAGCAGAATTTCTGGGAATTCTTAGATAACTTGACTTGTGAAAATGGTTCAAATTAAGCAAAAAGAAGAAAATAAATATTTGGTTTAACTTGTCACAGCTGGTAGAGACACGCAACCAGTCAAAAATGTACACATTCCTTCAGCTTCAGGGGATCAGATGTCAAAACATTTGGGAATCACCGAGTGTTAGTCGGTGGACTTCAGGTCAGCTGAACATGCAAACACGGGGAATTTGTCTGCACGCAAATGTAGAATTCAACACACGAGTGATGACGTTTGCAACTGTAAATGAATGATTAACAGATATTCACCTTCATTTATACGGAGCTCTGTAAAATTCCTCCGCTTCAGTTTAAGACCTTTGCCTCTCTTCCTACTTTATGATTAATAATGAATTTATGGGACCAATAAAAATGTGTAACTTTGCAAAAAAGTGTTTCCTGTGTGAAGGGATCCGGTTGTGACTTGTGGCTGTCAGAGACCAGATAAACACGACGGTGCATAACCGTCATTTGAGACGAGGCCTCCTCTGACCTTTTCAACGCTCTGCTGCCGCTGAACTGAGACTCCGGAGTGAAGCGCAGACTCCTTTCCTTTGTGTGCGCGCCGCAGCTAAACTGACTGAGAACATTGTGTTATTTACAGAGTCAGCCTCGAGCGCTCTATCACACACACACACACACACACACACACACACACACACACACACACACACACACACACACACACACACACACACACACACACACACACACACACACACACACACACACACACACACACACACACACACACACACACACACACACACACACACACACACACACACACACACACACACACACACACACACACACACACGGCTTTAAAGCACATGCAGAGACGCAGAACATCTGTCTGCACACACGTCTCTGTAACGTTTCTACTGTTCTTTGCATAGATGTATTCATTGGGGATTTGCACTGTATAAAATATGCAGGTATCAATCCTTTACTCATAAAGGATGGGGGGGGGGTAGTTCACAGTGTTTACACAGAGCAGCAACATATGTAGTGCACGTAACGTTCATTCTCAACTAAAGGAAAACAAGATCTCCCGAGATATTTGACTTTGTGTTTTTAACGGGGACCCCGTTGCAGTTTCATGTAAAATTCATGATTTCCTTGAGTACATTGAGTTCTTGTGCACTAACTGCAGTATACTATTAGGACGTATTATGGGACACCGTGGTGTCTTTTACTAGTAAACCAGGTTTAAACCTGGTTAACCTGGTTTACCAGTCTTCCTCCAGTGCAGCTCTTCTATTAATAAAGCTCTTAAAGCTCCAGTCAGCCTGAAGCCTGTAAAACCTGCTGCGTCAAATTTTATCTGCTCCATCTGTGTTGCGAGTGCGTCCCATATCTTCCCGCCATATCTTCCCTCCCCATCTCTCCCTCTGCGTCCGTTACCTGCCAGTGGAGGCCCGATGAGCAGCGTGACGCTCTCCATGATGGCGAGCAGGCCCAGCGCCGAGGGGAAGCGGCTCATCTCCACCACGTCCATGAGGACGGTGAACATCAGGGAGCCCACCACGCTCATGGAGAGCCCGTAGACGATCACGTACGCCAACAGGACGTGGAAGCCGGGCCCGATGCAGCAGATGGCGTTACTGAGCCCGTTGACCAGCAGCGCCCAGGCAAAGACGTAGATGTGTCGCCCTTTGAACCAGGGCATGCTGAAGAGGACGCCGAAGGGCGGCCGCACCAAGATGTTCACCAAACCCAGGATGGAGAGCAGCAGCGCGGCATGGCTCTGCTCCATGTTGTTGGCCGTGGCGTAGGGAATCAGGTAGATTAAGGGCACCACGAAGCCGAGCATCATCCAGGTGATGCCCACGGCGTACACACAGTAACGGGGGTTGTGGCACAGCTGGTCAAAGGCCATGTGTTTGCTCAGAGAAGCCACCAGGCAGCTCCACATCCGTCTCATCATCCCTCTCTCCTTCCTCGCGCTCTCCTCCTCGGGCGGAGGCGGTCCGTGGTTCATCAGCGGCTGGCCCCGGCGCTTGGGGGCCCGCAGGGGCCTCATCAACGCGCCGCACACGCAGCAGTTCAGCAGCACGGCGCCGAGAACGAGGAAGCTCCCCCGCCAGCCCAGCTCCGTGTGGAGGTAGTTACCCAGGATGGGCAGAGTGCACAGCCCCAGCGCCGTGCCCGTGGAGGACAAGGCGTTGGCGAACGCGCGGCGGCGCACGAAGTAGTGGCCGAGGATCGTCACCGCGGGCTGGAAGCTGAAGCAGAAACCGAGTCCTGTGACCATGAAAGGAGACGTTCAGAGTGGGACGACAGGGGCAGCATCGAGTCTACTGATTTGAAAGATTATGTATAGAAAACGTGCACATATAGACGCAGTGGTGAAGAGCTTTACTTTATACTTCTACTCCACTAGAGGAGGGAACCAGAAGTGCCAAAATGCTGAGTCGTGTGTGTTTTACGACTTCCTGCAGCTTTCTATAACATCGTCTGTTTAGAATTACATTATGAGAAGAAGAGTGTAAGTGCAGCTGGATTCTGTCGTCTTTCACTAAATTTTAAAGTTATGTTTCTAATATCTAAAGTTTCAAGTTGCATTAATTGAATGAGCGACTAACACACTTTCTCACATGGAGCAACATTAGCTTTCATCCCATATTTCTGTTGTGGTCTCCACCAATCCCGAGAGAGCTGCCGGACGTCTCCAGCTGCTGTTTCGGTGGCAGGTTGCCTACAGTCGAATCATCCCGGGTAATAAATCAGCCCAATGTGTGCTGACCTGTGATAACCCCGGCGGTGACGTAGAGCTGCTCAACGGACTGGGTAAACGAACTGGCAGCCATTCCCAGCCCACTCAGGACGCCGCCCAACATGACTGTCGCCCGGCAACCGAGTCGCTCCACCAGCACGCTACAGAAGGGACCTGTGGATCAAACGTAATGCTCTTACTGTTAATGCATACCGGAGCAGGAACAAGCAAAGGGCTTACACCCGAGGCCTTGATCCTGCAGCACATGTGTTGAGCTGTAATCTGTACCAGCAGAATGAAAGCATGACTCAACAGGTTTGCTGTGTGTGTGTGTGTGTGTGTGTGTGTGTGTGTGTGTGTGTGACTGATGCATGTCAGTTGGCCGACCCATATAACTAATTCTGTAATGCCAGCATGAAAATATGCTGCGTCGTTTTAGAGCGAATTCATTAGTTTCCCATCTCTACCATCATTTGGCCTCATAAGGCCTGAAGAGGAAGTTGCGTATTCTGAGGCCTTGGTGCTAAATGCATCGGGTATATTTGTTAAAAGGTCATCGAAGGGGGCACCGCCCTTTGTAGTTAGGAAACACTGAGGCTCCGTTTGCCAAAATAAAAGATGAATCATTAAAACCCTTAACTGTATCTACTTGTTTCAAGTCACATCTGTACTTTAAGTTACCCTCCAGTTATAGTTTCAATTGCTGCCGAATCAATTCTCCAACCTGCAGAAATTCACATGGAGGCGTCTCCGTACGTCTCTGAACTTTGTGCAGCTTAATGAAGATAAACCTCAGATTCACATTTATGTCAGAGCAGGAAGATTCCTAAGATCAAAGCATTCCTGTTGGCAAAAACCTTTGAACTGGTCCAAAAAACATGCGAATGCAGCAGCTTAAATAAGTCTCGTCTATAATTTACTTTAAAAAAAACAGAAACATGAAGGCGTTCACCTCGATTGACTGTGTTTGCCTTTGCACAGGAAACACTACTCCCTGTTTAATGCAGGTTAGATAACACTCAGAAGAATGTGTGAAAGAGGAAGGCAGTGACATTACTGACCAGAGAGAGAGAGCGACTCACTTTGTGCACCACACTCAGGACTTCTGCGCTGACAAAAGGATCAGCAGACTCACATTTGTGTCAATACGTTTGACACCATTGATGATCACCATGTTTCCATTAATAGCTATTCAGTGTATTTACATTCCGTCCCATTGTTCTTGGTGTTTACACTATACGTTTAAAGTTTATACACCGTCTGTAAATATAATCATTGTCACTATGAATTTGAGCAATGAATGAAACACGTACTGTGCCTTTAAACCCTTAGAGTGAAACATTCATATTTTACGTTTGCTAACATTAGCCACCAAAGCTACTGGTCGTACCAGAACAAGGTAGGCTGTAGCAGAAACCCCCCTCAGGGTATTAACTTATGAATATTAACGTGGAGCAATGGTGCGTTTCATTGTTCATGACTTCAACTTCTCTTCTGTAAAGGCGTTAATGTGCCAGTTCATCTCTTAAAAATGACATATTGTCCCTTTAAAGTTTGCAGAACCCTGAAGTCCTGATTTGTAGCTCACTAAAGTCCCTGTGAGCTGTGGGTAACAAGCGAGCTACCGTTTCTCATGGAATAATCTTCTTTAAATCAACAGCAAGGCACTTTAAAGCCTGAACAAACCCCTCCAAACAGCAGCAGGTAGGAACTAAAGTTACCACAAAGTCAGGAGGCATTAAAGGGCAGCTTAAATGTCACACTCTGAATAATGTCCGCTAATAAAGAAGTCACGGTAGATGAGGCGTGTACAGTATTTAAAGTTACACATTGACTAACAGAGACTACCCAGTTGTCTACTTAACCTCCTGCGTGGAGCACCGACGTCATGATGGAGGGCACCCAGGAGGTCTCGCTGTTGGTGGCGTGGAACTCATTCTGCAGGTCGGTGTAGAAGATTCCCACGCAGGACGGGAACGCCAGGGTGAGAGCCAGGACTATGATGGTGGCAGTCAGCACCACCCAGCCCCAACCGCCATCTGGAGCCGTGACAGCGCCCGTTGCGGCCGCCGGGTCTCCGCATTCACCTCGCTGCATAGCCCCCTCCTCGGATTCACAGTCGTTGGCCGCTTGAACTTTCGCCATACTGTCGGCGCCCTCGAGGTCCCCGAAGGCCTCCGAGCGGAGGCAGCCATCACTCGTCCCTCTGATTCCATCTGCCGGAGTCATTTTCTGCTCTGCAGTTCAGGGGAGGCAGCTGCGTTACCTCTGCTGCCCATGTCACTGTAGCTGCTGCAGCCTTCAGGGACACCTAAAGCAACAAAAGAAACAATCCATCAGAGTGTTGAAGAAAACCTCTCAGGTCCAGTTCTGTGGCTGGTTCAGAGGAGTTTCATTCACCGCTCAGTGGAGACAGAAGCTCACAACAAAGCTGTAGAACTCCAAGTAGGGACGAACACACAACAACCAAAGAATGGAAAAAAGTCCAAAGCGGAAGCAACAATGTAACAATATATTTTGATCTCAAACAGAGTGGGAGAGGATGGGACACATGTGGTCGTGCCAAACAAAACTAAGCCTGGCTAAATACAGAGGGTGCACCGACCAATAGACTAGACAAAAACAACTACGCGTTTGTACAAATGTAAAAGGAACCCCGGACTCACCTACTGTCCTCAACCTCTCACCACACCTTCACACCTTCACACCTTCACACCTTAACATCAGTGTCAGTATCAACATGCAGAGAACACAATGAAGACAGCCTGAACTGCTGATGAGGCTTCCTTCCTTTATACTGGGCCCCCACTCTGCTGATTGGCCAGCTTGCATCTGTGGAACCCATGGAGCCGGCACAGGTGGAACCCAACCACCTGATTGGCACCTGAAGAGGGTGGATTTGCGTGGGCTCAATACAGGTCTGTTTTACTAAGCAATAGGCGATTGAGACATGAAGGTGTGGCCTCTCGCTGGGCTGGGCTCTCTTCACACTACAACAAAAGGTTCCACTCGCAGACGTTTGTTCATTATTCTAAAATAGTTTCTGTCTGCACAGATTTTACTGTCACAGACGGAACTGGAAGGAAGACACAGGCAATATAAAAGAATAGAGTTCATACAATTTAAAGACACAACATTTCCTTCTACAAGAGCAACTGAAGTAGCGAGAGGACATTCGTGTTCCCTATTCATGAACTTTGATTACAACTAATCTTAATCTGGGTGCAACCCAGCCTGAATGTCTGCAGGTCAGAGTGTGTGTGCCGGGTTAGATATGCCTGTGCGGATGCAAAGGGAATCTCAATCTGGCAACCATGAGGTTAACATGCACTTGTGGAAACCCTCGAGAATGAATGAACCTTTGTGCAAATGCTGCAGTAGAATTTCCCCTCAAAGCCTCTCAATCTCATTTCCAGATGTACCAACGGACTGAGTGTTCCTAGATTATGTTCCTGATGATACAACTCTGAGCTAATGTTCCAGTACTCAGACATGCACTCTGTGGCCAAATGTATGTGGACACCTGAACATTACACACGTATGTCAATACAATATCTTACACAACAGCTAAGCTAAGCTAACTAGCTGCTTTACATTTACAGCACAGATAACTCTTGGCAAGACAGCAATGTTTCCTCAACAAATGCCAAACATTTCCATATCCACGGCCAGAACAAAAGCACCAACAAATACGTGGACTATGCAGTGGTGACGACACACGTCTGACTGTACAGAGCGTCTTCCTCTCTTATGTCTCCCTTTCATATTCCTCTTCCTGCTCTGAGTGTGTCATGGATCAGTGAGCCCCGCCCCCCAGCAGGAGTCCTCGCATATCTCAGCAATCTGATCCACCAAGCCATGACCTGTTTATATCTCCTGCAGGCCAAGAGTCAGGGCCCCCCTAACATTCACCTGCCAAATGTCATTAGAGACGCGTACCAACCAGGAAGAGACACAAAAAGACTGCAAAGAGACACAAAATCACTACAAAGAGACACAAAAAGACTGCAAAGAGACACAAAATCACTACAAAGAGACACATACCAACCAGGAAGAGACACAAAATCACTACAAAGAGACACAAAAAGACTGCAAAGAGACACAAAATCACTACAAAGAGACACAAAAAGACTGCAAAGAGACACAAAATCACTACAAAGAGACACATACCAACCAGGAAGAGACACAAAAAGACTACAAAGAGACACAAAATCACTACAAAGAGACACAAAAAGACTGCAAAGAGACACAAAATCACTACAAAGAGACACAAAAAGACTGCAAAGAGACACAAAATCACTACAAAGAGACACATACCAACCAGGAAGAGACACAAAATCACTACAAAGAGACACAAAAAGACTACAAAGAGACACAAAAAGACTACAAAGAGACACAAAATCACTACAAAGAGACACAAAAAGACTACAAAGAGACACAAAAAGACTACAAAGAGACACAAAATCACTACAAAGAGACACAAAAAGACTACAAAGTGACACAAAACAACAACAAAAAAGACACAGAATGACTACAAAGAGATACAATACAACAAAAATAGGCAAAATAACTACAGAAAGACTCCAAATGCTTAAAAAAAAGACACAAAATGACAACAAAAACAAACCAAAAAAGACACAATATTACTACATGAAAGACACAAATTGACCAAAAAAAAAAAAGACACTAAACAACTAAAAGAGGGCAAACGACTATAAAGTCTGTGAGTTTTGATGTAGGAGATATGGAGATAAGTCTGTAGTTTGTATAACCGCTCATGACTCATGTCCTGCAGCCATGTGTCCTCTTCTCCATAATTAATAAATGTACCTTGAAGAGAATAAGACTGTGAGTCTCCCTTGTTAAATACAAGTGATGCTGAGCAGCTGGTCCTTCCTGTGGGACGGCCCGCGGAGGGATGGGAGCCCCGCAGCGTATCTGTGGCCTCTTTAACATGTCAAATAGTGGAATATGCAGCGAAAAAACTGACCTGCTTCAGCATTAAATATTTAAACTGCACATTTTAAACGGTTTTACACATCCACCACGTGTCAACTCGTGATGGTTTTCGGCTTGTTTACGGATGTTAAGCGAACCTGAACACGGTCCAGACTCCATCACGTTCTCTCTACGAACTATCGCTCTTTAATTAGATTATGTTACGCAGACGTGAGAGTGGGTTCACCCTCACACACAAACATCCTGGTCACTGCATCAGCACTTTCGCTACAAAGAGGAAGCGATTTAAGCATCAGTCTCTTCCGTGACATTAAGAGGAAATACAATTAAAAAAATCACCTTTCTTTTAATGCTGATCGTGGTCCTGCAGCTCCCCCGTGAATCACACTGTTTACAGGCGCGGTCGCTGCTGAATGACTGCCGGGTCAGTACCGGGCGGGGGTCTGCTCCTCCTCGTCGCGGAGCTCCAGCGTCCTCCTCGCGGTGGGAGGAGACTGACGTGCCCGTGATGGGAGGGTCGGATGCCGCGGGGCGCTGCTATGCAGGCCCCCCCCGGCCCTGCTGCACCACACACCGGCGAGAGGAGAGGACAGCCGGGGAGCTGCTGCTGTGTGGACCCTGGAGGCCTCGATACGGGCAAATCCCACCGGTGGTACTGCAGGATGTAGTACTGTACTGGAGTACACGTTTAAAGTACTTTATGCGAGTATTTCCATGTATTCTACTTTGCAGTGGTGAAAAGTAACTAAGTACATTTACTCAAGTAGGCGACTGTACTCACATGTTTAGGTATTCTTTTACTTCACTTGAGTACTACCACTTTACTTTGGAGATTTCTACTGGTATTTTTACTTTACTTAACCTTTTCATACCTAGCCCCATTTTTAGGCTTCTGCTCGAAAATACTATACCCATACTCAAAGGGGCCTTACTCTCTAACTACATGGTCTATTTGAATAATTTCAATGGAGTAATAACACTAAGAAGGGGTTGCTCGTATGAATTGTGTAAATATTGTGTATATGTTACTGGTTAAGAGGAAAGGAAGATGGCACACAGCTCAAATTGAAAAGTGTCAAGTTCGCCTGAAGACAAAGCACTTTTTGACATCATTTCTTTGAAATAATGGCAGCTGACACTTCTAACACCTCTCCCAAATCATAGCACAACATGTCAGCAGTGCACTCTCTGCAAAGTTTGACTTTGATAAAGTGAAGCAGAACAAAATTAGAGGTTTTAGTACAGAGAGTTTAGGCGAGGTTTCCAAAATGTGCATTTGGGCACCATGTGTGCCATGTGTGCCATTTGAATTTTCTCATGTACCAAACTACATATTTCACTTGTATATTACTAATGGTGTTCAATACATCCTAATACAGCAGTTTTGGCCTTTTTTTTTTTTTTTTTTTTTTTTTATTTTGAAAATTCAACCAGACATAAAAAAACGATAATGTGATTTGTGTTGCTGGTGTCTGTTTGCTCATATCTCAGTGATAGTATGACTTAGAGAGATGTTACAGATATGTCCCTCATCTGTGTGCTGTTGGCATGTTTACTGCAATCTCGGTTTCTTTGTTAGCATCGAGCTTCGATTGCTAGGTCCGGATATGTGGGTGTGCACACTCCTGGCGAAATATGAATATGGTACTGTAGTAATTATAATAGGCTTTGAGTGAGTTGTGTTTGGAGCATGTACAAATGGCATCAATAGTCTTTTAACCGAGGTTCTGAAGTTTCACGTGGTATGCAACATCATTTTTTTTTTTTTTTTTTTTTTTTTTTTTAATTATTTTTATCAAACCATATAGGAGCTTCCCTTAAGGGACCCTTAAGGGACCCTCTCGGTAGGAAAAGGTTAAGTACTACCATTTTAAGATACTTTATTTTGGAGAATGTACTTTTTACTCCACTACAGTTATTTGACAGTTTAAGACTAACACAAGATATAACTAAACTAAGTATACTTATAGTATAAACTGGCCAGTAGTATACTGGCTCTAGTACTGCACTAAAAAGTACACGTTTAGGGTACTTTATGTGAGTATTTCTATGTATGCTACTTTGCAGTGGTAGAATGTAACAGAGTACATTTACTCAAGTATAGTCAACTGTACTTTGTTCACATTTTTAGCTATTTTTACTTTACTTAAGTACTACCATTTTAAGCTACTTTAGTTTGGAGATTGTATTTGTACTCCACTACATTTATTTGACAGCTTGAAGTTACTTTGTAGATTCAGATCAACACACAAACATCTAAATAAACTATGATGTATTATTATTAAACTACCCAGCAGTATACAAAGTCACTAGAATTAGCTCCACCTGCAACATTAAAGCGATGAACACATCAATAATTATAGTCCAATAACATAATATATATGATTATGAAATGCGCCATTCTGAGTACTTTTACTGTCAGTATTTTGATTATAATACTTATACTTGCAACAAAGTATGTTAAGCTACTATTTAAGTTAAATGTACTTCTTCCAGCGTTGCAAATAAAGAGGTGAGTCAATTCAGGAATAAAAGTACAGAATCATAACTGTATCCACATGATTTCTTGTTTTGTCTCGTCTTATTTATCAGTTGTTTATATGTCTTTTAATATACAAGTACAAATAGAGTTGTATACTGTACATTAGTTTGATTATTAGATTTGTTCAGATTTGTGTTTTGGTGTGTTTCTGCTTCATAGGTGCAGGTGATGCATGCAAACTCTTAATGTGAAATATTACACACATCGGAGGATATTAAACATGCAAAATGTTCAAAACCCGTCATGTGAGTTTTATCACGTGTTGAAAAACCACATATCTCCCACTAGATGTATCTTTATAAAGTCTTGGTTTTCAGGTTTCTCTTTGGAAAGGTGTGTTGCTGTTGAGTTTCTTCACATAACTATTTATGGTTTTGAGCAGCAGAAATAACACATAACTCACCTCCTAGTAAAGGAATCTGTCTCTGAGGATGAATACCATCGGGGGAAGTGATGACATGTTGATTGAGGTGAACTGACCCTTCAAAGGATCAACAATACTCATCTTGTTTAATATGACGTGTGACTGTAAACCTTAATAATCCTGCTGGTAGAACATGTTTTAAACGGTTATAAAACTTTTTGTACATTTTTTTTGTAAATCCACAGAAGCAACAAACAGTCAGCGAGTTGTTTAAAACACAGACACATTTTATGATTAAAAACCAGACTGGGTTTCGTTAAAATCGTCACATGTAAAGAAACGACAATTTTTTTGTAGACAAAATTCCAAAAAACATAAAATAAATAAAAGTGAAACAAACGATCAGACAACAAAAAAAAATATGTTTTGTCAGCTTCCAAAATGTTTTTTTTCTCCACAGTCCCCATCGACAATATTCACATTTGACATCAATACTGTTGCTAAATGAACACAAAGTAACGGTTAATATGTGACATTGTATCAAGTGGTGCATGTCCACAAACGCATGCAGTGTGTTTACAGGTTAACTGGCAACATGATCCATGACTCAAACAAAAGAACTTTATTTTGTGTGTCGAGTAAATGCTTTAAAACCGAGGTGAGGGGGGGGGGGGGGGGGGGGGGGGGGGACTTTTTGTTCGAAGCTATTCTGCATCTAGAAGTTGAGTTAAACTGACGTGACAAAGATACAAAAGAACAACAAAGAAACATGACGTGTGAGGCGGAGAACGTGTCTCGCTGTAGACCAAATGTTCCACACAAGAACTCTACACCTACAAACCACAGAGCCATGCCCCCCCCCCCCCCCCCCTCACCACCATGCATCACATACACTTTGCACCAACACGGAGGTCTGACAAACTCCAGTACACAGTACACGTCATAATCTCTAGAACAATGCATGCTCTCGTGTTCTCACGTGCCCGAACAACAGATATATATAGAGTTATATATATTTTCTTTTTTTTTGCAGATTTGTTATAATTGCACATAATCTGTTTGACTAACTAGTGCAGGTGAAAGTAAAAACTAAATGGTAAAAAGTTATTTTTTAGTTTTAGGTCAGTGGTTCCCAACCTGACAACACTTCATCATCATCACTCATCGGACTCCTGAACGACGCAGAACTGTCCCGTAATCCACAAAGAAGCTAGTGTGCAGCCCTGTTAGCATGCTTATGCTCAGCAGGTATGATGTTTACCCTACGGACGTCTTACTTTAACATTCTAACATTTGATTTATTAGCACAAAGTTTTGAACAGTTAACATTTTGACCTCATGTTAAAATAAACAACGTCTGAATGTCTAATAAATTACAATCCAACGACTTTGAACACGTCAAGTTAGATTTAGTGAAATGATCTTTCTCTTCACTCCGGGCACAGAAAACTATATTTCACCATCTCTATTGGTTAAATCTTAATATTAAACTTACAGATTTACATCTGACTTTTGCTTTGTAATCTTTGAAGTTGGCCCTGAGGCCTGATTTTGATTATTTATTCACACAAGACGTCATCATATTTTAAGTGGGCATCAATTTAAATCAAATTCAAGAGCAGCCGATACATGTGGACACGCCAATAAAGTCAGAGGATCCCCAAAGTCAGCAGGGTTCATCCTCCGGGGACCATGAACGTCTGCACAAAACTTAAATGAAACAAATAAAAAAGTTAGAAGAGAGACTGAAGCATAACACAAATATCTTTTGTTTTTCTATCTTGCGACGCTCCCTCAGTTTGGGAACCGTTGAACTAAAAAGCAACCGATGGAAGATCCAACTGGGACCATGAAGGTGGTTTAAGTGCTTTTAAAGAGGTCGTTACATACATTTAAAAGAATGGGATCATCAGAGGTGGCTTCAGCATGCAACTCAAGAAGAAAAAGAACTTAATGGTCAAGTCGACTTCTGATCACAACAAGAGCACAGCTGGAGTTTTACTAAGATTAAAGCAGATTTCTTCCCTCACATTTTGGTAAAACACAAAACAAACCACCGCCGGTGTTTTCAGCAGATTTAACTTGAACGTGATGTGAACAGTTTCAGCTGTGAAGCAAATGGCACAAAGAAAAGCAGCCGGTAATCAGTCTGTGTCATAAAACAACGTTTGTTTGTTTGGCCTCTCGCTGAAACACTGACAATAAAAAAACAAGCCAGCGAGCGCGTTACACACTTCACCTCAGGGAGGTGCCTCCTGTCCGGTATAAGGGATCAGAGGCCCCGTATGATAAAGAGAGGGGGGGGGGGGGGCAACTGTGCACAACACAGGTCAAAAGGCACAACACTGGACACAGACGAAGGGGAAACAACACCCAAGGTGCTTTGCAAAAAAAGGCCCGGAGATACAACGGGGGGGGGCTCCTCACGACTCAGATTAGCAGAATTAAAACTGCACAAAAAGAAAACAGAACAAAGAAGAAGAAGTTACATCAAAGTTTGAGCCTCAGGGAGCGGGACAACAGCACAGGTACAGTTATTCTTCTGTTTGTTCATGCGTGATATAACGGAACTGCATCAAATACGTTCTCTGTACAAAGAAAGGGGTCCGAGTGACTCTTTTGTTTCTTCTTCTTTAGCTTTTCAGGGATTTAAAATGTTCAGTCTGAGATTCTCCATCTGATATGTGTAAATACGGCTCAAACTCTGCATTAAGTTGCTCGTATAACAAGGCTGCGTATACACCAGTAACACCGTTAAACTCTCGGCTGTTAACACTCACTGGTTCAGTTTCTCTGTTTCATATCAATGAGAAGCAACTTGAAGACGTCACCGTGAGCTCTGGCAACCTTTTCACTACTTTCTGAACTATTAACTGAAAACCAGAATCCTCATGAATGAAAACGATCAGTTTGTTTGAGGACAGCTGTGACTGCAACGACGAGTTCACGGATTACTTTCTCTTTTAATAGTTTAGTCTAAAAATAGTGTAAAATGTCACATTTTCCCCCGGAGCCCAAGGAGACATCTTCAAACCGATAAGAAACAGAGAAAAATGAAGTTACAGTTGCTGATAATATCCTGTCTATTAATCAGTTATCTCACCTCAGCTTTAGTTGCTTGAAGCCTTAAAGTTTGACAGGAAATGCACATTTTAAGTAGCGGCAAAGTGCATTTCACAATCAATAATTTAGAAACACATACTTGAACATATTCAGCCTGATAATCGTGTTGTTCCGGTTATGATGGAGGAGAGTACAAGTCAGCACCGTCACACTGCAACTTAATGCCGAGTAGATTTAAGAACAATACACTTCAAGCTAAGTGATTTTCTATCTGCTGGCACAGCAAAAACAACATCACAGAACATCTGAAATATAAAAGCTTTGCTCCGAAGCTCGGGGGGGGGGGGGACTGAGGACACCGTGCGGCAGGTTCGCTTACAGTCCGTAAATCTCAGCGTCGCCGTGGGCTCAGGTATCTCAGGTATCTCAGGTATCTCCTGAGCGTGACGAGAGGGATTCAGCGCGCTCGCGCCGCAGTTGCTACGAGTTGCTGCAGAACGTGAGACGACACTTCAGCAGATGGAGGCGGTGAGATCAGCACGAGGTGCAACACAAACCGGGCCACAGTCCAGAAATACACGTTTCCCCTTCCCCTAATTACAATTTTTAAGATATGCAAGAGATCAAAGCGGGATATCGAAGAGAAAACTTTTTTTTTTTGTGTTTTTTTTGGGAGGAACACGACAGAAAACGTGCAGCTGAAAAAAGGTGGTGATATTTCAGTCGTGGACATTTAAAAAGCAGAGAGGCACTGCACACACGTACTCACATCCAGGTGACCGGGTTTCAATCTGGTTATGAAAAGTGATATTTTCTCCCGTCGTTTAAATACCCACCGAGAATATGTAAATATATGACAACTATGATACAGAAATCAGTAATTACACCATTTTCAGATGATTTCATCATGTAGCCTATATAGATTTATATAGATTCCTCACATGCCTCCACATATTGTACAGTCTTCTTTGAGTCAGTTGTTTTCTTTTTTTTGCACGGAAAATATCCCAAACAGGAGCGACCGACTCGAGCACCGGGAGCAGGAAACAGAGGAAGAGGAGGAGGAGGGCGGCGAGATTTCAGGACGGCAGAAAGACGTCGGGTTCGTCACTTCTTTAAGGTGTTTCTAAAAGAGGAAAACGAAGCATCCGGATGGCTCAAACAGAGCGATCGGACTCCACCTCCACCCTCCACCTCCACCCTTCGTTTGTTGTGCCGGCGACCTGCCTCGGACATCGAGCCGAGGATTCTGGGAGTGCAGAGAGGGAGGCGGCGGCGGGCTGTTCGCTCCATCAGCGGGTTCAGGTTAAAATCCGCAGAGTTGCGTTCGTTCCTTTATGTCCTTTGAGAGTCCTGAGGAGATTTCTGCTGAGTCGACAGAGCCAAATGTAAAAGTGATGATGATGATGATGATGATGCTCTGTGCTGGGCGTCCATCAGCACCGCAGTGACACTGACCATCAAGAGGGAAAAAAGCTGCTTTGAGGAAAACCCGCTCACTTGTAATCCCTTTTCTACTCCGCCTGAAGCCGGCGATAGAGGAGGAGGAGGAAGAAGAGGAAGAGGAGGGTCGGGGTCCTGTTGGTGCACAGGAGGAGAGGGAAGAGCGAGGGTTTGATGATGACGATGATGAAGGCGGCGGTGGCAGGAGGGTAAACTCGTGGATCTCGATGAAAACGGGAGAAAATGTTCCGTGTTATTGTTTTGTTTCGGTTTTTTTTTGTTGATAAAGTTTTATTTAGCTCGCCGTCTCTTCACATCCGCGAGCCTCGCTCCTGAAGGATCTGTGAGGACGGACAGAAACACGAGTCACACAAATCCTGAACCACATTTCCACATTTTATAGACTCAATTGACAGATTAATCAATAAAGAATATGTTAGTTTCCTCTGATGTATTGGAGGACATGAGATAGTAATATATATATATATATAATAGAAATGGTTTGTTTACGTTGTCACCTGCAGATTAAAACATGGAAACTATGTTTTGTTAAATTTGGTTAAATCAGAATAGAACAATATAACTGGTATCAGGTTTCCGGTACACAGAGACTGGTTTTGGTCTCGTCGTGGGTAAAGAACAGCGTCGTCGGCTCACCTTGGCCTTCTCGGTGGGCTCGATGACGATGCCGTTGGAGGAGTTGTTGAGTTCACGAGAAACTACACATAGAAACTCTGCCTGGTCCTCGTTGCCGTAGTTATAAGAGGAGCCGATGCTTATAAGCTGAGGACGGGAAACACGAAAGGAGGAAATATTAAGTTCTGTGACTCAGCAGAGTTTAAACAATCTGAATTCTGGGTAATATTTCTATTTGTGAAGTTTTCTCTTTATGGATTCCAGATTCTCAAACGAGAAGATTTTCTTCTTTTCTCTGTTTTATTTTACTATAAATTTAATATCTTTTGATTTTCTCCCTTCTTTCGCAAATTCACATTCTCCAGCTTCAGTTGTTGTTTCAAGTGTTAGTAGCAACCTTAAATATAAATGTATATTTGGTTAAACTGGCTTCCCAAAATGTATCCTTCAGGAACAAAGACGTAAATGTTTTGGCCTCTCTCCAAACAACTGAAGCATGAACTAAAACACGAGAAATAAAATCTGTATTTTCTGCACCTGCTCAAACTTCCAGCCGTCCGACATGGTCGAGACCATCTGTGTGAGCTCCTCCTCCTGGCACTGAAGTACTCGATACACGTGCTTCACGGGTCCCTGAGGGCCACGACACAAACACAGAGAGAGAGAGACACAGAGAGAGAGAGAGAGAGAGAGAGCAAACTTTAACAATCTGCACAACCTGGATTAGTACGAGGAGGAAGTGTGGTGTCTGTACCTGAGACGTCCGGTTCTCGTTGTCCCGTATCCTCTCCTTCACCAGCCTCACCAGAGACGCGATGTTGTAGAACTCGGCTTCCTCCAGAACACCTGAGGAGCAAACGTTTGAATCCTGAGACCTCACTGTGTTTTCTGGTCTCTGTGCGCTCTGAATCAGATCTCAACGTTCTTACCTTCCTCCGCCAGGTTCTTATCCATGATCAGCTTCCCGTGACGAAGGTAGTTGAGGATGGGGCCGAAGTATGTGGGGTCCCTGTCGATCAGGTAGGCCCCTGTCTCGTCCTGCAGGGGGGACACACACAAATAAGAAAAGGTTGAGGAGGATTTGGTTTGTCCTCACTGTTAAGACATGAACAACAGCCAAAATAAAGCTCTTTCCCCCTGAAAGTCTGTGGTTGTTTTTCTATGAGTTTATCACCAAAACTACATTTTAAAAGTTTGATTATTTGATTTTTCATGTATATGACTGAAGCAAAGTCTGAAAACATATTAATAAATAACAAAATAATAAAAAACCTTTCTGCTAAAGAAAAAAAATAAAACCGACCTTTAAGATCCAAATATTCATTTAGCATCTGGAGTTTGTTTTGTACGGTTTGGTTCCTAGTTACGTTATAATTTAGGATATTGAAAACATTGTACGAGCAGATTAATTTTTCTTTAAAGATAAGTTTGCACGCACATCTTATGACACATACTTGGGTATTTTGAGGTACTTTACTTGAGTATTTCCATTTTCTGCTACTTTATACTTTTACTCCACTCCAGATATTTTACTCTTTAGTTACTTGTTAGTTTGCAGATTCAGATTTTTAAAACTAGATTCTAAAATAATAAACTATGATGTATTATTACGGATTGAGATACTCAGCAGTATAACATTAAAAGTCATTCAAATTAGTGCATCAATTTCATTTTAACATTTAATTTACTTTGCCACTTTTACTTGTAACAGATTACTTCTACACGATAGTATTACTACTTTTACTTAAATTACATTTTTCATGATGTAAAATCGACATAGAATATGCCTTTGATTGAATATATTGGCATATTAAAAATAATAAACTAAATTATAAGTAAAGAAGGGATACTGGATATTAATGTTACTTTATTCTCCCTTTTTATTTATTTTCTTATGCTATTTACCTTATTATTGTTATTATTCTACTATCAGACAATAAATACTACTATAATAGAAGTGTAAATAAATTACATTATTATGACTTTCTGTGCTCACCTTGTCGGAGTCCAGGTCGGGGTCTTCTTGACACAGTCGGAACAGGAACGACTTGGGGTCCCGACACAGCGTCTGTTTGGTCGTGATGAAGTACGTCCCACCGACGTTCAGGCGAACCCAGCGCGAACCGGGTTCGGACGGGGAGTTCGTGTTGCTCTTCGCCGCGAACCCGAACACCGAGCGTCCACCGCCGCTGCCGCTCGACACCCCGCCGGGACTGAGCTGCTGGCTGCCGCTGCCGCTGCTCCGCGGCGGAACCATGATCGTGGGCGACGCGAGGCGCAGAGAGCCGCGAACATCGCGGTGGTGGTGCTGCTCGGGCTGCTCGATGGTGCCAGTGCCGCTCGGTTCTACAACATGCAGTTCAGCCATGTTTTTTTTTTTTTTTTCCGTCTGTAACACACACACACAACCGCACGATTATCTAACGACACACTGCGGGGAAACAATGTCTTCCTCCCAGCCGATTTGTAAACAGAGCGAGGGTATTTTTCTCTGGCATCAGGGCGTTGCTCCTCACACCTCGACCGCCTCCTTTCCTTCTCTCTCCTCCTCGAAGATTAACACACGGATATGACTCCTAACGGCTGTACGGCGGCAGCAGCACCGCGTTTAATCGTCTCTTCGCGAGATAAATCGCTCATTCTCTCGTCCGTTCAAACGTTAATCAGAAGAGGAAAAAAAAGAGGCAATACTTCCGGGTTGTAACGTGATTACTGTTTACTTCCGCTGTGTTGTCGTTTTTCAAAATAAAAGCAAACACAGTCATATTTGGTTAGTGGAATTTTATCTTCTCATGTAGTAGTCTGATCTATCTATCTATCTATCTATCTATCTATCTATCTATCTATCTATCTATCTATCTATCTATCTATCTATCTATCTATCTATCTATCTATCTATCTATCTATCTATCTATCTATCTATCTATCTATCTATCTATCTACTATGGAAGCCCATTCCCACAGCAAAAAAAAAAAAAAAGATCACTAAATAAAAAAAAAAAAAATAGTAACTTAAAAAAAAAAAAAAAATGTAATTCACAAAAAAAAAAAAAAACACCCACAAAATAAATAATAATAATTCAAATATTTTTTTTTTATTTTACTTTTTTTCCACCAGCAAAAAAAATAAAAAAACGTTTGGTGCATCCATCTGTAACCATAACACTGACCCGATTTTTCCAGTTGCTATAGAAAGTCGAAATTATGAGATACTTTAACACAACAGTCATAGAAGCAGCTATGACATATGAATGGATTGTGAGTACATTGAAGACTTCTTTAAAACGCGGCTTTACAACACATGAAATACAGATGATGTTTCACATGGATTGTACTGAGCAAACGCACCCTTGAAGCTCTGGAGTATAAAGAATGAAACCAATGTGGCTGAGGTGGCGACCAATAAACAGCAACTGGAAACATCTTTTTTTTTTTCTTTTTTGCTGACAGAGAAAAAGTAAAAAAAAAAAAAAAATACATATATATATATATATTTTTTTGTGAATTCATTATTTTTTTTGTGAATTCATTTTTTTTTTTGTTTTGGTGATCTTATTTCATTTTTTTTTGCTGGCGTGAATGGGCTTCCATAGTTTATTGGTCGCCACCTCAGCCACATTGGTTTCATTCTTTATACTCCAGAGCTTCAAGGGTGCGTTTGCTCAGTACAATCCATGTGAAACATCATCTGTATTTCATGTGTTGTAAAGCCACGTTTTAAAGAAGTCTTCAATGTACTCACAATCCATTCATATGTCATAGCTGCTTCTATGACTGTTGTGTTAAAGTATCTCATAATTTCGACTTTCTATAGCAACTGGAAAAATCGGGTCAGTGTTATGGTTACAGATGGATGCACCAAAAGTTTTTTTTTTTTTTTTGCTGGTGGAAAAAAAGTAAAATTAAAAAAAAAAAAAATTATTATAATTATTATTATTTATTTTGTGAATTACATATATTTTTTTTTAAGTTACTATTTTTTTTTTTGCTGGCGGGAATGGGCTTCCATAATCTACAGTATATGTAGGAAATAACATTTTGCAGGTGAAGTTCCAAGTAGTATTATTGTAATGAATGGTATTACTGTTTTTAAATAAATTATTATAATTATCATCGTTTTGCCTGTGTTTATTTATTGTATTTCTATTTTTAGTGTGTTTTGTGTGTTTATATGGAAAAGAAGCATGTCAATTCCATGTTTTGTCATCTTTAAAAATGAATCTTCACAATAATAACATTTCAAACAACACATGTAAAACATAAGACATTTTTTTTTTAAATATTATGTTTAAAAAAGTGCAGTAAATGTACAGTTTTACAAGCAATGAATGAAGTGATGGAATTATTATCTGCTGATAAATAAAGTTGCAGTACCGTAGTTAACCTGTGTGGCGCCAGTGCTACGAGTATTACAGCAACAGACGAAGAAGAATTTGATTAGTTGTGGGCGCGTTTAGTTTCTTGCTCGTGTGTTTGCTGTTGTTATTGAACCAGACGCTACTGACAGGTACAATGCTCGGTAGAGACTCGGGTTACACCTGTAATAAGCCTTATGGTCACTGAGTTACGTTGTTATAACGAATGATATGTTTCATTTCGGATAAGCTAGCTACGCAGTTAGCATCCTCAGAGTTCATTTTACCCGGAAGCTGGCTGTTTTAGCCAGTTAGCAAGCTAGCATCAAATAACGGTTAGCTTAGCATCACTTGTAAGAGAAGATGGTGCATGCATGCAGACTTTACAATAGCTGGTAGAGACAGCTTTATTTTAATTTGTTTATCAGTATGAGCTAACTGATGGGGCTAAGCTAGCCTCCAACACTACAAATCTGTGCAATATAAATACACTGTGCAATACTACAAGTATTCTGTCTGTATATATAATATTGCAATACTACAAGTATTCTGTCTGCATATATAATATTTTAGTTATTGTGGATTTTTTACTTATTTTTATATTTAATATTCTTTACTGTTTTACTATTATTATTACTGTTTTATTATTATTCCATATTTACTTATTTATAATACTTGTTTTGATCTTGTTTTTACTATGTCTCTTGTTTGCACTATCCACTATGCTGCTGTAATCCTGTAAATTGTAAAACTGCAGGACTAATAAAGGATTATCTTATCTTATCTTATCTCTTCCTCTCCTTTATTAAAGTGTGTTGTCATTTTAGAGCCATGAGCGAGTTCAGGATCCACCACGACGTGAACGAGTTGCTCAGCCTGCTTCATGTTCGAGGAGGCGATGGAGCGGAGGGCTACATCGACCTCCTGCAGAAACACAGGACTCCTTATGTCACCACGACCGTGTCTGCTCACAGTGCCAAGGTGGGTGTTACACACTCAGGGATGCCTTGAGACAACTCTCAGGGCACAGAAAAGCCCTGGAACAACACCATAATGTCCTGAAGGTGATGAGGATGATATTAGGATCTTTTGCAGGTATCATTAGCCAACAAAATGGTGTTTTTTGCCAGATGTGCATGCAACAACTGGTAGGATAAATTGGGTTCAGATAGATTGAGTACTTTATTAATCCCAGAAGGAACTGTTGACATTACAGCAGCTGAGAGCAAAAAAGAGACCGATAATGTGCAAAAATAACTACAAAACTATTAACAGTAGCTTAAATAACTCAGATAATCTATACCGTACATATGTAATAATGTGCAGTGGTAGAAAAGCAAAACCATGTGAGGTGGACATAGTGCAAGTATTCCAAACAGGATCTCCTGTAGCGGTCCTTGTCACAGCAGAGATTGACCTGAGCCTTATTTGAGTTGTACTTTATATAAGTAAAGGCTGTTATACAGCAAGAACAGGTACAGAGTTTAAATCAGGTTTGCAAGAAGCAAGAAGCATATGACTGAAAATGATTTCTCCCTCCCTGTGGAAATGAACGTGTTGCTAACTGGATGTTCTCTTGATACCGGCTGTTAAATCGTTTCCAGGTGAAAATAGCAGAGTTCTCTAAAACCCCCGAGGACTTCTTGAGGAAGTACGAGGAGCTCAAGTCCAAAAATGTTCGAAACCTGGACCCTCTGGTGTACCTGCTCTCCAAACTCTGTGAGGATAAAGAGGTACTGCATCGTTAATAAGCAGCTTATTATCTGGTTTTGTTTGTTATCACTTCAAATTGATTAATTTCACCCTTTTGGTGTTTCAGATTTAAAAAGATTATGATGTAAAGAATGTGTTTTCATGTGATTGTTTTTCATCTCTCAACAACGGGAGTTGTGTTAATAAAGAAGTGAAATATGAAGCAAATGCAGCTACAAAAACAAAAGAAAATCAGCTAATGAGACCGATGTAAATAGAAGACTGAAAGTTATTCATACGGTGTTGAAAGTGGCTCAATTTGTTGATTTCCTACACGTTTTAAAACGTTAGATAAACTGCCATATTCACCTTTCTTATCACAATATCTCACAGCTTTGTCGTAATGTTTTTTTTTTAGACGCTCCAGTTTCTGCAGCAGAATGCCAAAGAGAGGTCGGAGTCATCGGCGAACACAACATCAACCACGACTACCAGCTACACTCTGCCTCAGACCAGCACCAAGATGTCCATGCAGGAACTGGATGAGCTGCGTAAGAAGCTCGGCAACGTGACGGCCAGCTCCAACGCTCCTCTGGTGAGCGGTTCTTACTCGGATGCTTTTTGTCTGAGCCGTGAGCCGTCGTGTTCTGTGTTTGAGAGATTCCTGCCACTCACCTGAAGGGCTGCTTTAAACATTTCACTGGAAACCAAAACTCCAGCCTTATATCCGCCAAAAAGTGCTAAATTAAATTAAAATATCCTGTGTCTTCGTGGTTTTGTCTGCAGCCGGCTGAGGTCACGCGGAAGATGCTGAGAGACAAACACAACAAGAAGAACCCCACGCAGCCCAACCCCGTGTTTCCTAACTGGGTGTACGACCGCCCCGCTCTCCTCGGAGACTTCATCACCAGCCCGACTCCTCCGGGAGATCCAGCAACGGCCATCGGTAAGACTTTTAATACTGGATCATCAACTAGGTGGGAACCAGCGGTTGTGTTAGACTTTCTCATGGGTTGTAATACTTCTGTCATAATCTATTATTCCCCGTCATTTTCATTTATTAACAAATATAATAAGACAAAAGGCTAAAGACATCTGTATGCACCGCTCGCTGTACTGTGTGTGTTTGTGTTTTTTCAATCAATTGTGTATTCCAGCAAACGCCTGTGTGTGTTGTTCAGGTACGATGGGGCTGCCGGCGCAGGAACAAGCTCTGGTGGATGATCTGCTGTTCGTCCTGGTTGGAGTTGACGGACGAGACATCACAGCTCAGCCCGTTCTGGGGAGACAGAACCGCTCCTTCATCGTCGACTCCACGCTGGACATGTCCATCAAAGAGCTGGTCAACAGAATACTACCGGTGGCGTCGTATTACTCCACTATCACACGGTGAGAATGTGACTCATTTGTTGTCACTCTGAGGACAGATTGTTGGATGAGTCGTGTTTCATTTGTCCTCCAGCTTCATTGAGGAGAAGTCGTCCTTTGAGTACGGCCAGGTGAACCACGCGCTGACGGCGGCGATGAGGACCCTGATGAAGGAGTACCTGATCCTGGTCACTCAGCTGGAGCACCTCCAGAGGCAGGGCCTGCTGTCCCTGCAGAAGCTCTGGTTTTACATCCAGCCCACCATGAGGACCATGGAGATCCTGGCCTCCATTGGTAAGAGTCTGGAGAACACCAGTTTTCTGTCTTTTGTGCACATGGACCAGTGCAAACATGAGAACGACGTGTAAATCGTCTGCACGTT
>JAVDOI010000015.1:0-45000 GCA_032191485.1 Leptoclinus maculatus | reverse complement strand
AACATGCTGAGGAGGCAGAGAAGAAGAGGCTGACCACAAAGGTATTTCCCAAGAAACGCTCATCGTCATGGCCAAAGAAACACGTGAACATGTTTATGGAAACCAGAAAACATTCCAACTATTTAACAAACTGGTGCACGAAAATACTGCAGCTTCCGTGTTTGTTTGTGTTCAGTTGTTAGCGGAGCACGCGGACACCCTGCAGTCGGAGGCCGGCTTTGAAGCCACCGTCAGCAAGTTTGACAGTAACTTCAGCACGCTGCTGCTGGACCTGCTGGACAAGCTGAGCATCTACAGCACCAACGACTGTGAGCACAGCATGATCAGCATCATCTACAGGTACACCGCCGTTCAATTCAATGTGTGTTCTGCAAGTCACTGATGTGTTTTGTTTTTGTAAACTACCTTTTGATAGTTTTGCTAACTCTGCTCTTATGATTTCACAGGTTGGATTTCAACGGGTTCTACACTGAGCGGCTGGAGAAGATGGCCATCGAGCGGAGTCAGAAAGCATCAGCGTAGCATTAAAAACGTCCTTTACTCACGTCTGCCCGTCACTACCAACAGATAACAGATAAGAGCTGACGCTTCAGTGTGTATATTATATATCGTGTACTTTTTGAGTTGCTTTGGAGATGATGAACTAATGTGTTTATTCTGATATGAAAATTGAAAGTCGTGGCACTCCATATGGGTAACTTATTGCACAATGAAAATGTATGTTTGTATTCATTAAAACGAGAATTTACTGAATGAATTGAGACCCTCGACGTCCTTTAAACCTTTAAAAGAATGTTTACCATTAGGTACGTCTAGGCAAAAGGTTGTTTTTTAAAAACCTTTACAGAACATTTAGGAAACATTTCCAGAAGATTATGTTACAGAACTTAAATTCAACGCCTGTTTATTGTTGAAAAACCTTTTTAAAATCCTTTTAGGCAACAATCAGAAGATAGTTTTTTAAGAAAACCTTCATAGAACCTTTAGGGAAAGTTCCCAAATTGTGCAGTGTAGTTTAGATTAAAAGGGGCAAATATACAAATATTGTTTCACGGTATAATACAGTAAACTAGGCCCTACATAGTACATTAGCCTACTATATGTTTTTATACACAGTAGTAAAACACTGAGATAATAACCCCAGAACATGGTAACGTTACTGATTTGTAATTTTTAAATATGTATCATATAATAATAAATAAATAAACGTTTATTCATGAACAGTTAATTGAGTTTTAGTGACTCAATGAGTGAAGTTAGTGTCAACGGTTCAGTGCTGCTTCCGGTCCGTAGAGCCGTTGATATATCAGTTAATGGGTCATTATTAAGAATTCTTACTCCAATTACACATTTTCCTCTAGGAATTTATCACACTATCAATTAAAAGAACAAGACGTTCGCCTTGATAGTTCACCACATAGATTATAAACTCGTCCGATACGAGCTTGCTGTAAACGTTAGGTAGCTGGCGCTTTTATTTTGACATGTTTTATTTCACCGGAAGTCTCTTTTTGCGCGTTACTTCTAATTATAGCTCACTTGACTGTTCGTTATTCCGGTAAATATGTGAGGAGGCGATAAGAACCAACCGGGGGAGGAGCTTCTTCGGAAGAGCTTATCGATGATTCACGGTGAGAGTTAACGGGTAAAATGAGCGGAGGTGACCGAGCAGAGCGCACCATCGTGGGGGTGAACATGGTCTCACTGTGGCTGGTGTGGGGTAAGTGTTCAATTATATTATAAATAGTTTTATTATGAGAGTTTTCCGACATTAGAAAAGTTGTCTGACAGGAAAAGGTTGTTGCTTATTATAATAACATTAATTATGTTGTTTGGGAAAAAAGTATTTGTTGTTGTTGTTTTAATGTTTGTTGGTTATTAACAATAAAACAAGTGGACAGCGACACATTGTTAAGAGTGTAAATGTCCTCCACCTTGAAACGGGCGGAAATCACCATTATTATTCTAAGGAAAGCACCAGAGACTTTCTCCTTATAAAACAATTAAAAAAATGTCCAATATATTCATTTTATCTCCATAAATGTTGGAGTTTTAATAGACCCCTCTCGCCTTTTTAATTCTCTAACATGTAGAAGCATTATATCAGGTTCCATAGAAGCTGATATCCTGCAGTCTTTATCTCGTGGGTCCTGTGATGTTGTTGCTATATTCCCTACAGGTGATAGTGTTGTTTATCTTCTTATGATTTTATTTGATGCTTTTTTGATTCTACGGATAAGTTTTAAACTTTGTTTAATGTGTTACGTGCTCTATGAGTGAGTGTCTTTACTAGGTTCCTCTTTCTCTGTCTTTGTTAACACAAATAAACCATATTAATGTGGCAATAAAGTAATACATTGTTTCAAAAATAGTGTACTTAATAATAAGACAATTTACTTACAGTCATTATTTTATAGATTATTGGTGTTATTCGTCTGTTCAATGACATTCATACGATTTGAACCTTTTCCAACTATTCCTGCTTCACACCGTAGTTGTGTTTACAGTTTAGTTTAGTTTATTTCTGTTGATACAATGTTCAGAATTGAGTGCATAGTTCTAATCTTTGTGTGTAATCAATGTTTTTTGGGGGAATGTCAGCAGAGACACAGTTTGTAATACTGAAATATATAAATATTGCAATACTTTAATCAGTGGTACAAAGGATAGATGACTTTACAGAGATTTATTTAAACTGAAATCTAAAAGTAACAAAAGGTCTACCACTCTGTAAAAATACTAAAAGTAACAGGTCTGAATTATACTCGAGTAAAAGTACCGAAGTATTACCAGCAACATGTATTTGAAGTATCACATGTAAAGTACTCTCTATGCAGACCGGGCTCCTGTCAGAGTGTTACATTATGGAGCCTTCAAGCTCCTGAAAGATGATTTAAAAAGATAATAATTTGTACTCAAGTTATTATCCTGAGCAAGAAGATTAGAATTGTGTTTTTAGGACTAGAGAAGTATAAAGTAGTATGAATTGGATGTACTTAAGTAAAGTAAAAGTACCTCAAAACTGTGCTTAAGTACTTTGCACCGCTGAAAAGAGGAAATACAAACAGTAAGTGTTACTATTACTATCTAGTTACTTCACATATCAGTGTGAACGTTAAATAACGGTGTTTTGTTGTTGGGTAGTTTGTGTCGTGCAGACTTCGGGGATGTTGTCTCACGTGGAGAAGTACGAGGTGGTCACACCTCAGAGGCTTCAGGGGAGACAGAGGAGGAGCCTCCAGGACCACCAGGACCACCAGGACCACCAGGACCACCAGGACCACCAGGACCACCAGGACCACCAAGACCACCAGGACCACCAGGACCACCAGGTGACCTCACCTGAGATATCACGTCAGGAATATATGTGATCAGCTTATAGAAATATGATCAATGTTCAAAATGTCACTTTAGTGCAGCTACAGAAGTGTGGACAGCAAAATGTCCTTAAAGATTATTCTGTCAGTGATTTATTATTATTACTGATTAATTACTGTGCATACAGGATTGCACTGCTGTAGCTAGAAGTAGTTAGTTCATTTTACTACTTTATATACTACACGTTGAATCTAAAAGAGTGCATCTTATTTCATGCAAAAAACATAATATAATATTAAAAGTTGTCAAATTTTGTGCAGTAAAAAATACAATATTTCCCTCTGAAATGTGATGTAGTATTAGTGTAAAGTAGTATAAAAGTGCAGAGTAAATATACTTAAATATACAAAATAACTAACTATATACTATTTAACATTAAAATGCTACTTTCACATGTGAGCATAAGTAACAATAATGTATGATATATCATTTACAATAATACATTCTTAAAGGGACATCCTGCACTTTTACATTACTGTGGTTTTGCTATATTTCTGTGAGAACTTCTCCCTCAACTGCAAAATGATCTCATTTTTATTTTGATCAATAGTTGTTTTGTGACTGACGGACATTTTTCAAACAGCGTTATCCTGATACGGTGCAGTACGAGTTGACCATTGAAGGGAGGAAACACACAATTCACCTGGAAAAAAACAGGTTAACACCGTTTTTAATTCAAACTTACATTGAATCTTAAAAAAAATATATATATATGTATTTAAATATTATATATTTTATTTGACAGGAATCTCATTGGGAGAGGCTTCACTGAAACACGTTATTCAGAAGATGGAAAACGGGTGACGACGTCTCCAAATGAGGTGAGACTTTGATTTAATTGACCTCTGAAGACTCATTAACACACAGGTGTGTGTGTAGCAACAGGACATTCTAATACATGAAAGTGATGTTATTTCTCTGTTCTTTGACAGTTCATTATAAGAAATAATCAAGAGATTTAAAGGTGCAATGTGTAAGATCTGGAGGTGTTCTCCTGCACAGAAATTAATATTTAAAATGTCACATTATAGCAAATACACAGAAATTATCTGGAAAGTTATATAATGTGAGATCATTTCACGTCTGTGGAGTTTAAGTGAACCCAACGTGATGAAGATCAAACATTCCTGATTGAGTCATGAAGTCATATAAAAACACAGAAAGCCTTTGAGCGTAACCGAACACACCGATGTCTTTAATGTGATGAACGTGTGTCCGTCCAGGAGCACTGCTACTATCACGGCCATGTTAAAGGCACCGAGGACTCTTCAGTCAGCGTTGGGATTTGTTCAGGCATCAGGTAAGAACATTCAAACTACCTTCTTGTTTCTCAGATATGTGTGAAATGTGTTGCTTCACGATATTTAGTAATCAGTTTGTTTTTGACGTCTGCGTAAGTAAAAGCAGCTTTTTACTCTGTACCTGCACAATACTGTATTTCTAGTCTTTTATTTTCCTTATTTAAACTTTGAATCGTGTCTTTTAGAGTTGCCTTGTATGAAGCTAAACCTAAACATGTATACAGAACAGATTGATCGATCTGTGTCGACACACTGTAGAGAACTAAATCATTTCCATTCGTCTGTTCGATCATGTTGATTTTTTTTATCTACAAATGAGGCGCTCGTCTTCTTGTTTTCTGTGCTTGCAGTGGCTTCGTGAGATCCCGGCAGCAGGTTTACTTTATCGAGCCTCTGGGACAGACTGAGGATGGTGACCATGCAGTTTACAGACAGGAGCACCTGAAGATCAGAGGTGGCTCCTCCCCCAACGCCACCACGCTGTACGACCAGGACCAGGGCCCCCGGCTCGCTGGCCTCTTCAGGTCCAGATCGTGGGTAGGTGACATGGGGACGGTTTTATGGTTTACGGTTTATCCATTTATGAACATCAATGTGAACGTTGTATTTCTGTTTCCTTTTTTCCTTCAGAAAACTAAACCCATCGCAGGTCCACAGAAGTTTGTGGAGCTGTTTGTGGTGGTGGACAATACTGAGGTAAATATTTAAATTCCTTTACAACGACAATTTAGCAGCAGGTAAAGTCAGGGACCTGGACCAGTAGCTCAAAATGATCGGGGTCATGTCCATATATCGTACGATAAGTCGATAGCGTAGAAATGATCAGGGTCATGCCCATATATCGTGCGATAAGTCGATAGCGTAGAAATGATCGGGGTCATGTCCATATATCGTGCGATAAGTCAATAGTGTAGAAATGATCGGGGTCATGTCCATATATCGTGCGATAAGTCAATAGCGTAGAAATGATCGGGGTCATGTCCATATATCGTACGATAAGTCGATAGCGTAGAAATGATCGCGGTCATGTCCATATATCGTACGATAAGTCGATAGCGTAGAAATGATCGAGGTCATGTCCATATATCCTACGATAAGTCGATAGCGTAGAAATGATCGGGGTCATGTCCATGTATCGTGCGATAAGTCGATAACGTAGAAATGATCGGGGTCATGTCCATGTATCGTACGATAAGTCGATAGCGTAGAAATGATCGCGGTCATGTCCATATATCGTACGATAAGTCAATAGCGTAGAAATGATCGGGGTCATGTCCATATATCGTGCGATAAGTCAATAGCGTAGAAATGATCGGGGTCATGTCCATATATCGTACGATAAGTCGATAGCGTAGAAATGATCGCGGTCATGTCCATATATCGTACGATAAGTCGATAGCGTAGAAATGATCGGGGTCATGTCCATGTATCGTGCGATAAGTCGATAACGTAGAAATGATCGGGGTCATGTCCATGTATCGTACGATAAGTCGATAGCGTAGAAATGATCGGGGTCATGTCCATATATCGTACGATAAGTCGATAGCGTATAAATTATTGTCATGTCAGCAGATTGATGAATGAATCTGATCATGTTTGTGTCTTCTCTTCCTCTAGTATAAGCAGTATGGAAGCCAGACTAGATCCCGTGTCCTCGGAGCTATAAATCACGTTGACAAGGTAATCTTTGTTGTGGAAGCTCTTAACCTCCAGCTCTCAGCACCTTCACTCCTGAGTAACGTCTCCTCCTCTGCCTGCAGCTGTATCGACCTCTGAACATCCGCGTCATGCTGGTGGGCTTGGAGATTTGGACGCATAGAGACTTCATTGGCGTTGACATTAATTCGGAGACCACCCTGGACAATTTCCTCCTGTGGCGACAGGCCGATCTCCTGCACAGGGAGAACCACGACAACGCCCAGTTTGTGACGTGAGGACCGGCCTTAGACGTCTGTGCAGATGTTGAACAAAGCGATGCTGCCAGTTTGACCTGATGTTTGACTTTTTTGTCCTTCAACAGTGGCAAAGATTTTGACGGAGATACAGTCGGACTGGCGAATAAGTTCGCCATGTGCACTGGAAACTCAGGTGGAGTCAATCAGGTATTAAAAAAAACGACTTCCCTTCCATGAATCCTTTAACAACTGGAGATGAAGGGGGTTTATTGATATTTTTCCCGCATTTCTCTGTCAGGACCACCATGGCAACTCAATAGGCCTCGCCTCCACCATCGCTCATGAGATGGGACATAATTTCGGCTTGTCCCACGACGCTGCAGAGTGTCTGTGCGGTCCATCCTACAGCAGTGGGAACTGTGTGATGGCAGAGAAGCTCAGGTGAGGACCTTTAGGTCTGTCTCGCAGCAGCTTATAGTTATTTTTGCAAGGTACAAAAAAAACATAATTTTTGGAAGTATCATACTTCAGCCAGAACATTCAGCTTGTACTTACAAAATATGTGGCAAAAGTACAGAATGTACACAAACCCCTGTCCTGTCTGGTGGAAAGACTGAAACCGGGAGAGTGGAGGCCGTTACAGCTGCAAACTGTTGTTTGCAGCTGTAACTATGTTGCCCATATGTTGCCCATAGTTGTGGCCAATTATGGCCGAGTGGTTATACTGGTTTAAGCTCTATCTTAAATCAGAAATCTCTTTGCTTCTCTTCAGGACAGGAAATCAAGTGTTCCCGGAGTTCTTCAGCAGCTGCAGCGTGGAGCAGCTCGCTGAGTTCATGGAGCGAGCTCAGCCCAGCTGCTTGTTCAAACCCAGCTCCAGTCGGAGCATCGCCGCGGGCCCGAGCTGCGGCGACGCCCTGCTGGACCCTGGAGAGGAGTGTGATTGCGGCACTGTGGAGGTAAAACCTTGGAAAGTTTAATTATATCCTTTGTTGAGGAAAGATACTATTTAGGATCTCTGTTTTAGCTGACTGGTGTGGTTTCCTGTGAGCTAATAAAAGGAGAAGAAGGCAGTTGTGATTCAGAGCTATGCCAAGTTGGAGTTTGGCATAGTTCTCCTGTGTGCTCACAGCAGAGAGACAACATTCTTGGCAGAGATGCTGCTTGTGCGGGAGATTTAAATCTGATCTGTTTTGAAAGACTAAAGAATATGTTTTTCTGTAGGAATGCAAGAACCCTTGTTGTGACGCCTCAACATGTCGCCTGACTGAAGGATCCCAGTGTGCTCATGGACAATGCTGTGACAAGTGCCAGGTACTTCAGCTCCCATTAATGTAGCATAAACCAAAGTATTAGACGAATAACAACGTTGAAAAGGTCTGGGGATTACCAAAGTTATGAGAGGGGGGACATCAATATACCATATTTTATGGCAATCCATCCAATATTGGTTCACTCAGAACCGCAGATGTGAACCTCACGGTGGCACTAAAGGAAAAGTCAAGTCTTTAGAATTCATCCTCTGGGGATCATGAATGTCTAAACAAAGCTTTGAGCAAATCGGTTCAGTAGAAGTTGAAATTTCACACTGGTTGAATGAAAGCTTTGACCTGTCGACTGTACGAGCCAAGGAGTCAGAAGATCATCTAAGACGTTAGGATTCATCCTCTGGGGACCATGAATTTATAAATAAAGTTGTGTGCCAATCCATCCAGTGGAACTTGAGATATTTAACACTGGATAAATGATCTAACGTTTGCACTAGCGGTCAGTCAGTAGGATTCATCCTCTGGGGAACATGAATGTGTGTACCAAATTTCATGGCAATCCATCCAACAGCTGTTGAGATATTTCAGTCTGGACCAAACATACAGCCACACCCTGCGTCTGGCTAATAACTGAGGACATTAAAACAGCGACAGGAGAAGGTTACTCTTCAAACGACATTGAAACAGCAGTTCGATAATAACAGGAAACAGAGGGTGATGTCCTGCTGTTTCCATGTAATGTACTTCACCACATCCTTCCTCAAATGACAGTTTCAAAGACTAGAAGTCATGCAATGTGACATAGCTAATTACATATACTGTTTTATCTACTGAATCACCTGAAATGTGCTTTAACCCGCAGTTCAAACAGGCTGGAAGTGTGTGCAGAGAGTCAGCCGGCGACTGCGACCTGTCTGAGTACTGCACCGGAGCGTCGGAGGAGTGTCCCGAAGACGGCTTTGAGATGAACGGCAAACCCTGCTACGACCAGGCCCAGGGCTACTGCTCCAACGGACAATGCCCCACACATCAGCACCACTGCTGGAGGCTGTTTGGACCAGGTACCCTCCACACAAAGACACTGTTTCACTGTTTTCAAAAGAGGAAGCCGAGCCTCCAGGAGTCTGTTTCTGGTAGTCTCAGTAAATGTCACCGTCACATGGTGGAAACGGCTCTTTCTAAGAAAGGCCGCTTCAATAGTGTGCATTTGTATTATATAAAAGGACTACAGACGGTTTGATGAATAGCACTCTCACAGAAATATAGCAGAGTCTCTGCATCTATAAAAATACAACTTTAATCCATCTCTTGTGCTTGAACCCTGAAAATCGTCTTATTCCAAAATGAGTTTTGGTATCGGGGCACATCTTTATTGGTTTGGCTAAAATAACGCTGATAAAAATCAAATCTCCCCGGGGTTCACAGTAAAACACCCGCCAAGTATGAAGCCGATCGGATGAACGGTTCTCGAGTTACGCGAAGAACACACAGATTCTTTGCTTTGATTCTTCAGTTCGCTTTTTGTATCCGCTCAGCAAACCCAAGACTGTACGGCTTCACCGCTCCATGGAATGGAACTATTCTGGATGTCTCGTTCATCATTTGGATTGGATTTTCTTTTCCTGGCACAAACAGGCTTCCCGTATAACCTCCACTGACCAATCAGTGGATTTGTGATTACAAGATCATTCTCTGCAGCCAAACAATGTCCGTCCTGTCCGTCCTTATAAATGTTTCTCAGGAACGTCTGGAGGGAATTTCACCAAATTTGGCACAAACATCCACTTAGACTCAAACATGATCTGATTAGAATTTGGTGGTCGAAGGTCACTGTGAAAACTCAATAATTCACATGCTAATTATGACAATTTCACAAAAAATGTCAATAACAGGATAAAATGAAAACAAAAAGACGTTTTGAACAGACAGGGATGTGAACTGCATCTTGTCTGGTTGGTGGAGGCGTACAACTTCATCTTCTCTTACTTTTCATCTATTTGTTCTGTCTCCTGGCATGAATCCTCCATAATTCAAAAGGTTTAACTGTGAATATCTTTTCTCCTCAGGGGCCAAAGTTGGATCAGATGTGTGTTTCAACCTGAACAGACGGGGCGAAGAAGGCGCTAACTGTGGGAGGAACACATTGGGCTACATCCCCTGCGCTGCAGCGTACGTACCATTGTAGTCTGGCTCGCTTTCTGTCACACATAAAATAAGACAGTACCAGCACTGAAAAGTAGCAAAAACACATGAAATGTATGTTTTTTGTATTTTTTTTTGCAGGAATCTCAAGTGTGGATCTATGTTTTGTGGAGGAGGGGGCGAGTCCATCACAGGTAAACGGGCAGCGTACACTGTGTACAGCATCGAATGTAAACTGGCTGTGGACGACGATAAGACCAGAAGCATGGACATGGTGCCCAACGGAACCAGATGTGGACCCAAAAAGGTAAATTAGGAGACGCGTTACGCCTTCGTTACGTTACTGATGTTGGATGTTTTGCTCAGAATCGTTTGTTCGCAGGTTTGCCTCGGCAACAGATGTGTCGATCTGTCGGTTTACGGGAAAAAGGCCGATTGTGAAAAGAAATGCAACAACAATGGGGTGAGTTTTCTTTATTTTTTCAGCTGTTTTGAATCTGACAAAAGTTGTTCTGGACTCGGATGTTTAGATGAATGTTGTTGCGTTTGATCCTCAGGTGTGTAATCACAAGAAAGAGTGCCACTGTAAGCCCGGCTGGGCTCCACCGTACTGCGACATCCAGTATGCAGATTTACCTCAAGGTACAGGACCTCATGACGTGTGGTCGGTTTAGACCGCCAGCTCTCAGTGAGCAGCACTCACACAGGTCACACCTGATGAGTCATTCTTCCAGTAAGAAACATGAATGATTCATTGTGAGCTCCTATTTCTTCCAGCATCGACCTAATCAAGTTCTCCTGATGCTGTAGATCTAAAAACTGACCTCAGTTAAAAGCCTTGATGAGTGTTTTTATATCTTAATCCCGAGACTATCAACTTATAAACCGGTAGAACATCAGTAGTGGCCTTTCACGTGAGATGTGATAGTTTGCTCAGTGATTGTGCAACTATTCGGTCTTCACAGTAAACGGCTAAAAACACAAATAAAAGAAGAAGAGACACTTTGCGGGCGGAAGTTTTGAAATACTTTGGTACACGGTGTACAACACTTTCTCACCGCTCTTCCCCTCCTGCAGGTCGGAGTGGGATAATAGCTGGAGTGTGTGCGGCCGTCTCCATCCTCCTGCTGATCGCTGCAGTGACTGCAGGGCTGCTGTGCTGCAAGAAGGACAACATGGACAACTACACCTCCAAAAGGTGGCCGCATTCATCCCCTCATACTCGTCTCCTCTGTGCTCGTCTCAGACTTCACCGGCTGAACATACGCTTCCTTTTTTTCACAGGAAAGTGCACTCGGCTCCAGACAGGCTGAACCCCATGTTTCAGGAGCGAAGTGTGAAAGACAGACCTCAGATCAGTCCGCCCACCTTCATGGAGTCGACGGCAGCACAAGCCTGCGCTCCTCTGATGGTCACCGTGAGTCCCAGCAGAGCTGCTCCTCAGGTACAGACGGCAGTCGTCACGTATTCACAGATGACGTGATTCAAATGCAAATAACTGAGACACTCATGAAGCGCTTTCTTCTTCCAGCCACCGAAGAAACTCTCCTCAGCGCCGCAAACTGAGCCGGTAAGCTTTAAAAGAACAAAAACAACTTGCAACGTGATCTGATCTCTGCATAATGCAGACTGAGGATCGCATTCAGAGTCGGCGGCTTTAGTCTGCTAAAGTTCAGAGACTTTGATGATACATGGAGATAAATATCTGTATCCAGACATGTGGTGAGCTGCTTATAAAGGGCACGTCTGTGGTAAACAAACCCCACGAAACCACCAAAACCAACAATGTGTCTCTCATTACAACATTCATTTTAACAGAACACATCACAAATATGTAGTTTAATTAAAACAGGAGTAAATAGTGCATTTGTTTTGGGACTATTTTCAGCGGCGGATGAATCCACATGTGGTGCTCTAGTTCGTGTTTGTGTGTGTGATGGAGTCAGAATAAACTACAGTGTGTTGGTGGTGATGAAGGAGCAACAGTGAGGCTCATTGATGTGTTTTAATGGACATCAATGGAGATCACTGTACGCCAACAACAGATTCTAACCTTCAGGTCTATTAATTAACTTTATCCGTCCAGCTTTGTTGTTCATAACTGTTATTTATATTTCTGTGTAAAGTACATTAAGAGTACACACACACACACACACACACACACACACACACACACACACACACACACACACACACACACACACACACATTCCCTGTTGGTTTTGGTCTTTTCATGGGATTTGTTAATAAGTAATATATAGAATACCACCAGACTCATGCTTCAACTCTGAATACGACTCTGATTAAACACAAATATTTTCTTCTTCTTCACCAGACAAAACCTCTACCTCCGTCTAAACCTCTACCTCCATCTAAACCTCTACCTCCGTCTAAACCTTTACCTCCATCTAAACCTTTACCTCCTCTGAGTAAAACACAGGTGAGTCACTTCTGCTGATCTCACTGCTCAGCGGTGAAGCTGACCGACCAACAGTTTTGATCATCGATTCATAATTTAAATAAGTTTGTGAAGCAAATAAGCCAAACATTTGTCGTCTTCATCGTCTTCATCAGTGGAGACAGTTTCTTGCGCTGCTGCAACATGTTTTCTGTCATGACTCAAAGCCACCTGATTAATTCACAAGTAGCAACGTGATATTTATAAACGTGTCTAAAGTGCATCTTTTGTTTTCCAGGGTATTGCAGCCAAACCTCCTCCTCCCCCCGTCCCTCCGGTCAAACCCAGCCCTCCTCGGCTCCCAGCGAAGCCACAACTTCACAGACTCACGTGAAAGAATCGTGTTTCACATGCAGCATATGGTTATACATTTAGAAAGAGAGAGAGAGGGATCAAAGAGTCTGGAAAAGTTGACTCTTTGTCTTAAAGATGGCCGACTGAGAATGTCTCTGATGACCAACAGCTCCACAGCAGCTGTGGGAAACACTTTTTAAGTTGCCTCATGGCAGCGTGAGCAGAGTGGTGCTCACATGAAAATAGTACTTTTTAAATATTTATTTAATGTCTGTGCAAGGGGCCGTATGGAAATGATTAGAGTGTGAAGGGTTATGTGTTATTCTAAGATGCATTTTCTAATCTGAGAGGTAACAGAGCGGCTGGGATGTCATGATTATTAATGTGACGTTTCGGTTTGTAGCTCTGTTTTTGGTCTCCACCACCAAATATCTGGGTTTCTTTAGCTGCTAAATGCTCCACCATGTTCACCAGCTGGACTCTAACGGCGTCTGTCTGCTGGTTGCTGCTGATTTAACGTGACTTGTGATCGGCTACACTACCGCAGCAGCTACAACACAAACAGCCGGGATCGACGGCTCTGAACACAGAGATGTCTGATCTAGCGGCTAGAAGCTAACGGCGCTAGCAGCTAACGGCGCTAGCAGCGCAAACGATTGCAACAGTGCAGACGAAGCTAGCAGGAACCCTTTCTCTCCAATAAAAGAGTTAAATAAAGCGGAGCAGAGCCTCAGTTGTCCTCCACACACACTATTCATTTCCATACAGTCCCTAAACTGTCCAAAGCCAGTCTGTGCCTTCTACAAGGTTCACTTTGTACCACTTCTTTTGCACTGTACTTGAAAACTTACGAATGGTACTCACAGTACTCAGATATTAGTTTACTGTGGCTCAGCTTGAAACATTTACACGCTCCTTTGTTTTCCGGTCTCGAGGGGAGGTGTGTGACGGAGCCTCGAGGAACAAGTAGTTGTTGTTTTACTGCACTTTTATGTTTGTAAGGCAGCAGTCACTGGGTTCATACCTTGGTGGTTAAATCAGCAGGATGTCACCGAATGGTCTGAAAACTTGAGTTTGGAGCGATAACAATCTTCTTTTTTAATCCGTCGCGACTGAATGAATGTAAAAACTAAATGAATTCCCACGAGAGGCCTCTGCAACAAATATAGTGCACTTCATTACAACAGTATGTTGCATCAGTATCTGCTTCAGAAATGTATTTATGTGAATTGCAAAATTATTAAAAGTTTCATTTTTCTCATTAAAGTCTGTTGTGTTTACTTCTCTGTAACATATTTATTAACCTACTGAGAAATCTTCTATTGTTTTTCCCAGCAAAACACATGAGTTACCAGTTCATCAGTGTTTACTGGTCTCTGGTGGGACGCTACAGGAAACGGGTCAGAGCGAGTCAGACGTGGAGCTCCCATCATCTGGGTTTCCTGCTTCGGCTCCAGTCGGACACAAAGGATGATGGGATTTGGTCGTTTCCACTTTAACACAGACTCAAGAGTTCTCGTGGGGAAAAAAAAACTAAGAAATTTCAAGGAAAGTTAGCAGTAAGAGTCTGCATTCATGTTCCCCAGAGGATGAATCCTACTGGCTTGTTCCTCCAGCGCCACAATGAGATTCACATTTGTAGATTTTTGGGTAAAATGTCTCCACAACTATTGGGTGGATCGCCATGATGCACTTGAAGTACCAAAAGCAAAAGTACTCTTCATGCTACATTTCACCGAGTCGACATGAAGTGTTTCTCAAGCGCTCGTCGTCTTAGTCACGTCGCTATCAGCGCTGACAACAAGATAACGGAATGTTCTTCAGATAGGAGCAGAACTAGTACTGTAGTGAGTACTAACAGTACTATACAGAACTAGTACTGTAGTGAGTACTAACAGAACTATACAGAACTAGTACTGTAGTGAGTACTAACAGTACTATTACACTACTATACAGAACTAGTACTGTAGTGAGTACTAACACTACTATACAGAACTAGTACTGTAGTGAGTACTAACAGTACTATACAGAACTAGTACTGTAGTGAGTACTAACAGTACTATTACAGAACTAGTACTGTAGTGAGTACTAACAGTACTATACAGAACTAGTACTGTAGTGAGTACTAACAGTACTATACAGAACTAGTACTGTAGTGAGTACTAACACTACTATACAGAACTAGTACTGTAGTGAGTACTAACAGTACTATTACAGAACTAGTACTGTAGTGAGTACTAACAGTACTATACAGAACTAGTACTGTAGTGAGTACTAACAGTACTATACAGAACTAGTACTGTAGTGAGTACTAACACTACTATACAGAACTAGTACTGTAGTGAGTACTAACAGTACTATACAGAACTAGTACTGTAGTGAGTACTAACAGTACTATACAGAACTAGTACTGTAGTGAGTACTAACACTACTATACAGAACTAGTACTGTAGTGAGTACTAACACTACTATACAGAACTAGTACTGTAGTGAGTACTAACAGTACTATACAGAACTAGTACTGTAGTGAGTACTAACAGTACTATTACAGAACTAGTACTGTAGTGAGTACTAACACTACTATACAGAACTAGTACTGTAGTGAGTACTAACAGTACTATACAGAACTAGTACTGTAGTGAGTACTAACAGTACTATTACAGAACTAGTACTGTAGTGAGTACTAACAGTACTATTACAGAACTAGTACTGTAGTGAGTACTAACACTACTATACAGAACTAGTACTGTAGTGAGTACTAACAGTACTATACAGAACTAGTACTGTAGTGAGTACTAACACTACTATACAGAACTAGTACTGTAGTGAGTACTAACAGTACTATTACACTACTATACAGAACTAGTACTGTAGTGAGTACTAACACTACTATACAGAACTAGTACTGTAGTGAGTACTAACAGAACTATACAGAACTAGTACTGTAGTGAGTACTAACAGTACTATTACACTACTATGCAGAACTAGTACTGTAGTGAGTACTAACACTACTATACAGAACTAGTACTGTAGTGAGTACTAACAGAACTATACAGAACTAGTACTGTAGTGAGTACTAACACTACTATACAGAACTAGTACTGTAGTGAGTACTAACAGTACTATTACACTACTATGCAGAACTAGTACTGTAGTGAGTACTAACACTACTATACAGAACTAGTACTGTAGTGAGTACTAACAGAACTATACAGAACTAGTACTGTAGTGAGTACTAACAGTACTATTACACTACTATGCAGAACTAGTACTGTAGTGAGTACTAACAGTACTATTACACTACTATACAGAACTAGTACTGTAGTGAGTACTAACAGTACTATTACACTACTATACAGAACTAGTACTGTAGTGAGTACTAACAGTACTATTACACTACTATACAGAACTAGTACTGTAGTGAGTACTAACACTACTATACAGAACTAGTACTGTAGTGAGTACTAACAGAACTATACAGAACTAGTACTGTAGTGAGTACTAACAGTACTATTACACTACTATGCAGAACTAGTACTGTAGTGAGTACTAACAGTACTATTACACTACTATACAGAACTAGTACTGTAGTGAGTACTAACAGTACTATTACACTACTATGCAGAACTAGTACTGTAGTGAGTACTAACTGACATGTGCTCTGTCTCTGGTGAATGAATACATGCATTTAAAAGATGGTGGATGGTTGAGGTCACACCAAACTGGGACAAACATTGATGGAGCCGACTCTGTGCACAAGTTGAAAGAACAAATACACAGCAAACGTCTCTCTTTGTAAGACCCAATGAAGAGTAAATCATTCGTCAAACTAATCCCAGACGTCTAGATTGAAGTGTAAAGTCGAAGGGCGGAGGAGGGAGGAGGGAGGAGGGAGGGAGGAGGAATGCAGGCCGTGTTTTCTCTCTGATTCACTTCATGATTCAGCTCATAAAACACTGTTTACAGAGAGCGAGGCTCCGTCTCTGCTTGTTGCTCACTCACATCTCACTGGAGATGTGAGTGAGCAACAAGCAAAGGGGGGTCGAGTTTAGTCAAACAAGATCACATTCGGGGATAAATCACTTTAAATGTCAAACAGACAGAACATCACCGATGAGCTCGTTCATATTTCTGCACCAAAGTCATCAAACACGGCTTACGAATCACTTCCACATGTTTTAGAACAGACGAGTCCTCAAACGAACCAGAACACACTTAGAAGCACTCATGAGAAGGAAGGAAGGAGGGAGGGAAGGAAGGAGGGAGGATACTCTGTGACTCACTGTTAGTCACTCACTTTGAAGGCTGAGGAACTGGACATTGTCCTTCTGGTTACATGGTTGAGTCACATTACCTCCATTGTTCTTTTTGAACTCAAACTGTACTTTTACAAGTTGAACTTGAACAGATTGTGACGTCTTTCTTAAAAGAAAACAAAGAAACTTGTTAAAAGAATTCAACTCCATAAAGTTTCTGCTCTCTTTAAACATTTAACAAGTATTCAGAGCTTTACTTTAGTAAAAGTACCACTGACAGTGTAGAAATACTCTGTTATTATATTTGCCTTTTGTCAGATGCGTCTTCACTTCTTTAGGCTCTGAGGTGCTGTTAGCTCAATGCTAACATGCTAACGTTTCACAGGTATGATGCTCACCCTCTTAGCTTAGCATGTTAGCATGCTAACATTTTCTAAACAGTACAAATGTTGAGAGGACAACTTCAGGGATCACTAACATTACTATAATTCATTCTAAAGGTTAAATATGAATCAGAGAGTCATGCCAAAGTCATTTTATTTTATTACCAGGCAAACATTTGATCTTTATACAGGGACGTTTTTTTTTACAAATTAAACATTCAGAGACAGATTTAAACCATCAGATGGAAACAAATACTTAAATGGAAATAAAACCGACAGATCGAGTTACTTAAATACAAAAAAAATAAACTTTCCATTGCACTAGAACTTCATAAATACAACTCAGAGGCCCAAAGTGAACCTGAACCTGCAGTACATTCAACCGCTCACTGGTTTCCAATCACTCATTGAGTTCTAGAAGACGCCGACTGTGCTGCGACCACGTTCATGTCATAGACGGACCATCGAAACAACTGGAGCGGCAAAGATCAGCCGATTAATCCATTGGTTTTACGGCGACTGTTTTCTGAACTGATCGATCAAAACTCAAATGTGATTCATTGCGTTTCTTTGGGTTTCAGACTGTTGGATAAATGAAGTTATTAATTAAATTATTAAACAAACTATTTCACTATTTCATACAGCGAATAATCCAGAAAGTCATTGGAGTTCCGGTCCCGTAGAATGACTGTAAATCAGTTGATTCATCGTTTGTCAGATGTCACAAAATAGTGAAATATGCTCTTAATCATTTCTCACTTCTCATTTCTTGTTCATCCGTTCTCTCTCTTTCAAACGTTGGTTTTCTGGACTTGTGGACTCCGTCGTCCCCCCAGCATTGAGGTCTTGGACTGCGGGTCCCTCATGTGACACCAACGTCAGCTCGTCCATCGTCCGTCCTTTTAGAAGAACCGCTGGGCTGACTTTAGTGAGGAGCGGAGAAGAACCCGACACATTCTGCAGTGGATCAGAATAACGCGTCTGTTCTTCGAGCTCCATCATGTTTTCTACATCGCTTCCTTTCCTTTTAACCGGCGCTCTTTGAACGACTTCTTCTTCTTCTGTGGTGGTTTGACGACACCTGACTGGAGCGGTTTATCTAATAGTCACATGACTGCAGTGGATGGAAACTTTCCAAGCTAAATATGAACGTAAACAAAGAGTTTGAACCTTTCCTGACATGAACGCAGCACAGAACCTCTTTGTATCGGACAATAATAAAAGAGATGTACACTGTAGACGCAGAAACGTGATGACCAGCCACGCCCGTCACTTATATCATGACTAAAGACCCCTATGATACATATAACACTTTAATAAACTAATCAACAGAACATGGACATCGAATCTAAACCCAGACTGTGTCGAGTGAAACATATCAAACCGATTATGAGTTAAACTGTAATCTGAATATCCTGCAGCCTGTCTCTCCAGAGGATACATGGGAGTATCAAAGTGCTGTTTGCTTGATTGTAATCCCCCCCCCCCCCCCAACCACTTCCCGTCTCCTCGTACGTCACACTGAACTTGTTCCTTGTTTCGGTCTCTTTACCTCAAACCCTCCGATCTGGTGCTACAGTTTTTGCTTTATATGTTTTTTTGCAACTACGGTAATAATGAATATCCTCAGATGTTATGAATTATTATGATCTATATTGTGCAGAAAGGAAAAACAGTAAGTAGAGTGACGCGGCTCCATTGTAAAAACAAGACTATTCCTCAGCCTGTCCACCGTGTGAGCCGTAGGACAGACGCTGTGGACAGAGTCCGTGTCGGCTCACGGTTAGTGTTAGTCGGAGCGCAGGCGGCGACGGAAGGACGCGACCAACAGACGCTCACGCATTCCTCTTTTTTAACTTCGTCGTTAGGGTTTCGTATTTGGTCCAGCTCCAGTCTTGGTCCTTGAAAGAGGAAAACCACCAGATTATTAAAAGAACAATATCTCTAAAAATGATCATCAACAAAAACTAATCATTGGTTTTGTGCATGAATTGTTGCTTTTTCCTTTTTACTGGGATTTTTAATAAATATATATATAATGTGTACATTTGTATATACACAGTATGTATGAATATATATTTTAAATTTAAAGAAGTATTCTCATCAAGAACTAGTTATTTGGTGCTCTGTCACACCTGAACTAATATTTAATAACTTCTTTCTGCTTCTTGTCTGGTGATCTTAACTTTATCATTAATGCTAATTCATAACATTCTGATCACCTCTCAGTGCATTTAAACGTCTATCATCACAAACAAAACGTCAACCTGTAGACGAGCGATTGTTGATCACAACACAAGAGAACTCACCACGATGCTTTTGGTCTGTTCGTCAGTCGCTTCCTGCATCAGGCTGGTCAGCTGACTGAGGTACTTCTCATTCTCCTGCAGCAGACGTGGTGCAGCGTCACTGAAACACACACACACACACACACACACACACACACACACACACACACACACACACACACACACACACACACACACACACACACACACACACACACACACACACACACACACACACACACACACACACACACACACACACACACACACACACACACACACACACACACACACACACACACACACACACACGCCTGTTAGCCACCACTGCATCACATGAGACCTCCATCACATGTACAATGTCTCAGCACAAGACACACTGACCTACAAAACCCTGCTCAGCAGCGTCAACACATCGTAACGACAGACACGCCTCTATTCGGTTGTAACAAATGTCAAGAGGTCGAAATTTAAGCACATGGCTTTTTACGTCTTATGAACAAAACAAAACAAAAGAAGGTGAATGGATGTGATCAGGACTGATCAGCAGAAACATCAGCATATCTAAATGAAAGTACAAATCAAGTATAATAGAGGAGAGGAGGTCATGTGATCCACCAGTATGTGTAGAAAGAACACAATCCATCATCCCGATTGTCTCCACTGTAATGTTACTACACATGACTGTGCACACGACACCCACTGCTCCTCTGTTCCTGGGTTGCGTTTCGTTTTTCGGGGAGTTGTAGTTTTGTGTATTTGTTATTGTGTAGTTGTTATTGTGTAGTTGTTATTGTGTTATTAAATAGTCTTAGAAACAGGAATCTAAAGGAAAGCTAACGTTGCTCCGTGTCAGCTGGATGTAGTGAAAGGCAACAGTTTACTAACTCGCTTATTCCTCTGAACCCCAAAACTAAAACAGTAAAAAATGTAAATAGTTCAATATCTGCAGCAGTCAGAGCCTCCTTTCTTTCTTGTTAACACTTGTGGCAACTTCTTGCATAAATAGATTCCATCGTTTGACAATTTTTGTAAAATAAACGATCAAAGAAATTCAAAGTGCCGTCTTTTCTTTTTATGATTTATGGCATTGAAACTTTTGACGTTCTCTCTACTTCTATCCATGGTTGTGATGTTTCCATAGAGGTGCAGGACTTTAATATTGCAGTAAATATCAAAGCTACAGAGAGGAGCAGAAAACACACCGAACCTGTTGGGTTCAGAGGGTTAAGAGCTCACATGTCAGTGTGTTTACAGATGTTTCTGCTGCCCCCAGTGGACAAAGGTTGTTATTACGACTCAAGGTATTGACTTGAAAGCAGGTCAACATTTATGCAATCAACTATTTTGTGTTCTCCGTTCATACCGATATTAGATGAGTTTGTTTTCACAGTTAAACATGAAACAGGTCAACGGGGTCGACACCTTGTGCACAGGCACGAGTCACATGATGCATCAACGGATGGATGGGTTACCTGTCATTGGGCCCAGGTAGGGAGGTGAGGGGATGTGGGGAGCTGACTGGCTGAGCAGACTGGGACCACTGAGACACCTGCAGCAGGTTGGACGACTCGGGACTCGCTGCTATCGAGTTACGGGTCAAGTTTTGAGCCTGGAGGAGACGGAGACAGAGAGACGGAGAGACAGAGAGAGAGAGAGACAGAGACACAGAGAGATGGAGAGACAGAGAGAGATGGAGAGACAGAGACAGAGAGAGAGACAGAGAGAGAGAGAGAGAGAGAGAGAGACAGAGAGACAGAGAGATGGAGAGAGACACAGAGAGACGGAGAGACAGAGACAGAGACAGAGAGAGACAGAGAGAGAGAGACGGAGAGAGAGACAGAGAGACACGGAGAGAGAGAGAGAGAGAGACAGAGAGAGGGAGAGAGACGGAGAGAGAGAGAGAGAGATGGAGAGAGAGACAGAGACACGGAGAGAGAGAGAGAGAGACAGAGAGAGGGAGAGAGAGAGAGAGACAGAGAGAGGGAGAGAGACGGAGAGAGATGGAGAGAGAGACAGAGACACGGAGAGAGAGAGAGAGAGAGAGACAGAGAGAGGGAGAGAGAGAGAGAGAGACAGAGAGACAGAGACCCGTTACATCCAGGAACAACAAACACAGAGTCTGTCTCCTACTAGCAGGAATGCAGGCAGCTCTTCATGTTTGTGTTCATTCAGAGCAGCAAAGTGTGAGAACAGAACTGGAGACCAGAGACGGACACCAGACGGACAGTTTGGAGCCAAAATAATTAGTGGATTGACAGAATCTTAACTATCTAATAAATAATAATTCAAGTCAACCTCTAGCGCCTCCATTGTCGTCTTATGTGATAATAAACTGAATCTTTTCAGGTTTTGGATCGTTGGTCAGACAAAACAAACCCTTCAGAAATCAGGGAGATTGTGTTTATTATTTTATGATATTTTGTGGACCAAACATTCGTGAGATAATCGAGAGGAGCCGATAATGAGAATAATCACTATTAGAGTCCTCAGACACACAGACCCTACACAGTGTTTAGTGTTGATACTCGATCAACGATACAACTGAACTGATGAAGTCACTCACGCAGGCGATCTTCAGTAAATGCCAGAACTCTCTCTGTCTCTTGATCTGCATCTGCATCACTGTGTTGTCGGCATCCTTGATGCTCTCCAAGGTTTTCTCGATCCGTGGAAACAAGTCGATGATCTTCTGTTTGCTGATCAGGATCTTACTGTTCGGAGGAGGCGAGGCAGACGTTCACACGGTGAACACACAGTGAACACACAGCTGTGAATACAGCGCTGGAGGAGTGCTGGACTCTTACCTGAGGTGGGTGTACAGGTCTTTGAGGACCTTGTCCTGGTTCTGGACCGTCTGAATGATGGCCTTCACCATCTCAGAGCTGTCGCTGCTCACATCTGGCTCAGGTACTGAGAGACAATCGGATTAACTACTAAAACACAGTTTAACTCTAACAGACGATTCATTTGACTATCTGAGGAACATCGAAGCCTTTCAGTTGATTTCATATTTGTAATAAATTAGATGAAGACGTTTCTTACTTTTGCATTTCATCTTCATTTGCTTGTAGAGCTCAATCGCCTTTTCTTCTCTGCGATAAAACAAATTAGTCACAAATAAATTATATTTACAAGACTGCATCCTAAAGCCAGCGGCCCAAAAGATATAAATATCTGTAAAACTCTTTATGATTATTTCACACTGCACGACTTTAGCCCAGATTTTACGCTCGCCCACAAAATCCCTCAGATCAGATCAGAGAGTAATCCTCGATAGCTCGGCGCTCGCACATCGCCGCTTGACGAGAGGCCGGTGCATCCCAGATATCTAGCAGGCTAAACATCTGGATGTGTCGGGGAGCTACAGCCAATCAGAGCTCAAGACACGTGTTGACACGCGAGTCTCCTCACCTGTAGCGTACCTGTTACGCTAGACTAAAGGTGTCGTTGCGTATTGGACGGGTGCAGTAGTAAAGACGTGTGGAGGCAGACTATTATGTGAACATCACTACACCAGAGTCTCTTCTTTAGTGAGCTTTTAAACGTAGTTTGGAGACGTTAACTGGGATTCCTCCTGAGGAAAGATCTGACAGAGTGTGACCACCTGTGACTTCAGTCACGTAGTGTGAAGACCACAAAGACTTCAAGACATCAAGAGGTGTAGAGTGAGTTTAGCTTTAGGACATCAGTCTTTCAAATCCACTAAACCCGAGAGGGACTATTGATAACTGTATAGATTAAATATTAGTATTGTCGGACCACAGGAACACTCACAGCTGCTCCATCTTGTCTCCTTGGCGTCGAGCGTACGGACTCCTCTGAAGTTCCACTATCTCAGAGTGCAGAGCCATGATCTCATCATCCAGGTGGCTCACCTCTGCCACCTGCAGGACGGACCAGGAATCACACCACCATCACAGATTTACACTGAGAAACATTACAGGCCCTTTAATGTTTTAAATGTAAAAACAAACATGCATTACCTGTGCAAAAGCAGCAGCTCGCTCCTCGTTCTCCTGCCAGGCTTTCAGCATCTTCTCAGAGGCTTTAAACACACACACAGCTCATCAAAACACACATCTGGCTCAGTGCTGCATTACATATTCCCATATGTTAAAATGTCCATCAGAGGGTCAAGCATCAAACTGAAACGAGCTGCCAGGAAGCACTCACATATGCCGTAGTGCATCTGATCGCTGTATTTCTCCAGGTCGTACTGGATGCTGCTCTTGAAGAAGTCCAGCTTGGCCTTCAGCTGCTGAGAGAAGCCGAACATGCTGTTCTTACACCTGGTCAGGTTGGTGTTGTAGCGCAGGAGACTCAACCTGGAGGGAGGAGACGATTAAAGGGTTAGAGAGCTTTGGGAGGAAGAGGAGGAGGGTTCAGTTCCATCATCCAGCAGAATTATCAGAAGTTAACTATTAATAAATGGACTTCAACCACAACTACATGAAAAGAAAATTGTAAAAAAAACATTTTAAAAAGAAGATATTGTTGAGTTGAGACAAACACAAAACGCTGGTGTTCTTCGTCGACGTTGAAAGCACAGATTACTCACATAGCAGCTCTCTGTCCTTGGAACAGCCGGCTGTAGTCGTCCTTCAGCCCACAGATGTAGCTCACCGCTTCACCCCAAACCTTCTTCAGCAGCACCAGGGGAAGCTGCGTCTTGGCCTCTTGCACTGAGAAGTTACAACCAGACTCATGAGAGCTGCACTACGTTAAAGTGGAGCAGGGAAACACAACTACGATGCTGCTAATCACAGCTAAACATATATCCATTATTACATCATTGATCTGAGAGACACAGGAAGTCTGTAGAAAGGAGGAAACCTGTGATTTGTGAAATGCATCGAGGTTCATTCAACAGTTCATCGTCTCCTTGAAATAGACCCACCTATAGTGTTGACTTTATCGGGCAGTTGTCTGGCACTGAGGGGTCCAGAGTACTTGGTGATGCTCTTGTCAAACAGATAGACGATGTAGCTGTCCCACCCTCTCTACACGGGGGACAAGAACAGCACCACTTACACAGCCTGCACATACCTTTCCTGTCGCTTAGAACAGCATCAATGATTGATTCAAAGTCCCTCGACACACACGGGGAGAACCGCCGTCGCAGCTCTTTCCTGCAGCGTTATTGTTTTTATCCCTGAAACAAGTCTTTTACAGATGTATATCCCGTCTTTGTAAAGGGTCCAAAGGGAGAGACTAACATACCATATCGTGTTTGTTTTTCTTCATTAGCAGTATGACACAGTAAGGACATGAAGAGAGAGAGAAGATACAAGGAAGATACGCAGCAAGACTCCATTTGTGGACGTTGCCAGCTCACGGTTGCCGTCTTTAACCCGTAGAACCACGAGGACACCCTTTCAGCTGCATCGAGAGCCAACTCACCACTCCATCTAGGACACACTGAGCAGCAGCCTTCCTGGGATCCAGCGACACTCCCGTCTCCTGCAGCAGCTCCTGGTTCACCACCTCGATCTTGGTCTCGGCCTCGATGCGCTTCTGCAGACTGTGGAGACTTTCCTCTGGGGTCAGCTGGAACGAGTGGACCTGAGCTGTGGTCATGTTCAGGATGTGGACGACCTGAAGGAGACAGAGGAGACAAACGGGTCGTTTACGGACATGTAAACCGCTTAAAATAGATCTCACACCGATTTAAATCCATGCAGCAGAAGCAGAGATATCGTGTTTTTATAGGAATGTACCGAAAAGTTCAAAGCTTCTTTATATATTTTTTATTTCTTGTGTATTCATTTCATTTAAAGCTGGTATTTCTGCACAGTGTCGTATAAAGCACTGATAAAACGCAGACTCTTAGGACCTAAAGGTCTGCCGGTAACTCACCTTCATACTCAGGATCTGCTCCATTTCTTCAAAGCACGAGGGTTTCTTGGTGTCGGTGTTGATTTTGCCTCCTCGGTGGACAGGATCCCACTTCAACATCAGCTGCAGCAGCATTTCCATCGGCCCCAACATCGTCCTAAAGAACAGCAAAAAAAGCAGGAGTTCAGGGAGAGGAACACACAGCGACTCAAGTCTATAGTACGTTCTCCCCCCCCCCGTGTGATGAGTGATTGATGCGGTGTATATTTCCAGCAGTCACAGGGTCCTGACCTGCTCAGGTTGTTGGGGTAGGGGAGTTGTGTGGAGAACCTCACTTCTCCGTTCGGGTCCTCTACAGCCATGATGTCTCTAGGACCTTTATTCCTCACTTTGCTCGCCCTGTGAATGAGAAGACAATGATTTACATCGTAAACTCATTGCTGTTTATTTTATATTCAAAGCACAAAAGCACAGCAGCAGCAGTTTGATGGAAAATAAAACGTATTATATTTGGTAACACTTTAAAATTGACAGTTTTCAGTTATTTCCAGCAAACATTGAGTCACTTGTGTTTTTTGTTTCAAAATAAATATGATAAGTTATAAGTGATGATAAGCTCATTTTACATTTGTTTTGGTGACTTGACTCGACTCCACTCAGTATTTTGCTGCTCGTCTGAGTTTTCTTAATATTGTTACTTTTGTATCTAATTTACATAAAAACCAGATATTTGACAAGAACCCTCCCGGCTGTGGGAGTGAATATACTCTGATGGCTTTTCACCGCTGTATAACGGCTCCACTCGTCATAACTGGGTCAAATGGGGTAAACAGGAAATGCTGCCATGGAGTCAGTTAACCTCGTTACCTGAGCCCTGGTGTGTTTTTAAACCCTTATTTGTTTAACTGGCAACAATAAAAACATGCAGAATTAGCCGTTAGCAGCTCGTTTTCATTGAATACATTAAAGTACAAAAAAACCTATCACTTGATCACTTTGATGCTGAAGAGAACTTTAAAACCTGTTGGTTCTGACGTTATAAGAAGCATCTTTCTTTCTTGGATTTCTGAGCTGATTTATGGACGATAATTATATTCCTCGGAAAGTGTAATATTATAATATATACATTTCTCAGGACTTCCCTTTCACTCATCCTCTGCAGTAGACTGACGAGGTGAATCAAGGTGTGTTTTATTTGATTTTATAAGCCAACTTAAATCTCCAAAACCCTTTTTATCCCTCCGGTGAAACAAACCACTCCTGTGCAACACGCACACGTCATAATGTTTTGCTTATCAGGTCAACTCACCACTGCACAGGCTGAAGGTTGTGCAGGAACGGACGGAAACCACAAATGCATTCAAACACCATGGTGCCGAAGCTCCAGTAGTCCACAGTCACCGTGTACGGCTTGTTCTCAAACAGCTCAGGAGCCTAAAGAGAAGAAGTGATGAAACATCACACATTTGATCGACGACCACGTTATCGAGCATTTCTACATCTGTGAAGGAAGACAGTGTCATAGATGTGATAAAGCGAGGTGCATCTGAGGATAAAGACATCGTTGTCCGTTTGCTTACCAGGTACTGAAGCGTGCCAACGAAGGAGGTGCACAGACTGCCCTGGTCCAGGTCCTTAGCATAGCCCAGGTCAATGATTTTGTGAACCAGCTGTAGAAGAAGAAAAAGGACATTTCAGACAGTTTCCTCAAGATGCAAAGTCAAACAGAACAAAACGGTGAAGCGTCAGTTTACCTTTCCGTTGATATCTTGCAGCACTATGTTTTCAGGTTTAAGGTCTCTGTGTATGATCTTGTTCTCGTGAAGGTACTGGATACCAGATCCTGGAGCACAAAACAAGCGGCTTAACTGAAAGATGAGGCTCTAAATAAAACAATAGACGCGTCTGAATGAACAAAACACAACATACCGACATCATTGAGTAACGAAAGAACTTCACTCTCTTTCAATCCGCAGCAGTTATCAGGTTTGCTCAGCATCTGTAATCACATCACATCTGCAGTAAATCTACATTACATGAGCCTCATACAGCATGCTATGATTGTGTGTCTTGTATGAAGTACAGTGCAGCATGTGATGCAACTTCAACCGTTGCCCGTCTACACTGTGATGACATACATACACGCACACATCCTTTAATACATCGCTTTCAGTTCTTGTTGTCGGACAACAGAGCATCACATTTGATTACAGTGTATAAAAACTACGTGTTAACCAGGTGAACAATATTGCTTCCTCTTAAAAGTCGAATCACTGCATTTTATTTTGCTGAGTCATTGTGCAGAGCGCAATGAGGGAGCAACAGCATGGCAGGCTGTAAACTTTACAACAGAGACTGGTCTTAAAATGACCATCCGCACGGCGCCAAACAGCGTGACTCATGCCGATGTTGTGATGTTTAACCAGGCGCTGGTACAACCTCCTCTGCTGGAATGACGCTCCATGGTGCACTAGGGTTTAATAACCAAACTATTACCAGGAAGGACGCACGCTTTTACTTTCTCTGACTGAGTGGAAATCTGATGAACAAAGTCAATAACACTGGAGTCTGACAGGTAAAACATGTTGGTTGATATGGGAGTTTAGTGGGGAGGCTGCTCTGTAAGGTGATCCGACTCTTAACTGAGGAAGGAAGTGAATGATGTATCCCTCATATTTGTAGGTAAGGTGTGCTGAACAATGGCTCAATGTGGACATATTCGAAGCTTCCTCAGCTTCCTCACCTTCCTCAGGTCTCCCCTGGAGCAGTACTCCATGGCCAACAGTGGGAGATCATTTAGGGCGATGTGCCTCATTTCCTCCGGGACATCTCGGGCTGACACGACATTGATGTGATTCAACCTGATTGGGAGAGAAGGGGGAGTCAATACTGCTATTACTATTTAATGATACCCATGCATAATCATAATAATTGTGAATAAGTATCATCATTATGATACCAGGACATTACTGTATATAATGCCTTTAAATCAATGTGCTAATGAACTGTCCCCTAACGGAGAAAAGTATATAAAAATCAGTCAAACTTTTTCATGATCTGTATTTCTCTGCTCCATCTGTCCTTATTCCTTGGCGTGAGCTCCAGACGGCACATTTTCACAGCTAGTTTTTCATTTGTATCCTATAAAACAGACAAAAATAAACTGTTATGTCACTGCATAAAAGAGTTCCACAAAACAGCAAGTTTGTGTTTAGCTATTCCCCATATATATCTTCATAAAATGACACAATACTTAAGAGTACTTTAGGATGTAAAGTAGGTAACTAAGTAGTAAATGTTATGGTTGTTTTGAGAGGTGTCAGTGTTTAGTGTCACATTTCTCTGCAGTGTCAGGGTCATATAACTGAACTTACATGATGTTAGTACAGGTAAACATGGTAACTTACATGATGTTGGTACAGGTAAACATGGCTTAACTTACATGATGTTGGTACAGGTAAACATGGCTTAACTTACATGATGTTGGTACAGGTAAACATGGCTTAACTTACATGATGTTGGTACAGGTAAACATGGCTTAACTTACATGATGTTGGTACAGGTAAACATGGCTTAACTTACATGATGTTGGTACAGGTAAACATGGTAACTTACATGATGTTAGTACAGGTAAACATGGTAACTTACATGATGTTGGTACAGGTAAACATGGCTTAACTTACATGATGTTGCTACAGGTAAACATGGCTTAACTTACATGATGTTGGTACAGGTAAACATGGCTTAACTTACATGATGTTGGTACAGGTAAACATGGCTTAATTTACATGATGTTGGTACAGGTAAACATGGCTTAACTTACATGATGTTGGTACAGGTAAACATGTCCAAATCCGCCCATTCCCAGCCTCTCCTTCAGCTCCCAGTCTCCGCAGTTCTGGTTCTGCCTGAAGGGAGGTTTCTCCATTGTTGTGACGCAAGTTAAACTGAAATATATAAACAACGTTTACATGACAGTAAAGTTCTCTTATATCCCGTAATATTTAATCTAAAAGGCATTTGTAGTGATCACAAACTGACTGCGACGTTTAAATTCCTACCTAGCTAGCAAACTAAAAAACAAGGACATGGCTACATCCTGGAACACTTGCCAAGCTAATGTCAGCTGACACCGATATTTGAACAATATTTATGTTAAATTACGTTTTTGGCACAAGTGGCCTGTTAATTACATTGCATGTATGAAAAACACAACATTTAATTATTATGGTTGTCTAAATTGGCTAACTTTAGCAGGTAGCTAACGGGCTAGTTACGTCAACAGATTAGCCAAACCAACGGCAGCCCCCCATAGATTCCAGGAAATAGACGGCGCCGGCTCGTTAGCATTAACTACAAACTGAATGGCTTCGACGCCACTTAAGTGACGTTTTAAGTGGATGCTTCCGTCGTTAAAAAAGCGAGTTTTTTTAGACTTACTTTGTGTTTCTATGTAAGTGTCATGAGCCGTTTTTTCGGTGTAACTGCGTGCTGTCCGGTTGTTTTTTCGGCACCGTGAGATTGTGTGTACTTTCCGTCGCGACGTCACCAGAGTACCCGGATGTTCTTTTTCTTGCAAAATTAAAAGCGAGGTTGCGTTCAAGGACGCGAACATCTGCTGCGTTCAACTAAAACTGTTGATGACCGTTCAAATCAACAGGCCTTTATATATATAAACAATAAACAAATGACTATTTTCATATATAATATACGTTTGATCATATGACACTGTGTAATGTACATTTACTCAAGTAAAAGTGCCCATTAGGAAGAATAGAATCACTCATTTTTAGAATATTATGTTGTTGAATTTTACAGTTGGGACACATTTTAACAACTTTTTATACAGCTGTGTATCTTAATTAATCCAGATGTAAGGACTCCTTATAAAACAGAGAACATACCTGGACTCTCTCATGTAAGTATGGAAGTAAAAAAAAAAAAAATAAGATCACTAAAAAGAAAAAAAAGAAAAAAATAGTAACTTAAAAAAAAAAAAAAAAAAAATGTAATTCACAAAAAAAAAAAACCTTGAATAGAATGTTAAGCAAGAAGCAGCTCTGGAGTATAAAGAATGAAACCAATGTGGTGACCAATAAACAGCAACTGGAAACATCTTCTTTTTTTTCTTTTTTGCTGACAGAGAAAAAGTAAAAAAAATATATATATATTTTATTTTTTTGTGAATTAATTATTATTATTTTTTATTTTTTGTGAATTCATTTTTATTTTTTGTGAATTAATTATTATTATTTTTTTTGGTGATCTTATTTTATTTTTTTTTGCTTGCGTGAATGGGCTTCCACAGTTTATTGGTCGCCACCTCAGCCACATTGGTTTCATTCTTTATACTCCAGAGCTTCAAGGGTGCGTTTGCTCAGTACAATCCATGTGAAACATCATCTGTATTTCATGTGTTGTAAAGCCACGTTTTAAAGAAGTCTTCAATGTACTCACAATCCATTCATATGTCATAGCTGCTTCTATGACTGTTGTGTTAAAGTATCTCATAATTTCGACTTTCTATAGCAACTGGAAAAATCTGGTCAGTGTTATGGTGTTTTTTTTTTTGCTGGTGGAAAAAAAGTAAAATAAAAAAAATAAAAAATTATTAGAATTATTATTATTATTTATTTTTTATTTTTTTTATTTTTTTGTGAATTACATTTTTTTTTTTTTTTAAGTTACTATTTTTTTTTTTGTGATCTTATTTTTTTTTTTTTTTTGTGATCTTATTTTTTTTTTTGCTGGCGGGAATGGGCTTCCATATATATGTCTCTTGTAATAATTGGACACGTTTTTTTTACACTTCTGTAGTCTTTTATGTGAAAGAACAACACAGGAGATGTGTACAGTTGAAGTATAATGTAGTATAAAATGGAAGTTCTCAAGTAAAGTACTTCCTGGGTCCTGAATCACAGAGGCTTATTTATTGTACTACTTTTGTGGATATGTTAAATTTCAGTAGTTTCTTACCTTTAACAGTTAAATCTGGCCAAAGCATATATTATATATTGTGCGCACATGATATGGATCTTGTGCGCAGATAATATGTGAATATATAAATATTTATAAATAATAAAATATAAAAAAATAATCTTTGAGGATTTTAGGGGCTTGGTTTCAGTAAAAATTGCAATATCACAATATATAAATACTTCATGAAATATCTGAAATATGCATCAAAATGTAGCTAGTATTTAAAATAATGCAGTAGAATGGCTTGTCAGTGATGTATTATTGTATATTATTGGATCAGATTATGTAAATAACAAAACACTGGATTTCATGTTCTTTTTTAAATCTTCAGTGAACAGCTGTCTAAATATATACCTTTAGAATGTAGTGGAGTAGACGTTTTTAAATACTCAGCTGATGTATAAGTACCCTCTGAAATGTACATTCCACACAATGACGTTGGGACACAGTCAACCTTTCAAAACACTTTTTATTTTCACCTTCCATGCCTCCCAAAACGAGAAGCTCACAGACAACATTTCCATTGGTGAGTTTTTTAACAAGGCAGTGACACATGTAGCTCACTGTGTGTAGCGTTAAATGAACATTGCCTCACCTGCACCAGTCTAAAAAACACTGAGATGGATCAGATCAGACCTCTACATGTAAAAAGATTTGTATGAGCTGGCTCGAATCTCTAAAACACAACAGCATACAACAGCGTTAAATATAGCCATTTCCTTCATTCACATTGAGAGAGATAAAAGAAAAATGACCATGAGCTCAAGGACAGGAAAAAAAACAAAAAACATGTTGACCTACCTTAAATATTAACCCTTCATTTAATAACCATAATATAAACGAAAACAGGCCATAATATCTCATGCTTTATTTACATGTCACATTCAGAAATGAGGCGTTCATGGGCAGAAATTAAAAATAAAGTGTTTTTTTTTTTGAAAGGACAGCTGCGGGCATGCACTGCTGCTTTAACGGAGGTAACAGGGTGACTTTCACTTGAGCATCACAAGAGCCGTCACCAGGGGAACCAGCCATTTCCATGCTAACCAGTGCCATGGAGATGCTGCAGCTGCTCTTTGATGCGAGTGAGCGGTGACGACGTGTTGGGGGGGGGGGGGGGGGGGGGGCCTTGGGGAGTTTGTCAAGGTGGAGGCTCTACGGCTTTCCTTTCATACTATACTGTACGGAGAGCAGGCAGCCTGTGGTGGGTTTTTGAATGTTAATTATACAGTAAAACACTGTTTCTTTCTACGGTAAAAAAAAATATTTTTCACAGGGAAATATGGAATCAAACTCCAACGTTAACTGTACAATCAGCAGCGCTCGCATCCTTTTACTGTAATAGTAGAAACAGTTATATCGTATTTATTATTCTGGCAACCACAGCACAACAGTTTTTTACCATAAACACAGTATTTTGTTGTTTTTTCAGACAGCGATTTGTTTACTAGTACTACTACTGATTACTACTGGGTGCGTAGTCCTCGTCCTCCAGCGTACTATAAGCCTTTGAAATGTTCATATTCTGTTCAGTTTTAGTTAAATGGTCCGATACCAATTATTAAAATCCCAAGAATGATCTTTGTGATTGTTGTTAATATTATTGATTAATATGCAGATTATTTCTCTGTTAAAATGTTCAGAAACGGTGAGAAAAAAACCCAACTTCTGATCTTCTGTCGGACCAACACTCCAACAATCCAAATAGATTAAATTACTGTGATGCTTGTCAAAGAAAGGCTAAAAATCTTAAGATTTTAGAAGTCGGAAACCAGAAAAATGTTTCACCAAAGATTAATTGAACATCAAAATAGTTGCAGATGATTTGATTGACTAACTGTTCGAGCTCTTGAGCTCACATTGGAGATTTAAAGTCTCTTCTTGACCTCAAAACAACAAACAAAACAATAAAAAAAGGGAATTTGAACAACTCTTAGATAAACTCTTTGTAATGAGGAAGATCGTTTCATGCGATTGATTGTTTTCTGAACATTTGCACTAAATTATATAAATTGGTCAATGTTCGATGCTGAAGTTTGGAATAAAAATGTATTTATAATTTCAGGATAAAATCTGAGAAGTGCCTTCAAATTGATGACATATTGGTTTTAATCTGAATGAATCAAAACTCATCGTCCGCTGCTCTTCAGCCACATTACAAACAGCCGAGTCAGACACTAGTAATAAATACAGAGCTGTTAATGTCATATAACTGATGTCAGCTATGGAAACAATATCCACATAAACCTTTTTTAAAACCACCAGAATGGATAAAGTCTGAGAGACTCAGGTGAAAGATGAGAGGAGATATAGATGAAAAACAATTACTATTTTCATTATCGATTAATTGGCAATTCTTTTGTACAAAACCCAAAAGACACGCAGGTTTCATGAAGGACATATTCATAATCAAGAAACCGTGGTCTCCGCTCCAGAACAGCAGGCAGAACGTGATTTGAAAGGCAAACACTAAGCTAAGCTTAAAGCTTGATATTAAATCATGTGTTCAAAATAAAACAAAACACAAATCCACATTTAGAGCAAAACCACTGATGACGACATGACAGACAGGACGCACTCACACAGACCGGAGACAAACCCACGGGTAATACAAAAAAACAGGTGTTGCGTCACTTAGCCCTGCAATCCCCCCCCCCCCCCCCCCCCCCCCCCGAATATGTGATGTCATGCATATCCACTGCAGGTACAGCAGGTGTGTTACGGCTGAATGTCGTCAGCTCTCCCTGCTGGTTCTGACGCTCACGGTGTCGTTTTTAAAAGCCTGAGTAGAAACACGTCTGTGATGCTATGAGGCGCTTTATGGCGACCAAAAAGAACAACAAAAAAACAGGCTGCCCAGTTCCTTCCTTTTTTAATTTTTATACATTCTCCACCTTTTTTTTTTCATGCATCTCCAACAACAACCCTGATCCCTTTTAAAAATCATGCTGTGGGTCGTAGCCAACCATGCGCCGTCTTGGGATCGCTGCCCGCGGCAGCTTCTCTCGCCGTGTAATCCCTCTAATCACGCACTAATCTCTGGTAGGTACACAGGCGTCACTATAATACTCATATTGTGCTGAATTATTACCACCATGTCAGAGAAAAGAAAAACACAACAACAACAACAACAACAACAACAACACATGATTATCGAGTAGCGCTTCTGGGACTTACAAGAAGAGACTTTGAGTGCACCGAACGCGTCTTCACAATCGTGTGATTGAATATATTGTAAATATATTACCGTCATATATCCTACAATATAAGCTGATGGTGCACTGTATACATATATATATATATATATATATACACACAACGATGTTTACAAAGAGTATGAGTAGCATATTTTCCTTTTACATTTTCAATATACACTTTGACATACACAGGAGGAAAAGGTTCAACATCAACAAACGACTGTAAAATACCGTAAAAATATTGAAAAAACAAGAACATTCAGGGTCTGCCTGGTGAGTGTTAAAATAGGGTTTATAAATGAGAGGCTATAAGTACAGACGGAGATTACACATGTTGGGTGAGGCACCCGCATGAGGGAGACAAAAAACGAACAAAAAAAGGACTTAAATGACCCCCAGAGAACAGGTTTTGCAGCTCTCAATTTTGCCCTTTTAAAGTAGTAAAAGGCCTAAAAGAAGCAGAGCTGGATGCAGGCATGCGGATCACCGGAGGAAAACAACATTCGGCCAAGAAATAGAACAGAAGCACATCACGGGGACAGAAAGCCAAAAGCAACTGGGAAACAGATCTCCTGTTCGAGTAGAGACAAAAAGAAGAAGAAGAAGAAGAAGAAGAAGAAGAAGAAGAAGAGCTCTCTGGGTGAGATGAGCTGCTGTGAAGTTCAGCCGACGCCTCTAATCGGCTCGTCTCACCGCGGCCACGCCTTCGTTACTGTGTGGCGTACGGTCCGCAGATTCAACTCGACACCACCTTCAGTAAAATAGGAGCTAAAAGCTGTGATGCCCCCCCCCCCCCCCCCCCCCTGTGTGGAATGTGAACGCACCGCGGTGACGTGGAGATAAAAACAAGGAGCTGGTGGTGGTGATGAGTTACAGCGCTTCAAAAGTCAAGAGTGGTCGGTGGAGATTCAGACCGCAAGTCGTCATCAGTTTGAGATGAGATGCTTTTAATACGTTTGGTCCCCGAAAAAGGTCAAGAACAAAAGGTGGGAAAAGGAGGCGAGAAAAAAAGGAAGCCAGATGTTTTTCGTCCCTGTGCGTTCGCTTCTCTTCATCTCGCCGCTTCGGTCTGCTGCCGCATCCCAGCGCACGCTTCTCAAAGACGCCTCGTCTCTGCAGGTCTGTGGCCTCCTGCACCAACGTGGTGCTTCTCGGCCACGCTGCCAGTCACAGGGTCTGCATCTCCTCTGTCCGATGAGGAGGTCGGGGTGTGCCGGGGGGAGGGCGTCGTGGTTTTGGTTGGTGGGTGGTTGGTGGGGGGGTCGGCGTTGGGGTGCAGACCCCCCCCTCACTCCTGCTCCCCCCCTTCAAGCAGAGCTCCAAACCCTCCTGGATCTCAAATAAAAACCTCATGCAGGGAGACGGCCTGCCGCTGGCAGTGCAACGCTGTGCCGCTCCCAGGGCGCTCCCCCCCCCGCCCCGTCTCACTTCTTGACGGCCTGCCGGTAGCTGTGTCTCTGGCCGTCCGGTCGGGGCTTGCTGCTGCTGCAGCCACCGCCGCCGCCGCCGCTACCGCCGCCGCTACCGCCGCCGCTACCGCCGCCGCCACCGCCGCCGCCGCCACCGCCGCCACCGCCGCCACCGCTACTGCCGCCGCCACCGCCGCCACCGCCGCCACCGCCGCCACCGCTGCAGCCGCTGGCCTTGCTGCTAGTGCCCCCGTCCCTGGCGCTGCTGGCCTGGCTGATCTGGCTGGCCTGGCTGCTGTCCTGCAGCGTGGGGCTGGACTGGGCCCTCTGCAGCCCGTTGTCCTCCAGCAGCTGGGACTCGAACACAGACAGGTCCTCCTCGCCGCTCCGGATCTTAGCTCGCAGCAGCATGACGTACGTCCCATACCGGGTTTTCTGTAAAAGGAGACAAGAGAGTGAGCCGTAACAATGATTTAGTATTCTATCATTTAGTTCTTTCTCTTGAGTCCAGCTCACCTCAAACTCCAGATACTCGTCTCGCTGCCGGTACTCTTCCAGCTCGCGCCCTTTGACCTTGCGGTCGGGGGGGTAGGAGCGCAGCTCCGCCAGCTCGGTGGACAGGGCTCTGAATCGAGCCCCGTGGGACCTGATCTGCTCCTCCTGTGAGATCAAGATCAACACGGACATCAGGAGGGAGACGAAGGAAAACAATAACACACTCCTTCTTTCATTGACAGTTGTTAAATGCTCAGCCTGTTTTATTTTAGTCTTTTAGTCTTCATCCCGCTGCACTTGTGACTCCTATTTTCTTTTACCAGCATTATTATTATTATTTCCTTAGTTTTCTTAGAACTTCAGAATCAATGGAGGCAGACTTGTGTCTCTCTCTACGTAGGAAACATGTCTAAGGAACCGGGAATCAGAGACAAACATCTACTAAATATTCTATCAGTAAACAGATCGACGTGAGGAATGAAATGCCTGCAGTCATAAACCACTAGTGACCACTGGGTAATATATCACTTCGCTGTTAAGTGGCGTGTTTATTCATTAAAAATTAATTCTAATTACTATGAGGTGATGAAAAAATGACGTGTCAACGCCTTTTGAAAAGCACAGAACAGATCATTACTCTGCTGGTGGACGTTTCTATCGGCGTGTTTTGATGAATTTCACAGGATCCTGGACGTGACTCAGACTCTCTGGACTATGAAGCGAGTTCAACAGAACCAGGTTATCTTTTGGTTATGTGGTTTAACTAACCCCAATAACCACCATCCTGATAAGCCGTCCTATGAAGCTGATTATCAACTCTGTAAATCAATTCAGGGTTTCTCAATCTGGCTGAAAAAACCCAGAGTTAACCCTGAAGTTACCTCGCTGACCCCAAACCCTGCTTTGCAGCACAGGCCCCAGGTCCAGCCCCCCTGTAGGACTACAAGCAGCCGTTCATACCTCCGACAGTTTCGACACCGTCCCCGGCAGCAGCGGCCGGCTGAACTTCTTCTGCGAGCCGATGGCTGCTGGGAAAGGAGGAGCCGAGAATATGGCGGCCACCGTGTTGATCCGCGTGATCCAAGACTGCATCTGCTCCGCGTTCCTGTACGGAGAACACACAAAACAATATCACACACGGATCTGAAGCACACTTATCAGCTCCTCTCACACGCTCACATCACAACGCGGCTACAAACATCAACATCAAAGGGATCATTATCGGAGAAAACGCAGCCTCGCTAAGAAATTATTCCGGAGCCAATTAACGCACGAGAGGAAAAAAAAGTGTCTGTTCTACACTAACAGACCCATTAGGGGCCCGTGAGAAATATCAGATTGAATCAGAAAGCCTTGCTTAAATCCCTGTGGACAGACGGAGAGAGAAAGAGAGAGATGGAGAGACAAAGAGGAGAGAGAGAGACACAGAGAGGGGTACAGTATCTGGGACGAATGCAAGCTGCAACTGGAGCACAGAGCCCGTACTCCTGGGGGGCCGAGACATGTGGCCACTCATGTGCCACTTCCTGGATCCTGATAACACACACATGCTCACCTCCACCTCTCCTCCTACACATCCACCCTCACACACACTATATATACACACACACATATATGCATCCCGTGTGTATGTTCCATTGATCCGTGTGCTCTCTTGCATGTGTTCTGCATGAGCTCCATGAGCACAGCTGGCACAGCGTGTTGTTTGCTAAAGGCTGAGCGCTCAGCTGCGGTTAGTCAGCCGCAGTTACAGTACATGGTCCACAAGTACGTGGACAGCTTGGTGTTACACCCGTGTGGGATTGTTGAGTAATTGATCCGCTGCTTCAAGGTGCAGCAGGTGAGATCTGGTAAGAGATTTTAGTTTAAAACGTTCAAAAAAGGGGTTTGTTTATTGGATTCATTAAGAAAAATAACATTTAGAATGTTTGATGGTGTTTGAAATAAAAAAAATGAAATAAATAGGGATCTGTATCGGCCAATATGGATCATCAATGATCATCAATTATCAAAAAACGTGATCAGGGATCCCTAGAAGTTATATTTGCTCACTTTATTCTTTTGTGCTGATGCGATCTGTGAGTTTTATGATCCGTTGCGTCACTAGTGTTTGACTAAAGTTCTGTTTTTTCACGTCGGATACGGTTTGAATCGGTGCAGCTGGTTCTCTCCACGTTACTCACGGCGCCTGGAAGAGATACACCCTCCAGTCGGCGGTGCGCAGGTAGAAGACGTTGGGCCTCTTGCTGTAGTCCGAGGCCTTCATGGCCAGAGAGTGGTGGATGGACACGGCGTTCTTCAGGTCCTCCTCTGATAGATGTTTATCCGGCCGGTACTCCCCCTGGCACGGCAGTTATGAATAAGAAATGAACGCTCGGATTAACACCAAGGGGTCTGAACTCTTATTAAAGTCGGAGAGCTGACTAAGGACATGTTTTTATTGGAGGAGAGTAAAGGGCTGCATAAAAAACAGAAAAACACTGCATTGAAAGCATCCCTTCAGAAAAACAACCGACAGTCTCTGATCTAGACTCCGGACTGGAGATCATCAGATTAATCTGTATTAATCTATATTAATATGTAACAATACCGAAACAATACCCTTTCTGATCGATGTTTTCACACCACACTTTTATGATAGAAACATAAAGCTCCCTGAACGAGTCTCTGAATTTCCATCGCTGATCAAACAATGACTCTAAATTGAAGGTACAGTGATACTGTTAAATAATCATAACAAATAGTGTATTCAACAAGTCCTCTAAAGTTACTATGAAGTGATTTATACTGGCTGTTGTTTTAAATCTTTCACTCATAGTCCCGGTACATTTAGAAACTACAACAAATCCCTCCTTACTTTGAGGAATGTAAGTGTTAAACTCTTTTTTATTTAACAAAAGAGGCCACGTCTTTAAGTTCTCAGATGTTAAATGATCTTTGTCAGGACAAAATGGATTAAATTAAGAAGAAATCTAATCCCAAATCAAGGTAACAAGACATTTAACCTCTCAGTACTTCAGTTCTATGGACACATTTTGCCAAAGAGAACTACGGCGTCACGACGAGCTCGCCAGGATGTTACGTCACAGCACTTTTTAGAGTGTAAACAGGAAATGGGTTCAGCAAAGTGACTTCCTTTGAAAGATAAACATTTTGGGGATGAAGAGTCAACGGGCGAGCTGATTAAAATAAAAGAACATTCTGACTCTCCATCGTGAGGAGAAAGAAGTTTGTTGCTGTCATGAAAAGTAAAAACAGGATGTTTATGGAGACGCAGTCACCTGATATTATAAAGGTTGAATAATGAATATCAAGTAGTAGCTGTTACAAATCGCTTCTCACGCAGCCTTTTGAAGTATTTATACAGAAAATATACTCTGTATTGATGTGAGTGACTTACTTTCTGCAGATAGAGAATGAGCCCTTTGAGGATGACGTAGAAAGTCTTCCACCCTCTCTTCCCTCTCGGAGCTGAGAAGAGAAAACACGTTAACGTTAAACCTGTAGTTTTGGACATGAGCCTCTTTTCAGGAACTTTACCCCCGGGACCAAGGTACTCAGGAACCCCTCAGAAAGGCCCTGTTCTGGCTGTAGTACTCTCTGAAATATAGAAACTTTATCTGTTGATTCACGTTAGTCTATAGATGAACTCCACCACGGTCACATGACTTCACGTCAGTCTATAAAGGAACTCCACCACGGTCACGTGACTTCACGTTAGTCTATAAAGGAACTCCAACGCGGTCACGTGACTTCACGTCAGTCTATAAATGAACTCCACCGCGGTCACGTGACTTCACGTTAGTCTATAAAGGAACTCCACCGCGGTCACGTGACTTCACGTCAGTCTATAAAGGAACTCCACCGCGGTCACGTGACTTCACGTCAGTCTATAAAGGAACTCCACCACGGTCACGTGACTTCACGTCAGTCTATAAAGGAACTCCACCGCGGTCACGTGACTTCACGTCAGTCTATAAAGGAACTCCACCGCGGTCGCGTGACTTCACGTTAGTCTATAAAGGAACTCCACCACGGTCACGTGACTTCACGTCAGTCTATAAAGGAACTCCACCACGGTCACGTGACTTCACGTTAGTCTATAAAGGAACTCCAACGCGGTCACGTGACTTCACGTCAGTCTATAAATGAACTCCACCACGGTCACGTGACTTCACGTTAGTCTATAAAGGAACTCCACCGCGGTCACGTGACTTCACGTCAGTCTATAAAGGAACTCCACCGCGGTCACGTGACTTCACGTCAGTCTATAAAGGAACTCCACCACGGTCACGTGACTTCACGTCAGTCTATAAAGGAACTCCACCGCGGTCACGTGACTTCACGTCAGTCTATAAAGGAACTCCACCGCGGTCGCGTGACTTCACGTTAGTCTATAAAGGAACTCCACCACGGTCACGTGACTTCACGTCAGTCTATAAAGGAACTCCACCGCGGTCACCTGACTTCACGTTAGTCTATAAAGGAACTCCACCGTAGTCACGTGACTTCACGTCAGTCTATAAAGGAACTCCACCACGGTCGCGTGACTTCACGTCAGTCTATAAAGGAACTCCACCGCGGTCGCGTGACTTCACGTCAGTCTATAAAGGAACTCCACCGCGGTCACGTGACTTCACGTCAGTCTATAAAGGAACTCCACCACGGTCGCGTGACTTCACGTCAGTCTGTAAAGGAACTCCACCACGGTCACGTGACTTCACGTCAGTCTATAAAGGAACTCCACCGCGGTCACGTGACTTCACGTCAGTCTATAAAGGAACTCCACCACGGTCACGTGACTTCACGTCAGTCTATAAAAGAACTCCACCGCGGTCACGTGACTTCACGTCAGTCTGTAAAGGAACTCCACCACGGTCACCTGACTTCACGTTAGTCTATAAAGGAACTCCACCACGGTCACGTGACTTCACGTTAGTCTATAAAGGAACTCCACCGCGGTCACGTGACTTCACGTTAGTCTATAAAGGAACTCCACCGCGGTCACCTGACTTCACGTTAGTCTAAAGGAACTCCACCACGGTCACGTGACTTCACGTCAGTCTGTAAAGGAACAACACCACGGTCACGTGACTTCACGTCAGTCTGTAAAGGAACTCCACCACGGTCACGTGACTTCACGTCAGTCTGTAAAGGAACTCCACCACGGTCACGTGACTTCACGTCAGTCTGTAAAGGAACTCCACCACGGTCGCGTGACTTTACGTTAGTCTATAAAGGAACTCCACCACGGTCACGTGACTTCACGTCAGTCTGTAAAGGAACTCCACCACGGTCACCTGACTTCACGTCAGTCTGTAAAGGAACTCCACCACGGTCACGTGACTTCACGTCAGTCTGTAAAGGAACTCCACCACGGTCACGTGACTTCACGTCAGTCTGTAAAGGAACTCCACCACGGTCACCTGACTTCACGTCAGTCTGTAAAGGAACTCCACCACGGTCACGTGACTTCACGTCAGTCTGTAAAGGAACTCCACCACGGTCACGTGACTTCACGTCAGTCTATAAAGGAACTCCACCACGGTCACCTGACTTTACGTTAGTCTATAAAGGAACTCCACCACGGTCACGTGACTTCACGTTAGTCTATAAAGGAACTCCACCACGGTCACGTGACTTCACGTCAGTCTGTAAAGGAACTCCACCGCGGTCACGTGACTTCACGTTAGTCTATAAAGGAACTCCACCGCGGTCACGTGACCTCACGTTAGTCTATAAAGGAACTCCTCCACGGTCACGTGACTTCATGTCTCCTCCACTAAGCTAAAGGAGGACTAGTGTTCTAGTGAGGACGTTTAAAAGCTTCTGAACTCACCAGAGGGGTATTTACTGACCTATTTTCTATCAGTAAACTAAATGTTTAAATCTCTAAAGCTTAGTTCAGACATCTAAACCAGAAACACTTTGAGACTCATCTCTGGGTTGTAGGACTCTTGAGGTGAGATTGTTTTGCTGTTTCCTAGAACAAGAGTGAATTTTTAAAATATATACATATATATGAAAAACAAAAGCCTGAGTCTTCGTACTTCTCTTGCCGTCCGAGTCGGCGTGGACTTTGCGGACGAGGAAGCCGTTCTTGTACAGCAGCGACCCGGACGGCTGCGTCTCGTCCGTCAGCGGCTTCCCAGAGCTGCCCTCCCCCTTCACCGGCCGGGAGGCGCTGGAGTCACACAGGCTGTCGCCCAGCTCCGAAAACGACTTCCGCAGCTCCTCCTCGTCACTAAGGAGACAACAAAATAAATAAATAACAAAAATGCGCATAAACAGATCCCATGGTGATCAACACTTATGTGTCATGTCTCATTAGCGAACACATCATCATCTGAGACTCAGGACGAGAGGGCCACAGACTTCACACGCTGACTGGGAAACGTTCTTCTTTTCATACAGAACACATGAGTAATGTCCAACGGGCCACTGCTGGCGTCTTGGCAGAGCTCTTTGTTGCATCGTTAGAAACATGACGCTCTGTGTGAATGAAGCTGCCTCCAAGGCTTTAACTGTGTGTGTGTGTGTGTGTGTGTGTGTGTGTGTGTGTGTCTCCGCTCTCCTCCATCAAACAGCTACAGAGTGACACCTCCTCCTCTCTAGTTCCAGCTTTGGGGAGAACGAACAGAGGAAGCATCACTGTTACTCTTCTTCCTCCTCCTGAAGCCTCACAGAGGTGAGGAAGAGTAACAGTGATGCTTTACAGACTCTGAACAAATCTTCACTAAAAATGTTAAAAAGCTGGATTCAATATTCAAACTGCAACACATTTATTTACAAATATGAATATTGAAAAAGTATTGTTATTGATAATACAACAGATAATCTCAGTCTGACCTTTGAGGCCAACATGAGGGAAGTCCTTCAAATGCTCAGAAGCCCAAAAATAATACAATAATACAATAATATGAACAATATTTCATTTTTCTTATTCTTGATATCAGATCCAAACTTTTTCTGTTTACTTTTGACTTATTTCTTTATTGTTTAATGTTCTCTAAAACGTTATATTTTTGCTGGACTGGGATCATATTATTTTATTTTCTTTATGGGATTTGGTTTAAATCCATTTCGTCCTTTGAATCCTGGTTTCTGACATCTTTTATATTTATTTCCTTCTATTCTAATTCTGTAGTTCATGTGATGTAAACCAGTTAATAGTCATTACTCACTTTGTATTTGTGTTTTATTTAAATCACTGAGAATGTGTTTCTCAACCTGTATTCCTATTGTTAATAACAATGGTGCTGATTTATTGGTTCATCTCTGCAGTTAAAAGCTTCTTTATTTGTCACTACATATTACGTTAAAGGACCAGTAATAACAATACTGTAACTATCGAATAACTTTACATTTATATTGATGTTTAAAGGATGAATTATTATTATTAGTCCTATTTTATATTTATGTTACATTTGTGTCTATTGGACCTCTTATCTGATTTGAATGTGTTATATTTAATTATAGATCCGGGAACATCGCTGACAAATAGTCCAGGATAAGAGTGATAAACTGACATATACTTTATACTTCTTCGTAACTCGATTTCATTTACCGGACTCGTTCGTCAGTGTTCAGAGTTGCTGCTGGTGAACAGACGTCTGTGAGCACATCGTTAGAAACGAGCCTCGAGGAGCGTCTCTCTAAATGAGCTCTGGCTCGCTGCGACTGCAGCTTTATTTCTTTATAACTACTCTCATGAGCATTCTGAGTGTGTGTGTGTGTGTGTGTGTGTGTGTGTGTGTGTGTGTGTGTGTGTAGTTGTGTGTGTGTGTGTGTGTGTGTGTAGTTGTGTGTGTATTTCCCGCAAAACAAGTCCCTTTATGTTTGTCTTTCTTCATAAAGTGAACAGTGAATCTATATTGTTGTTTGGATGATGAAAGACTTTTGTTATTTGTGTTCTAACCTAACATTTAGTTTGTATCTTAACTTCTTGTCTACTTGCTCCTTTTTATGATTCATTTACTTATTTAGTTTCTTAGTTACCAACCTTTAAATGTTTTCTCATCTATATTTTTATCTTAATGTATATTCTTATCTACTCAACCCTCTTTCATTTCTTGTGTGCTTTATTTATTTTACAACTGTTTTATTAGCATTATTAAACGTTTTATGGTCGATTACTGTATATTCTTTACTAGCTCCTTGTGTATTATTCATATATTTCATTACTGTTTCTATACCAACTTTTAAATGTTGTAATGTCCTAATAACCCTAACCCTCATTTATTTGTTATGTGTTTGATTTATTCTTTTACTGTTTTATTAGCATTTTTAAACATTGTAAAATCCTTTTTTGTTTTTGTATTACATATTTTGTATTTATTCATTATTGTTTTATTAGCATTTAGTTTGTATCGTATTATTATTATTTGTGCATCCATTAGCATTTATTTTTTATTTGTTT
>JAVDOI010000014.1:21623176-21655834 GCA_032191485.1 Leptoclinus maculatus | reverse complement strand
CATGTCATGCTAATCCATCAGGTAGCTGTTGAGATATTTCAGGATCAAACTAGTGAGTTCAACCACAAATATACACATTTTTCTACCCGTTTCAGCCACCAAATCCCAAAAGATGTTGGTAGATTTGCAGCTAGTTGCACGTTTTGACCCAAACGATCTCAGTGAGGAAAATATTTTTTTTGGACGGCTATATCTGACCCACGCTCGGTCATCGCTTTGATTTGGGCGGCTCTGGCCTAGATTCCTCTGAAGCCCCTCTGCTACGTGACTACATAAATATATTCAGCTGATGATAATAGTTCCCCACAGTCAGTTGTTTGGCCAGCTGATCAGAGCTGTGTGTGTGTGTGTGTGTGTGTGTGTGTGTGTGTGTGTGTGTGTGTGTGTGTGTGTGTGTGTGTGTGTGTGTGTGTGTGTGTGTGTGTGTGTGTGTGTGTGTGTGTGTGTGTGTGTGTGTGTGTGTGTGTGTGTGTGTGTGTGTGTGTGTGTGTGTGTGTGTGTGTGTGTGTGTGTGTGTCTAAACTTCACTTGCATCAGTGTTGTTTGTGGCTAAGAATCAACGTTGGCTCTCATGTCCGGTGTGTTTTACAGAGATTGTTTTGGATGAATTAAACTTCTGATCTCAGTTTCTTCTTTCTTTGTGGACCAGACCTCAGATCAGTCCTTTGCGCTACGATCCCTTAATTCTCTGCCAAATAAATCGCCCCACTGGGTTTATTTTTAACTGTGGTTGGAGAGTACGGCTTTAAGCAGACTGATCATGAACCAGGAACTTTAAAACCTAAAATAGGTGGATGTGTTCTATTTAGTTATTTTAACCCAAACCATGATCTTTTATTAAACCTAACTAAGTAGTGTTGTTGCCTAAACATAACTAAGTTGTTTCCTCCGAGGAAGGAAGTTTGTTTTGAGAAGACTGTACATGTGTTACTTTCGCAGGAAAACGCACGAGAAGTAAGAAGTAACGTTTCATAAGATATCATAAGAACCGTTATATGAGGATAAGTTGCTTCAAGTGTTTCGCTGCGCAACAGGCGGATAAATGTGTCTGTAATTATCTGTAAATGGGTCTATTTTATGGGTAAATAGATGAGCGGTGTAAAGAAATAAACAACAAACCATTGGCGCAAATATCCTCGTTTAACGCTTGCTCGTGTGTTTCCCTCCAGTTTGAAGGCGGTGCTGTCGGCCCCTCTGTCCAGCGGGGCGTTGGACCTGTCCGGTATCCCTCTGACGGCCCGGGACATGGAGCGCCTGTGTGCGCACCTGCAGCGCCACGCGTCCGTCGTGGTCAGCCTGGAGATGGGCTTCAGCGAGCTGACGGACGAGGCCTTCCTCCTGCTGCTGCCCACGCTGGCCGCCCTGCCGCACCTGGAGACTCTGGCGCTGAACGGGAACCGGCTCACCAGAGCGGTTCTGAAGGAGGTGACTGACGCTCTGAAGGTCAGCAAGTCACTCAAATGTTTACTTACTGATGGAGGTCTTATAGAGGATCAGGACTAAACTGAGACTGGTTCAGAACCAGATAAAAGTTCTTGTTATAATAAAGTTTGTTTATTATTTTCTCCCTTAGGATCCCGGCAGTTTCCCCAGCGTGACGTGGATCGACCTGGGCAACAACGTGGACATCTTCTCCCTGCCGCAGCCCTTCCTGGTCAGCCTGAGGAAGCGCTGTCCCAAACAGGGGAACCTGCCCACCATCCTGGAGTTCGGAGAGAGTCAGGTCAGCGACCCCCCCGAGAGGCTGAGGGGGCTCGGGGAAGAGGAGGAGACGGACGACGCCAACCGGACCGAGAGCATGGGCGAGCTCCCGTCGGAGGTGGAGGAGGAGCTGGACGGAGAGCTGGAGATTGAGGAGATGATGGAGGAGCTGCTGGACTTTGACAGGGAGGTGCAGGGGAAGGACGACGAGGACGAGAGCATGTGGACGGTCGGGGAGCAGAGGAAAGCGGGGAGGAGGATGACGGGCTGGAGAGAGGAGGAGGAGACAGAGGAGGAGGTGCGGCGGCCGGGCCGGAGGGCGGTGATGGCCGACGACGACTCCTCCCACCTGTCCTGCTCCAGCCAGTCGCAACACTCCTCCGGAGCCGTGGAGCCAATGAGAGCGGACGACGACTTGGACCGATCGGATCACTTGACCTGAACCTCTGCTCCCGTCCTCCTCCTGCTTGTGTTTTCCCCTCTGTGTGTCGAGTCTCGTGCGGAAGGAGACGAGAGGAAGAAGTCTCCTTCGGAGGACAACTGAGTGTGCTCGAAGTCAGAGAGGCTGTCGGCGTCGGGAAGGACGTGATCCACATGAACGCACCGCCAGGAGGCGTTCAGGCGCCTGAGAACATGAGAGGAGCCCGACAGGACGTAAATAGACTGAGGAATGCGAACGCGTAGAATTGATTATATCACATGAGGCTTTTATGTATAGAATCTTTATTCAGGTCCTTTTCCTCCGTTTAACCATCGTGATGCCTACATGTGCCTGTGACACGTCCCGTTAACAGTGTGTTGTTGAAAGATGGAAAAAAACAAATGCAAACACAAACTAGTCGGGGCCCTTTTAAACCTTTTTGACATTTTTATCTTTTGTTGTTGTTGCCAAAAAACTAGAAGTGATTTCAATGTTTTTCCTCCCACGTACGTCTGCGTACGAGCCAGATGGATCGGAAGACAGACGGAGGATCAAAAGGTCAAGACGACCGCTTCTCGATAAAATAAAGAAAAGAGAACAGATGCACCGAGTCTTCGGTGGAAGAGAAGTGCAGCGAGATGAAATTAGTCAGCTGAAACCAAAAGAGATAAACAACTGATAAAGAATAAAGAAAGGGGACATCGGAGGATTGTGAGGGAAGCAGTAAGAAACGAGTGGATGAGATTATTCCAATGTGTCCCAAAGAGAAGTGCCGGCGTGTCAGGATTAAATATTCAGTAGCCTTTTTTCCTCATAATCATGTTTCAGTAGAGCTCCTCACATGCTGACATGCTGTGTCTATATATCAGATCACATTCACGTATACTAGTTATATCCTCATGCGGTATGTAGCCGTGCTCTCCACCTCAACGTGTCACCTGTAGTCCAACGCAACGCTTTAACAAACAAACTGTATATTTGGATGTACAGTATATAAAGTATAATGTTTTCATCTGTTCTTTAGATCGTAGATCGTCTATTTAAAGATGAAAGACACACAAATGAATATGTTATTTTTGTAGTCTGAGATGGTTCAAGATATTATACATGATTTATGCTTTTAAATGTTGAGAGAAATGTGAACAAGACTCCTAATATGTGATATTATCAGTTTTATTATTGTAAAAATGAGAGGAAAGGTTTTATTCAAATGGAAAGGAGGAGAATATTAACGCATCATATTAAAACAGTTAAAAATTAATAAATATATTCATACTTTTCCCTCAGACAGCTGCAAATGCATTCACCTTCGGAGCTGTGAACGTGTGTCGCATTAAAATTAAAATGAAGGCCTTTAATAACTTGCTTGCTTACACTTGCAACACATCGTTCATGTTGACAAGCATGTGAACGTTTTGGTCGGCCCCCGGACCTGCTGCTAATCCCTAAATGTTATGGTTGTGCAATACTAAATTGCTGAAGTAACCCTTTAAATTACAGTAGTTGTAGCGCTGCATAGGATCCATGTTTCCATTTCATTATGTCTCTCTCTGCGAGCACGATTTACTGCAAAGGATTTGCATTTAAACTCTGTGTAAAGGTCAGGAATCTAACATATATGAATATTGTCACAGTTGCATATCATTGGCAGAGTGTACCGTAGCTAATGTGTCCATTAAAATCAATGGATAACATTTACATAAAAAAAAAACAAAGACACAAACGCGGTATCTGTTCATTCTCACTCATCGTTTGTTCCTCAAGCTGCTTTCTTAAATTCATAATGATTTTGGGGGAGTGTCTTAGGCTGTTAGGGTTGAAAACTTGTCGACTTTCTCTCCAGATCTCTGCGTCTCTGTGTGGATTAAAAATATAAACTTCCCTTTAAGCTCCCTTTAAAAATAAGCTGTTATTGGATAGTCCCTGGGAAACCAATTGTTACAAACATCTCGGCACAATGAACCCTTCAAACAGACGAGCAGTGCATCGTCACATAGACGGTGAATGAGACCGAGGAAGATCGTGCTAGAAAACAACAGTGATCTTCATCAATTGAAGGACGACAGCGAGTTCAGATGATGATGTGAATGTTTGATTAACATCAGCTATTAGTCCGTGTGGCTTTAGATTGAGCGTCTCAGGCAACCAATCATTTTTATATTTATTCTTGTGAATCAGTGTGAAATAACATTCAGGTTAAGCTTAATTGTGACACCACGGTAAGAAATGTAATATCTAAACGGATATGTAATGTTATTCCATCCATATAGGCAACGTGCATAGCAACATAATCAGTTGTAATTATATATGAGAGCACTAAACAAGAAGGCTTCCATCTGAGCCAATCAGAGGCAAAGTAGGGCGGGTCTTCACGGATCAGAGGAAAAGAATCAATCAAACTATCGTAAATAAGAGGCGGCGCCACTGCCAATGGATGAGAAAGAGTTCATTCATCATGAGCATGAGAGGGCACATTTCCAAAAACCCTCTTGCACACTTACTGCTAGTGTTTGTCTGAAGCTTAGAGATCTTCCCATAGACTGTAAGTGTAACCGGCAGAAAACCATAAACCAACCTCCACTATGAGGAGGAGGGATTGTAATTAACTGTAAACTCATATCTCATATTCATGGTTACTTCATTACCTTTATACAAACCCTGTAAAGACAGAAGTCAAGTGTTAAATGCTTTATAAAGAAACAAAGGCTGAATATCCTGTAAACTATTTGATTTGGCTGATAAATATTTACTCAAATTAAGGTTTTTAAGGCTGTGATTACGCCATTTTCGTGTCGGGCTTCAGTACAAACTAAGCCTCAGGTTGCCGACCCCTTCTGGGCAACAATATCCTGCAAGCCATTGTACACACTCCAAACACAATTCTACACAACTAATATAATCAACTAGAAAATGTACCACAATATCACGTATTTTTCGCCATGACTCGGCGAGCTACGCACTCCGGACAAAGCTACGAACACAAAGCTAAAAGCTAACACGGATGACTAATATATCGGAAAGCAAGAGAATTCAACACAGATTCCAGAGATATTCTCCAAATTTCTCTCCGTGAAACCATTACAGAGATACAGTCAACAAGCACCACAACAACAAACCGCTTCACCGCTAATAATCATAGTTGCTCCTCACCTTTGACTTTCGGCGTATCAAATTTTACGCTCTGCGATGGACGGCGCGGTTTTGATTTTGACTGGCTAACGATTCTGTCAATCAACATCACGTCATCCCTATTCAATTCTATAGGCTCTGACGAAGGAGGGCTCATTGACTGAAATCGACCAATGATAGGCTGAGATAGGCCTCCATAGACACAGCAACTGGAATTCAGACGAGAACATCCCATGGATGAGAGACAGAAACAGGCTCAGAGAGGATCCAGGCTCTCAAAATGATGCCAAACTGCTGTATTTGGATGTATTGAACACTATTAGTGATAAAACAAGGGAAATATATAGTTATATATTATATAAAGTTACAATTGAACAGCTGGTTCCAAAATTACAATTTGGCTGACCTCGTCTGACCTCTCTGTACTAAAACCTCTCTAACTTTGTTCTGCTTCACTTTATCAAAGTCAAAATTTGCAGAGAGACTGTTCACATATTGTGTTATGATTTTCTTAGGCTTGGAGCTGCATCATTTCAAAGAAATAATAACAATAATAGTGCTTTTCTTTCAGGCGAACCTGAAACTTTTCAATTTGAGCTGTGTGCCATCTTCATTTACTCTTAACCAGTAACATATACACTGATATTTACACATCTGAACAAATCTCACAAGTGTTACCTTTATTATAACATCAACATTATTCAAATAGACCTTGTAGTTAGAGAAATACACTCTTTTTAGTATGGGTATGCAATTTTCGAGCAGAGGCCTAAAAATAGGGCTAGGGCGCATTTCCAGAATGCACTTGTCTGCTTTTATGTTAAGGTCACACTGCACATCAAAGCAGAGAGATCACAAATGGAATTACACCGGTACATCAGCATGGATTCTGGCTTTTTTTTAATTTGAAACCTTTGATATGAAGGATTAGGGGTTAGGACGATAACCTGAACCCGATGCTGCATTTTTTATCTGATTGAACATGCAGGTTTGTGCATCCTGACAGGAATGAACTGTGTGTGTGTGTGCAATGCTGAATATGTCTCATGGACCCTTTTGCTAAGCCCCTCCCCCTCAACAATATCAGTGATATTCCAAAAAGGAAATAATAGCAGATTTCTGGAATAATTGTTACTGAAATATCAGAGAGAAGTAGACGGAGTATTGTGAATGAAGAGGCCATTAAAATAACCGTAGCAGGTTAAGTCAATATATTGTTATGACTCCGTATAGCTTTCCTTATCTAACATAAAACTAAATTATCCTGCTTTTCCATTTGTTTAAAGCACGCCAGGATATTGGTCTTGATCCATACATTAGATATCATTCATGAATGATTATTAATATTCAACCATCTTTGTTTCCTAACTTGTGAAGCTAGCAAATGTTATTAGCATCTTACCTCGGAGCAAACAAAGTAGTGTTTGTTGATCTTTGATGGATTGAGGTCTTCCACGCTGTTAAATCCATATCTGACATCTCTCCTCTTGTGTTTTTTTTACATCTGGATGGCAAAAAAACACAACACTCTCCTCTAAACTTTGAGGATATCTGCTGTCAGATGTAGGAAGTAAACGCGATCATGGTGGCATCATCCATATGTTTGTGGACAGCCGTTTTGAAGCCTTGGGTTCTGCATTTTGGCCGTAGCCATCTTGGCTTTTTGCAACCAGTGAACAGGAAGTGACCATATTTGGACTGTGGAGGAGTGACGTAGAGACGCCGTATATGTACCAGGCCGCAACCTCCCTTTCTACCGATGCATGTGTTAAAGCTGCATTCTCTCTACTGTCCATCAGGGGGCGACTCCTCTGATTGTATAGACGTCTATGAGAAAATGACTCTAGTTCTCTCTTGATTTATTACCTCAGTAAACATTGTAAACATGAGTTTATGGTCTCAATCTCTAGTTTCAAGTCTTCTTCAATACAGCATGATGTTCATTTAGTAAAGTATGGTCCATTTAGAGTCAAACAGACCATAAAGCAGGGGATGCTTTAGGGCGGGGCTACATGGTGATTGACAGATCTCTACTAGAGACGTATGTGGCATCTCTACGTCACTCCTCAGTCCTAATATGGTCACTTCCTGTTTACTGGTTGCAAAAACAACAACATGACAACGTGCCGTAATCCAAGATGGCGACGGCGAAATCGCCTAACTTGAGGCTTCAGAACTGCAGTCCACAAACCAATGGGTGACGTCATCATGACTACGTCCACTTGACGACACTTCTGCATTGGCTTCACTTTTCAGAACCGGATGTTGCCTCTTGTTGCATACAGCCTATAGTTACAGTAGCTAACGAAGGATTGGACAGGAGCAATTTGAGGGAGGGGCTTAGCGATGGGTTTCACCCATTGGCTCTTTATACAGAGGTCAATAACTACTGACTCAGGCAGAATGAATAGCCCTTCATACGTTTCAGTAAAAGATGACATGATGGTTGTGTTTACCTTGGACTCATAGAGAGCAGGAGGAGCTATTAATACTAAATGTGAAGATGTTTGTGTTGCTCAAAGACTTTGCTGATATGTGTAAAAACAATATATGATAATGTGAATCTGAAGGCATGACGTGTCTGTAGCCTTGGGTCTTTTCTCTCTTCAATATATATTTCTAAATCTACCGTATACCTCTGTATTACCCTCCAGACAGTATCTTCTTCTGTCACTCTGCCCTGTTCCCTGAAGTTCTCATGGCTCTCTCTCTCTTGTTTTTCGTGCCACTTTAACGAGGCGATCCATTCAAAAGAATGCTCTGTGCGTTCTTTTACAGATGAAACTGTAAAACGTATAATTTTTCTGTTATGCCATGCATCCCAATAAATTCTACGATACAAAAACACATCCTGTGTTTACTGTGTTTGAATATTATGACGACTCAAAGTCTTCATCTGTGCATCCAGTGTCCCCCCCCCCCCCCCCCCTAGAAAGAAATCTATTCATTTATTTCCTTATTGCACTGCCTCTAACATAAGGTGGTGCAGGATCTTAACTAAATATAAAAACTGTGTATGTCACTTTTAAATGACATACACATATTACATATATATATATATATATATATATATATATATACAGTATATATATATATATATATATATATATATGTAATTATAATAATATAATAGTTAGTCATTAATTAACAGGTATAAATTATCAAGTCTGCAGTTATGTGTGTTTGCAGGTAAAATGTAGTTGATACCATATTAGGATAAGGTTTATTTTCTTCTTATTGAGTGTTAATCCTTTATTAGTTATATTATATATTGAGGACAAATGTTATGAGGTTGACCATCAACCCACATGGATCTTTAAATAATAAATTAGGGTTAGGGTTAAATAATATTTGACTGACATCTAGTGGCTAAACTCACGAATTGCAACCAAGCCGTTTGTCTACTGGATTAAATGTGCTATATATATATATATATATATATTTTAGAGCTCCTAAATGTTTGTGTAAACAAAACGTGAAGTCCGTGTGAGTCATCAGCGTGATTACATCACTGCTGCTCATAAATCTGGAAGCTTTATTGTTCACAACAAACCACCAGCATGAAGGACGAGAGTCAAGTTAAACAGAGTTAACACGAACCGGAAAAGACTTCCACTTCAAAATAAGAGCTTATACATTTCACTTTTGAAAAAGGTAAGAAAACGTCTAAGTATTTGATATTAAGTGACACAAATGATATAGTAGGAATTTCGGCAAATATTATATTTGTATTAGAACTTTATCTAATACTAATAAGCTTGTATGATGAGCGATATATAATAGTGCGCCGCTCGAACCGGAAGTCTTACATCCAGCTTCTGATTTAGCTCGAAAGCTAGCGCGTCTGTGGCGCACACCATTTCTACCTCACATCCGGTGGAGGAGTGAGGTCCTTTTTTTTTTTGTTTTCCCGTATCCGCCATTTCAGTTTTTTTGAAGTTAGTTGTCATCGGTCCGCTGGATCGTAGCTGGAATTCTGTGACTAAAACAATTAATAAATTAGAGCTAAATTCCCACCATTAACCAGATAAGCGTGCTCGTTTTTTATTTCCGGGTTGCGGCTCTTGTGTCGGTTGCTTTTGATGTCCCAAACGGCTACAGCTGCGGGTGGTGTTGCCTGGTTACTAAACGTGCTCTTAAGGCGCTAAAGTTTTTTTTGTATGTAGTTGAAGGCCCGCCGGTCGAAAGCCTCGGCTTCAGGAGGGGCTTTTAGGAAAATACGTAAAATCATGGCCGGGAATTTCGACGCGGAGGACCGCGGCAGCTGGTACTGGGGTCGGCTGAGCAGACAGGAGGCTGTGTCTCTGCTACAGGGTCAGAGGCACGGAGTGTTTCTGGTCCGGGACTCCATCACCAGCCCCGGGGACTACGTGCTGTCGGTGTCGGAGAACTCCAAAGTCTCGCATTACATCATCAACAGCATCAGCAACAACAACAACAACCGACAATCCGGTCCAGGTGAGGAGGGGGGAGCTGGTTGTGGGTTCGGCTGGAAGGAGGTGTGAGGTGCTGATGGGACCGTTCTTGCATGACTTGCACCAAAAAGAGATGCGCAATAGAGCCCCTTATTTAACACTATGGAGAACAGACCCCAGCTCTGTCAGCACTAGAACTGCACCTCACGGTCCTCCACCTGTCTGCTGTCACCTGTCTGTCTGCCTCCATCTGTCTGTCTGTCTGTCTGCTGTCTGCCTCCATCTGTTTGTCTGGAAATTGTCTCTTATTGTTGTTTAGCTGAGTCTCACTGACTTGTATATATTTCACATAGTCTGCATGCTTTTATGTTTTGTGCCTCCTGAACGATGATGCTACTTATATTAATATTCTCACTTCTTTCATTGTTTCTGCACGCTCTGTAAAGGGTCAATATTATATTCTGTTTATAGGTTGATTTTGTAACATCTGCCTCTTGGGACAACAGATGAAAAATAGCCTCTTGGTGCATTTACAGCAATGTTTTTATTAATGTGCGCTGTCTCTTATCAGATAAACTAATAAATAAATAACAGGAACAGGACACGTGTGTGGTCGTAGTCCTAGACTCTGTAGATGTTAGACAACACATTTTGTGCACGTTTCTGTCACTAAAATGCATCACGGTGGCTGCTGGGAGTTTTTAAATGGCAGAGATTTCTTTAACAAATGAGCCTAATTTACTAGCTGAGCCTATTAAGTTGTAAATATTCAAAAAGTCTGTCATAACGCCACGTTTCTACTGGACTTTGTCTCTCCCTGTCTGTGCTGGAACACACATTTTTATTGGAAGGAACAGAAAAAGAACGAGGAAATAAATGCAAAATAAGGAAACAAAAGTCTCTTCCTGGCAGTTCTGGAAAGCACCTCCATGATGCTTGGCGACACAAATAGATTCAGATGTGACCGAGCTGAAAGAAGTTATACCGTGTTGTCTTTTCCAGGTTTGGCCCAACCGAGGTTCCGTATCGGCGACCAGGAGTTCGAGGCCCTCCCTGCTCTGCTAGAGTTCTATAAGATCCACTACCTGGACACCACCACTCTAATAGAACCCATCAACAAGTCCAAACACACCTCCTTCATCAGGGTGGGCCCCGGCGGACCCCCGCCCGGCCTGGAGGACGAGTTCGTCCGGGCGCTTTTCGACTTCCCCGGGAACGACGAGGAGGACCTCCCGTTCAGGAAGGGCGACGTCCTCCGGGTGCTGGAGAAGCCGGAGGAGCAGTGGTGGAACGCCCAGAACTCTGAGGGCCGGGCCGGGATGATCCCGGTGCCGTACGTGGAGAAGTACCGGCCGGCGTCTCCGAGTTCGGCGGCGGGGGGGCCCGGCGTACCGGGGGGGCCGCCGGGAGGAGTGGGGACGATTGGGAACTCCGACGGCTCCACCGCGGTGGCCCAGTCCGGAGCTCCGCTGCTGGGAGACCCGAGCCAGTACGCCCAGCCCACCCCTCTACCGAACCTCCAGAACGGACCCGTCTATGCCAGGGCCATTCAGAAGAGGGTCCCCAACGCCTACGACAAGACCGCCCTGGCCTTAGAGGTAAATATGGACTCAATGTGTGTGGAGACCGTTAGCGGAGAACGATCTCGGACCAAGAAGGAGCTCAGATCCTCTCTTCTTCTACACCTTTTGATTATTTCTTCCTCCGTATTAGTTCAGTGAAGCTTAGTTTATACTCACGAGGCGCGCAGAAAATGACGCAATCACCGGACGAATAGTTTACTGATAAAAACACTATTTACACGTCTAGAGATTATACAAAGAAGGACAATTAGATGTTTTAGAAACAGGAAGTATTACAAATCTACATTTGAGTGAATATTTATCAGCCAAATCAAATAGTTTACAAGATATTCAACCTTTAGTTTCTTTATAACACATTTAATACCTGACTTGTGTCTTTACAGGGTTTGTATAAAGGTAATAAAGTAGTTTATGAATATGAGATATGAGTTTACAGATAACTACAATCCCTCTATCATTGTGGAGGTTAGTTTATCTCTGAGTTACACTCGTCTTTTTGAGTCTCCACAGTTCATTTTGTTTGTTCGTCCTCTGGTGTTTGGTAGAATAAAGCAACACATTGAGTATAAAACGCCGTTCAAGCTCGGATGTCGCTCGCCGTCTGCGGAGGCCTCACGCTACGACAACACGCTCGATTATAAACAAAGCTGGAAGAGGAATCAAGACCGCAGTAGTTCTTCTACATAATCTGGTCTCTTGTTATCTCTGCTGCAGAGTCCAGTAACGTTACAGGTAGCTTAGCATAAGTCTTTATTAACTCCCTGGCTTCCTCTTTCTGGACTAGAGAGAGAGAAATGATTATGAAGCTCTCGGAGGCCGGACTAACTTTAAAGTGTCCGGAAGCGAGAGCGGGGCTCCCACGGAGCAGGTCGTTGAGGGGGGGTGGGGGGGGGGATAGTTTGTGTTTTGGGAACAAGACCATTTCCTCTGGTCTCTGTGAAGCCTGGAGTCCAGCTGAGCCTGGAGCGGGACTAGAGGAACAGTCAGAGTATTCTCTTAAGATATCACTTCAGATCCATCCTCAAATCTTTACCTTTCTTTTGCTTTTCGTGGAGTCAAACCACAAGTCTGCTGATGGTTGATTTGTTTCTCTGCAGCTCTTTGGGTTGTTTATAAGTTGGCTTCATAGACGCTTTATAGACACTTTATAGACGGGAGGATCCTTTTTGTGTGAGTTGGTTTCTGGCACTCCCACCCGTGGTGTTGGCTGGTAGTGACTCAGCAAGGCGGCACCAGTGGAGGGTTAATGATTAGCCCACGTTTCCTTCTACCCTCTGATGGTAGAGATCTCTCTTTTAGTTTAGTTTCATTGTGCATCCTCTTAATAACACCCTCAAGTCCACGATGCTGGATGGATCCCTGCTTCAGGTGGTTCTATGTATTAATGCCGTTGTGGAGGTGGTTACATGTCGTTATAAAACTGGACTTAAAGGTGCTGAATTCAGAGCATTAATACAGCTGTATTCTATGTAGATGTAGAGGAATAACGTCGACCTGAGCAGAGAATGAAGTCGCTCGTCCTCTATTTGTGTGTTGTAATCGGAGCTTCTCTGTGCTTTGTTTACGTAGCCGGCTAGCTAGTCGCCGTCGCTCTTCACTGCGATGTCCCGCGTAACGTCCACCGTCCACTCGCTCTGTTAGCTCTGTTTGCACTGTTGCTATTGTTAGCACTGTTAGCTGCTAGCCTTTGGCTTAGCCGTCGCAATGTTGAGAACCGTGTGGAGGCAATCCCTCAACCACAGATATGCTCTTAATTTGGAATTCAGAACCTTCAACCTCTGATTTCCAGGCCATGAATATCGTAGATCAATTTTTAATTAATCCACTTCGGTCCAGGAGAAAAGGAGGGAGGCAGCGAACAGCATTAGCGATAAATCTGCAGACTATTTCCTTGATAAATCGTGTGTTTTCTAAAATGTCACACAAATTCTCAAACATGTTGTCCATCACATTTTCCTAAAGCTGAAGTAATTTATAATTATAATAACCAGAGAAAGTCAGTAAATCTTCACATTTAAGAAGCTGGAAGTTCAACAGCTCATAATTCATCTCTAATATCTATTTTATATTCATATTACACTCTGATGGTTAACGTTAAAACTTTATTTACACTCTGATGGTTAACGTTAAAACTTTATTTACACTCTGATGGTTAACGTTACAACTTTATTTACACTCTGATGATTAACGTTAAAACTTTGTTTACACTCTGATGGTTAAATCATTAATCAGCGCCAACAGTGTTGTGAACGAGTGACCCAAAAAACCGCAGCCAGCTGTTTAAATTAATGATATAAAAACACTTCAACACGGCAGCAGAGCTGAGTCTCTTAGCGTTGATACTGTTGTGTTGTTCCAAAGCAAAGATGCCAAATATTCTCTGGTTTCAGGTTCTCTCTCAGGTTCTTGCAAACTAAATATGTTTTGGGTTTTTGGACGTTAGACAGACGTCAAAAGGAAAAAAGCACAACTCTAAACTCTAAATGCGGAGCCCTTTAACTTTAGGCTGAGCGACAATTCAATATGATAATTAATTAAAGATAAAATCATACAAAGCGGCACACAGTCACGTCGTCTAAATTGGGAATAATGAGCTCAACTAACTCAAAAATCAGGTGTGAAATATTTTGAGGAAATCTCATTTGAAGTGTGGTTTTGTTTTTACATCACACTTTAAAATAACACTCATTTGAATGCAATTAGATTAAACATGCCTAAATTGTGTGCAGCTGCAGTAGGTGGATAAAAATAATCAAAAATGATGGAAATAAAGCTCGATCTGATCATGCTGCCAGTTACACATTTAACAGGAAGTTTGTCTTTACTGTTAACGAGGTCATCAAACAATCAAACATCGACCTTTGGAACCGTCCGTTAGTCGTTGTTTGCTCAGGTTCATGACTCAGACAGACAGGCAGACAGACACGCTAACACCTGACAGTCGTATACGTCTCTGGTAGAGACCTGTCAATCACAGTAAGCCCCGCCCTAAAGCATCCCCTGCTTTATGGTCTGTTTGACTCTAAATGGAAATAAGTTACTAAATGAACATCATGCTGTATTGAAGAAGACTTGAAACTAGAGATTGAGACCATAAACTCATGTTTACAATGTTTACTGAGGTAATAAATCAAGAGAGAAGTAGAGTCATTTTCTCATAGACTTCTATACAACCAGAGGAGTCGCCCCCTGGTGGACACTAGAGAGAATGCAGCTTTAAGATCTTTGAGACTTTTAAGTCTGCAGAATGTCAGAAAATAGTAAAAAAAAAAAGCAGCAAATCATCATATCTGGGGAACGTTAACCGCCGGATATTATGTCTGAAACAATAAATAAATGCTCTCTCTCTCTCTCACCCCTCTGTCACCTGTCTCCCTCTCTCTCACCTCTCTCTCTCTCTCTCTCTCTCTCTCTCTCTCTCTCGCTCTCTCTAATAATACCGTATATAACACCTTTTCTCCCCTCCCTCCCTCCCCAGGTGGGTGACAGGGTGATGGTGACTAAAATCAACGTGAACGGTCAGTGGGAGGGTGAATGTAAAGGGAAGCGAGGCCACTTCCCCTTCACGCACGTCAAACTGGTGGACCAGCACAACGCCGAGGACGAGCTCAGCTGAGGGCGGACGGGTCAGGCCGCTACCTGGACACTAGTATTATTATTACACCCTTCCTTCCTCACTCCTAACCTACCTCCCTATTCCCTCCCATTCCACCCCCCCGACCCTCACGTCTTCTCCGGGTTTTACAGTTTCAGAGAATCACTCGAGGACAAAACAAGCGTTGGACCGTTGTAACGCACGCATCCTCTGAATAATCATGGCCGCCCTTCTTCACCGCTTTCTCCGACTGATATTCTCCACACAATCTGAAGCTCCGGTTTCATTTTCTTACCAAGCGTTGGATGAGAACGGTGATCTTCCTCTGGGGGTCTGTGCAGTAGATGTGAAGCTACCGCCAGCAGCCGATTAGCGTAGCTTAGCATTAAGCAGGGGAGGGGGGAAACTAGCTAGCCTAGCTCTGGGCTAACGAAACAGAACCCCACCAACCAGCACCTCTAACGCTCACTAATTTAAAATGTTCTATCTTGTTTGTTTACTTCCTCGTAGAAAAGATGAAGATTCAGAAACTCAAATGAAAACTAGCCTTTGGACAGAGCCAAGCTAGCTCTCCCTCCCACTACTTCCAGGCTTTATGCTAAGCTAAGCTAATATATTTATTATAGAAAGACGTCATCTAAGTCGACCAGACTATTCTTTTAATCCTGAGCTGAGTGTCTGATGATTTTTTTGAGCACTAACTTGAACATGTCAGCATTCATTTGTCTTCTTGGTGTGGATGTCTTTGTTCAGTGAATTAAAGACATAATAATAATAACACTAATATAAACTCTAAAATGTAGCTGTGGCTGTGTTTACCACCTCAAAGCTAAGGTTAGTAATCTAAAGAAAACTAGCAAGAGAACGCTAGATGTTAAGAATCATCGTATAAATCAAAAAGCCAGCTCCGTGTTGACAACTATATTACAATGAACGTAGCAGCACAAGCTCCAAAAGTTGCTAAATCTAGTAAGAAAGTCGTTAACACTCCCGAAATTATCATAATTATATTTTTTAATTACATTCTGGACAAATAAAATGTTTGGACGAGGTTATTACAGTCCTGAGACAACTACAGATTAGTTCATCGGAGCATTTGATTCATTGATCGATGTACCAACCCCGGCTTTAAAGGTGTGTTTTTACCTTTACTATTGTTCTCATTGGACACGAATGCAGCATTGTTTTTAAGTTCAACCCAAGAAGACGAGAGAGATGAACGTCCTCCTGAAGGAGCAGAAACCAAATATGAAACGGAGGAAACCGTAGAAGTGGAGATCAGCAGCTCGGAGGTTTCTAACCCGAGAGAACGTTCTGTTGAGGTGGAGACAAAAGACGACACTGAACTCTCCTCACCCTCCGCCTACAGACCAAGTAGTCTTTTGTAAGGAAGAAGAACAACGAGGAACATATTGTTATGAAATGATGTACGACGTGATTATCATTACATGCTAACACATTTTCTTTTTGTTATCTTTTGTAGCTGATTTTGTCCGGTTTTCAATGTACACTTTCTACTGATGCATGATGGGAAGGGAGCGATGATGCTCTCACTTCACCACATGCGTGTTCTCATTGTGTCTGTCGGCCATGTTTGTCCGTCTCCAGCTCACTGAATCTACCTTTAAGAAGAGCAGGTGTGACATCGTGTGCTTCTTCTCTCTTCATCCTCTGCCTCTCTTTCATTAGCACACCTGGACCTTTTATTATTTTAATTTACCTTTTCTGCCGTGTTCTTTATTTGCCAAGTAGAACAAAGCAACATACGTTTGTTTTCTGTTGGTTGACAATCATGACATTATGTTTCCAGCGCACCTTCTGTCCTCTAGGTGTCACTATAACCACATTCAGATCGATGAGGAGGACGTTCTGCTGGTTCTTAGGAGATTAAATCAGATTGTTTTAACAGAATGCTCTTACCACCATGCTCTCAAGCTTTTACTATATGTTTAAGGGTTTTTATTTATCCTTAATTTAGCTCCCACACGTTGATCTTTCAGCTTTTTACGTTTTCAAGTTGGCCACTTTCCAAATAATAATATTGAGTATTTAATAATGTGGTTACGGGCAGAAAATACATGATCACTAAATATATATTTTGTTATTATAATGTTGATATTGTAGAGTTGACCGTCGGTGCTTCCACAACATTTTCACACTAAGATGTTTAATATTCATCAGTATTGTGGATGTAAACACTAAGTCTTTATTTAACTGTAAGGCAGCCTTCTAAAGCAGGAAACGATCGTACAGTCCCAGACGATATGTCGTCTCATATTATTAATACTTCAATGTATCTCCAGTCCTAACGTGGTCGACTTCAGATCATCTTCTCACTCACTCACACTTCACACAGCGACATGGAATCATCACCTTTTATTACATCACAATGAAACCACCAACAAGTATTTTATTTTATTTCATTTCAGTCGGCCTGCATGAAGTCATTCATTCATTCCCTCTCATGAGAACGAAGGCGTGGCAGAAAGATGACGGTGGAAATTGTGTTAATATCAAAAATGTGCCATTTTATTATAACACTATATTCTTTCAAGACAATTGAAATTACCTTTTTTATTTTCTGTAGCATGTAATGTGTTAATATACTAGTAAATAAAGTCAGCCCCATGACGAATGATCTGTTAAATCTATTGACTTCTTAACAAACGTTTGAATGTCTTAACGCTACGGTTCATTCATGCTGCACATGGCAGTTGCTTAGCTACAGAAATGATTTCCATTCATGTTACAGGGTTATTTTTAGTAACGCAGCGTGAAGCTGAATAACTAAAGAGTTAATGTACAGAATGTAAACTAGTTTTATATGTATGATTATCAGCCTATTAAAGATAATGTAGACGCCTTCATACACATTAAAGATAGAATACTGACATGAAATATGTTTGCTGTTGTGAGAACATATCATGTAATATTTTAATTATATTCAAACACTAAAGGGAACATTACTACAGGATTTAAATTACAATCACACAGAAAATTATTACATTAATTGCTTATTTTGTATGCTAATTATGCAATTAATTAAGCTTTATTTACTCAACTGTTAGTGGAAAAGGTTTTAATTGTCATAATAAAAATGTGGTAAATTAAATATATTATCAACTATACAGCACTCATAGAGTAAATTGATCTATTGTAATATAAATATTATTTTTTTTATTTAGTATTTAGAGAAACAATCAGCACCCCAAACATTGAGGTAAATAGGGATTAATTTGTGCTGCTTAAACCACTAAAAGTTACTTCTTCCCAAAACTTTCTGTTTAAAATTTTTTTTATAATATATATACATTTTTTTAAACAACAGAATAACTAAACCGACATGTGATGTATAGAAAATAACAGTTAAATATATATATTTATATAAATATATATATTTATATAAATATATATATTTATTACACATATATATCACATCATATATATTATATATACAAAGTATTGAAAATAATGATATATAAATAAATATATATTTTTTAAACAACATAACTAAACCAACATGTGATGTATAGAAAATAATAGTTATATATATATATATATATATTTATAAATATATATTACATACATATATATAATATATACTGTATATCACATCATATATATATATATTATAAATATAAAGTATTGGAAATTATATATATATATATATATATATAGAGAGAGAGAGATACTTTTTTAATATAAATACATATATTTTCAATGCTTTGGTAACATCACGTTTAGTTTATTCTGTTTAAAAAACGTTATCAGAATCAACTGGTAAAAAACAAATGACAGTATACATCATTTACCAACTCATAAAGCGTAGTTAGTGTTTAATACTGTAAATGATCTCATGATTAAGCTCCTCTCTTTACAGATATTACATGTTTTACTGGGTGGTAGAAGAGGAGGAGGAGGAGGAGGAGGAGGTCTCAGAGCTGGTGATTCATGTGCGTATGTGTGCATCGCTCTGATGAGACCGGCCGCCATCTTTACTCCCATCAACACACAGCACATCGCTGCCGGTGGGGCGGAACACCACTCAATCGACCCACAGTTGATTTCTAGGAACCGCCGATTAGACCTGGCGCACCTCCACTACTACCACCACCACCACCGTTGTTTTCCACTAGAATAAATTGCCGCTTTTGAATTCCGTTCGCTAACTCCAGCTGCACCGCGACACCACAATGGGAGAGCGAGAGGACCTAGTTTACCAGGCAAAGCTCGCCGAGCAGGCAGAGCGATATGACGGTAAGGACGCACTTATTTTCCCGGGGCTGGCGCGTGAGAGGGGGACATGTTCGCGTGAGCTAACGTTAGCTCACGTTAACACAGCAGTGCTCAGCTAGCTACAATGTTAGCCACGGCTAACTAGTAAGAGGAGCTAACGCAGGCTAACGGCCGTCGTTGTTTCAGCGCAACAATACATTGACATGGCAGTTGGCCTTTGGATTTTGGGGGGTAATTAATATTACATATCATTTAAAATATTAAGAACAGTAAATGTCAAAAAGACCCTGTGTTTTTTAGAAGAAGAAAAAAAAAATGTACGGATGGTGGCTAACGTATAGCGAAGGCGGGCCCATAACAAAATGGCGGATGACTGGAGCGTCAACTGTCAGCACCATGCTAACGATATATTAGCTTAACGTTTGAGCTACTGGGTCCGATTATAGCTACTAGAAGCTAACACCCCAGTGTCATGGCACTGTTATTTATATGTATAATAATTTTGTACAATAATAATAATGTACATTAATAATCCCCATTTCCGGTATACTCCCTGTCACACCTTTAAGGGCCTTGTATGAGGCTGTTTTTAGACTGGCTGTCGTCGCCACTGGTTAATACGTTGCCCAGTAACGTTAGAGTGCATGTGCCATGACTCACTCAGTGTATTTACAGAGTACTTTATGGGCTACTGGATTATAATGGTACCCTCACTGGAATGTAGTACAATTCATTCTGGGTTTTTATTTTTGCTGCAATAGGTCATCAAATATATATTACACACATATAATATATATATATCACATCATATATGTATATTATATATACAAATTATCGAAAATAATATATATATAATTGTTTTAAAACATGTGATGTATAGAAAATAATAGTTAAATATATACATATATATTACACACATAAATATATATCTTTTTTTTAAAGAATAACGTTAAATATATATATATATATATATATATATATATATATATATATATTACACACACACACACACATATATTATATATACAAAGTATTGAAAATAATATATATCATTTTTTTTAAACAGAATAACTAAACCAACATGTGATAGAAAATAATAGTTAAATATATGCCGCTGAAAAGACAAATTTATATAGTGCTTCGTAGATGGGGCGTAGGGGAAAAGTCATATACATTAGCTATTTATATAATAACTTTATTTATATAGCACCTTTAAAAACAGAGTTTACAAAGTGCAAAGGCAACAATAACAGAAAGCTCAGCGAGACAGTTGATACGATACAAATGATATAAAAAAAAATATATATATATATTTAGTAAAATCAACAAATAAAACAGAAAAGCGACGACATCACATAAAAGCCAGTCTGTAAAAATGTATTTTAAGAAGTGATTTAAAAGAGATTAGTACATCAGTCACTCTCTAGTCTGCACGTTTTAACCCTTAAACACATTATTTTAAAGAGTTAACACCCTGCCAGTCATCAGTGATGCCACACAAACACACATTAACCTGAGAAGTACAAAAGCTTCAAACCATTGAACAGCATGACGGTGAGATATAATTGTACTCTTAGGACTCATAATGTCCTTTGATTTCTTATAATAAAGACATCTTACATTTACAAGGGAATTTACTTAATTGGTTAAGCTGCATTTGAGTTATGTTTAGTTGGTGCTAGAGAGGCTGTGTGAATCCGGTCCAAACCATTCTGCCACTACAAGACAATGTACAAAATGTTATATAGAAAACATCTGTAAAGCGTGCACTCTTCACAATAGTTAAAACAAAACATCACGTGACAGTGGAAACAAAACAAGACACATAATCTCCTCAATACCAGCTGTGTCTTACGTACATCGTGCATCAATCAACAGTCATTAATAAAAACGTTCTCACAATACATTTAAGAGATGTTACAATGTCATTTTTACCTGAACTTGCACATTGATACCGAGTACCAACACCAAAAAAAGCTAAACGTGTCACAAAATCCTTCTCTAATATCTATTTTATATTAAATAAAATATATAAAAACATCTGTATTTAATCGTTTGTCACCAAAAAGGAGATTTAACAAGATCACATTTGTACACGACGTTATAATGAACCGTCCAATACTCATTTTTACTGAATGGAGCTTGAACGTCTCCTAATGTAACTCAATGTAACCCCCGTACATTAGCTGTTAGCTCCCCTGACAGCTAGCATTGACTAGCTCTGTGTTTAACCACAGGTGGGTAGCAATAGTTTGCACATGTGCAGTAGCGACCGGCTAGCGAGCATCATATGTTGTTCCTTTGTAGCATAAGTTACTTTATAAATGATATGATGTGATATCGGTGCACAGACTCGCATACTCACTCCATTAGTTACTATTGGAACAGGTGGATGAAGTCCTACTTAAAATACATCTTTTGAAGGTTGAGGTGTGCGCCATGGGCCGCATTGCACCTCCTAAGCTACTGACTTGTGTGTTTGTTGGGTTGTTGCCAATGAATAGATGGACGTTTAGCTCCTCAACATGCACTCTAAACACCCTCTGTCACTTCACGGTCACACCTGACTTGCATATTCTGTAAGCTGTAAATTATTATCTTTGAGCACAACGTCCCTCACGCCTGAAGAATTTACCCATAATGCTTTTAGACCAACCGAGAAATGTCATATATTGGTGGTTACCATCTGAATCTGTGCCAGGTGGAGGCGCTATGTCACAACATCATGATGATTTAATTGATTTAAAAGATGTAAGACATCAAATCTCGTTAGTCAGACAACAGGAATCCTCAGAAGATTGACAGCTAGTCGTATTCTCAAGATGTAATGAATAAAATATCTCCAAGTTCTCACAGGTTAATTGCATCTCCTCCACAGAGATGGTGGTGTCCATGAAGAACGTGGCCGGCATGGACGTGGAGCTCACAGTGGAGGAGAGGAACCTCCTATCGGTGGCCTACAAGAACGTGATCGGAGCTCGGAGAGCCTCCTGGAGGATAATCAGCAGCATCGAGCAGAGGGAGGAGAGCAAGGGCGTGGAGGAGAAACTGAAGATGATCCGGGAATACCGGCAAACGGTAAAGTACCAGGATGTCACTTCACTCCCAAAAACAAGCTCAGCATTGTATTTAGTCGGCGGTCTGTAAGGAGCACATTGTCCCAAATACATCTTCTCAGATTTTGCCGTGTTAATGTGAGATCACTATGCTCATATTAAATATTACACACCATAAGCAGCTACTGGACACACTGCATCTGAGTCATAGTTTGGCAAAGTCCTCCGCTCTGTCTGGCTTTTATGAAGGAGAAATATGAGCTGGCTGTTAATGTGGGCGAGAGAAGGGAGAGGCTGCAGTCAAATGACCTGATGGGAGTCAGAGTCAGCTAATCCTGCTGTGGTTCCTCCATGTCTTCTGCGGTTCCTTCATGTCTTCTGTGGTTCCTTCATGTCTTCTGTGGTTCTTCCATGTCTTCTGTGGTTCCTTCATGTCTTCTGTGGTTCCTTCATGTCTTCTGCGGTTCCTTCATGTCTTCTGTGGTTCCTTCATGTCTTCTGTGGTTCTTCCATGTCTTCTGTGGTTCCTTCATGTCTTCTGTGGTTCCTTCATGTCTTCTGTGGTTCCTTCATGTCTTCTGTGGTTCCTTCATGTCTTCTGTGGTTCCTTCATGTCTTCTGTGGTTCCTTCGTGTCTTCTGTGGTTCCTTCGTGTCTTCTGTGGTTCCTTCGTGTCTTCTGTTGTACCTTCGTGTCTTCTGTTGTACCTTCATGTCTTCTGTGGTACCTTCATGTCTTCTGTGGTACCTTCATGTCTTCTGTGGTTCCTTTATGTCTTCTGTGGTACCTTCATGTCTTCTGTGGTACCTTCATGTCTTCTGTGGTACCTTCATGTCTTCTGTGGTACCTTCATGTCTTCTGTTCCTTCATGTCTTCTGTTCCTTCATGTCTTCTGTTCCTTCATGTCTTCTGTGGTTCCTTCATGTCTTCTGTGGTACCTTCATGTCTTCTGTGGTACCTTCATGTCTTCTGTTCCTTCATGTCTTCTGTTCCTTCATGTCTTCTGTGGTTCCTTCATGTCTTCTGTGGTTCCTTCATGTCTTCTGTTGTTCCTTCATGTCTTCTGTTGTTCCTTCATGTCTTCTGTTGTTCCTTCATGTCTTCTGTGGTTCCTTCATGTCTTCTGTGGTACCTTCATGTCTTCTGTTGTTCCTTCATGTCTTCTGTTCCTTCATGTCTTCTGTTGTTCCTTCATGTCTTTCTGTGGTTCCTTCGTGTCTTTCTGTGGTTCCTTCGTGTCTTCTGTGGTTCCTTCATGTCTTCTGTGGTTCCTTCATGTCTTCTGTGGTACCTTCATGTCTTCTGTTGTTCCTTCATGTCTTCTGTTGTTCCTTCATGTCTTCTGTTGTTCCTTCATGTCTTCTGTGGTTCCTTCATGTCTTCTGTGGTACCTTCATGTCTTCTGTTGTTCCTTCATGTCTTCTGTTCCTTCATGTCTTCTGTTGTTCCTTCATGTCTTTCTGTGGTTCCTTCGTGTCTTTCTGTGGTTCCTTCGTGTCTTCTCTGCGTGTCTTCTCTGCGTGTCTTCTGTGGTTCCTTCGTGTCTTCTGTGGTTCCTTCGTGTCCTGTGGTTCCTTCATGTAACGATGTCTCATGCAGCCCTTTAATAAAATGATCAACATGTTTTTGCTGGTTGAATTGTCTTCATTTTGTTTGTTTGTTTGTTGGTCAGGTGGAGAAGGAGCTGAAGACGATCTGTGGTGATATTCTGGATGCACTGGACAGACACCTACTGCCCTCTGCTGTCATGGGAGAGTCTAAGGTCTTCTACAACAAAATGTAAGAGCTCTGTGGAATGTAACGCAGTAGAGGAATAAATGAGCAGTATGTAGTCGTATGGTTAATTATGGAGTATTGAGAGGTAAAGGTCAGGGAATTAGACTAAGTATCTAAAGGAAACAATGGAAATATCGAGGAGGTTTACAAATGTGACACTTTTTAGAAATATCTTGGTGTATAAAACATAGACAGTTTAAAAGAAGTGGACATAGTCATCATGACGTCACTCTTTGGATTGTGGGCTGATGTTTTGAAGCCTCGAGTTTGGCGATTTTTGCCGTCGCCATCTTAGATTACAGCCGTCTCCATGTTGGTTTTTTTGCAACCGATAAACAAGAAGTGACGTAGAGACGGCGTATACGTCTCTGGTAGAGACCTGTCAATCACAGTAGCCCCGCCCTAAAGCATCCCTTGCTTTATGGTCTGTTTGACTCTAAATGGACCATAATGTACTAAATGAACATCATGCTGTATTGAAGAAGACTTGAAACTAGAGATTGAGACCATAAACTCATGTTTACAATGTTTACTGAGGTAATAAATCAAGAGAGAAGTAGAGTCATTTTCTCATAGACTTCTATAGAACCAGAGGAGTCGCCCCCTGGTGGTCATTAGAGAGAATGCAGCTTTAAGACACTTCCTCATCGGCTTCACTCGGCAGAACCGGAGGTTGCATGAAAATTAATTAACTTGTAATGTTATCATACCCTTAATGTTTATTTTGTGGCCATTTTTGTTTGTTTTTTCTCCCCTAATTCCAGGAAGGGAGACTACCACAGGTACCTGGCAGAGTTTGCCACCGGCAACCACAGAAAGGAGGCAGCGGAGAACAGCCTGGTGGCGTACAAAACGGCCACCGACCTCGCCATGCTGGAGCTCCCGCCCACGCACCCCATCCGCCTCGGCCTCGCCCTCAACTTCTCCGTCTTCTACTACGAGATCTTAAACTCCCCCGACCGCGCCTGCAGGTTACTGTTGCTCTAGTGTTTCTCTTTAGAGGAGAGGATCCTCCTTTATTTACATTGCAACTTCTAAATTTGATCCTTTTTTAAAGGATTTAAAGTGTAAGAGCCCCGACGATAAAGAGCCTAATTACCAATTTCTGTTTTTTTATATATAAATTAGTGCTGGGCAAGTTATCGCGCTAACGCATTAATTAATTAACGCCGACAATTATGTTATCGCGCGTTAACGTATTTTTTTATATATATATTTTTTTATTTTGAAAGTCCGTTGCTCACTGTCGGCGGTGGAGGAAGTCTTCAGACTACGTTGATGCAGCGTGTGGGAGAAGTAGAGATAAACACAAACTAACAGATGCCACAGAGAAGTGGAGACAAACTGCAGCCGGTTAGTATTGTGGAAGATGTCGGTCTGAGGAACGTTCTCAAGGTGCGTTCACGTCGCGTTTGGTGTGAACGCACCTTTAGGATCAACGAATGACGACACGTATGAGCCTCAAGAATGAGCTAAGAAAGTTAGCGGAAAGATTAACGTGAGGCAACATCCGGTTTCTTCAGACGAACATCCGGTTTTCAGAATAAGATGCCAACAAAGTATGAATTATATTCACAGTAAGTATAAAACATGCTCCCTGCATCTCGTGAGTTAAAGGGAAAATACACCTAAATTGTGCGTAAAGTGTCTTTATTCTTTGATCGCTGGGTAACCATCATCACCTCTGAGTTACAGCATTATATTGATGAACAGTAGAGCTGCATTCACCTGCTCTGACTGTCATGAAGACAGAAGACAGACATTTAGATGAAACGTGTTGAAACATCCAGTCAGCACACTGAGCACAGATGAGATAGAACTCTACTGTGTAAAGGGAATACTGCTGTTAACAAGAACCTGATTTGTTTTAAGTGTTTGCAAACCAAATGTTTTTGCCCTTTTGTTCATATAGCAGTACTTTTAAAATAGTGCGCAATACACTACTTTTTAATTCATTATTGAACTTTGCCATAACAATGAGATTAATCGCAAAAAAATCCATGCGACTAAAAATTGTAATCGTTGCCCAGCACTAATATATATATATGTAGTGACTGAAACACAATCACTGACACAGATAGATAATATATTCATATTTAAAGATATTTAAATATAACCATTGATTAAATGTGAATATGTGTTTTCTCAGGTTGGCAAAGGCTGCGTTTGACGACGCCATCGCAGAACTGGACACACTGAATGAAGACAGCTACAAGGACTCCACACTCATCATGCAGTTGTTACGTGATAACCTGACACTATGGACTTCAGACATGCAGGGAGAAGGTAAGAGTCGCAATACTCTCCTGTTTCTGTTCTCCACGGCTGGACGCTGACTCACTCACTCGTCTCCTTCTTACCTTCCTAAAAACCTTGAAACGCTATCGTGGTGACAGAAGCCTGCGTCACTGTCGGCTAAATATGAAATCAAACTTGCCGTGTTCATCACCCAGTATAACTGGTTCAGTCTCGTGTAATTAGATGTGTTTATGTGTGATTTTGTTATTTATTCTCTGGCCTCTATAGTTCTAGTTTCTACAGCTGTAACGAAGAGTTAAAGGCTTCAATCATTACGTTGACGTTCAGATTCTAAATCAATATTCAGGTGTTAATTCATCCTGTTTGAACCTTTTGTATTTCTGCAGAGTTGCAGATAAATATTTGGCTTCATCATTTCCAAAATTCACGACATGTTTTCATCTATCACAGTATCTTTAATCCAACAAATAGTTTAATCTATTAGTAATTATCAAATAACAATAAAGTCTGACGTTGGTTTTCGTGGTTTATCTGCTTTGAAGGGAGGACGCACTGATGAGTTATACTCATTAAAGATAGTTCATTCATCTGATGAATCACTTTATTCAAATTGAGGATTTTGTGTGATGACGTCATAAAATATGAAGACAGACAATGGAAGCTCTGAATATTGATGAAATACCAGTTACCGTTACTCTGCTTATTGCCCAAGAGGTACCCACGGTGTTCTGCTTCTCCTGCTGACGTGCATAACAACGAGCACTTTAACGTGACAGTCTGGTTGTTGAAGGTCAGTCGGTCCGAAGTTAAGCCAGGATTTAAAAAGCCACACTTGACGTCAGCTTAAGTCTCCAGGACCCGGATCCTGGGAGTGGTTTAATAATTAAATGACTCGCCTGTTGTTCCGTTGGATTCTGTATTAACTTGTTGGTAACCGGTTGTGATCTTTGATCTTCCACCAGAAACGGTTCCAACCGTGTTTGTGGAGATCAGCTGAGTTTGATCTGCGTTACCTCAGAGTGTGAGACACACGGAGGAGGTTTAGATCATTTAAACACACGAAGCTCCTGGTTAGGACAGTAGGGAGGACATTTAGTGAGGGTTTATAATATTCAATAATTCAATATCTGTAGAGCGCTTGTGTTGATCTAGAGCTGAATAGTTGTAAACTTCTTTCATAGCGTTGACGTATCTGTTGGCGTTTATCCTTTAAACAGTGTTTCTCCTGCTGGTGAAGCTTGTAAATGAGTGACTTCTGTAAAGTTCTACTTCTGACCTTTTAACGGTGGACGACTGAGAGTCTGGACCGACGTTAGTGAGGGCCCGTGCAAGTCGCTGCGTTTTCCACACTTCTGTCCTGCAAGTATTTCAGAATAAAAGCCTGAAATGAAGTCATCCTGTCCACAGAAAAATAGCTAGAATGCATTTTATTTTGAAATAAAAACAGGAAATGTTTAAAGAGAGAAATGTCTTTGTGATATTAGGGAATGTGAATATAACCGTATATAATGTGTACTAAGTACACATTAGTGCTTCAGTAATATTTACACCATCAGATCATCTCTCTGTATGTGTTTATAATACTTTCACTTCTGATCAGTTTAGGTATTAAAATACCGTAATTTCCGGACTATAGAGCGCACCTATATATAGGCCGCACCTGCTAATTTTTAAAAGAAAAAATAAATTCTACATAAATAAGCCGCACTTGTCTATAAGCCGCAGGTGTCCCCGGCCACGTCATCGTGCGGGACCACCCCCCAGCTGCTCTGCAGGCGCGCCCCCGCCTGAAGCTCGAACATCTTCCTGAACTCCACCCGGCCCTTCTTGCGGTACTCGGCGACGAGCAGCTCCCCGAACGCGAGCGGGCTCTCCCCGAACGCGAGCGGGCTCCACGCTCGTGTCCGCGGCCGCGTCTGATGCGCGCGGGGTCTCGGAGTCGTCATCCTCTACAGGGGGTTGCCCCGTGATCCTCCTCTTGCGTGCCCGACACCCGGATGTTCGCGTCTTCTTCCATCAATTAGCCGCATCGTTGTAAAAGCCGCAGTCTCAAAGCGTGTGAAAAAAAGTAGCGGCTTATATGCCGGAATTTACGTTACACTTGATTCTACTTTTGCACTTGTATGCTAAGCACAGATTTTAAAAGCAGGACTTTTACCTTGTAAAGGAGTATTTTTATACTATAGTATCGCTACTATTACTTCAGTAAAAGGCTTTTGAATACTTGTTTTCACCGGTATCCATAAATACGATCCTCTTACGGCAAAAGAAAGTACAAAATCGATGACATGGAGCCCGATGCTAAGCTAGCAGACAGGTTCATTAGTCCCCCAAAATGCTGCGCACTGGCCCTTTAAGAACGGAAACCTTGTTGGTGAGTAAGCCACTCGTGTTTTTTCTTCTTCTCTACCAGGTGAAGAACAAAACAAAGAGACGCTGCAGGACGTTGAGGACGAGGCCCAGTGAGACGAAGACGCCACCAACAGCCAACAACTTGAGACCCCCCCCACCTCCACCCATCCTCGCCTCCTCACACTCCTCCTCCCCTCCACCCTTCCTCACCATCCTCCTCTTCCTCCGCTCCCTCCTTTCCTTTTTTCCTTTCTTCCACCTCTGCAGCTCCGTGAAACCCAGCAGGGCCACAAGGAGCCAACAAGTTTTATTTTCCTCTTCTTTTTTATTTTTATATATTAGCCCTTACATCATTCAAGTAAATAGCACTTAATTGAGACAGGAAATACAATGTTAGAAAGTCAAAGATAAACAAGAGAGTCCCGGGTTGTTTTTGTGTTGTTTTGTTGTCCTGGTACAAGCGGTTCTGAAATCTTTTGTTTTCATTATTGTGTTTTTTTTGTTGCTTTTTCTCCATATGTTTATCAGTTGCTGGATGTATTGAGAATCTTTTCTTAATGTAATTACAGAAATTAACTTTTATTACTGATAATGTTGACTATTAGTTATGGGAGCTGTTTTAGTGAAATGTCATGCGAATCATTTTATTGTTTTTTTTGTGTTTTTTTGTGTTTTGGGGGGGCAATTTGGAAAACTACAAGTGCCCTTTTTTGTTAACTTAGGTTTTTCAGAGGAAGTTGGCAAAGTTCTCGATATCCAGGTGGAGCAAAGAAGTGCTTAACCTTTACACCATAGTGGTTCTGTTGTCATGTTTCTGTAGTCGTCCTTGGACTGTACGTTGTGCTGAAATACTGTAACTGTAAACACATGCTGAATCTATGAAGGTTGACTTATCCATAAATTGGTGGTTTTAATTAAATGAATAAAAAGACGAGTCTCGGTTTTGGCCCCGCCTCCTCGAACGGAGAACCCTAAAATTGACAGGAGTGTCAGTGCTTGCATGAGTTAACACATTTTCCTTCTTTCTTTCTGCTGCTTCTCCCCTACTTTTCTAAAGCTCCTCTGAGTTCAAAGGGTTTCTTTCTTTGTTTCTCCTCTATTGTTTCTTTTTGCTTCATTATGTGTAACTTGGAGCTGATTTGTACTACTGGATATCTGACTGGAGCCACAGACAGGGAATCTGTATTGTTCTTACTGAAACACAGCATGGAATTAACATTAAACAATCTAAATTAAACGTTACGAACTGAGTCGTTGTGTTTATTATATTGTTTGATGAAAGCTGTTGCTTTTGGCGCCCCCTGTGGACTAAAGTGGTGTTTCTGAGCACCAGAGTCCCTTTAGAAAAGTCGTATTATATTTTGCACAGAGAACCAAACCAGTACTACCATACTGGTATACTACCTGGTACTGGGATATCTTTAGCGTCAGATGGTGGTAATTTGATGAACAATAACTACACGTTTAAATATAAATAAGGTTTTAGTGCCACAATCTAAGAAATGGTGTTATTAAAGCTACTACGAGGAACTTTTGTGTTGATTCTGTCGCCCCCTGTGGACTACAGTGGTAGTGTCTCTGAGCACCAGACTCCCTTTAGAAAACCTCTCATTCTACTGCAGCAGGGTCTGACAGTCTGACCCTCTCAGTCCTGGTTCTGGTTCTCCCGGGCCTCCCTTCCCTCCAGCGGGTCCAGCAATACGTCCTGGGTCTAACCTCTGGGGAGTCCATGGAACTATCCTCGGGATTCATATCAGTCCTGGTTTCAGTGCCCATCGCTACTGCAGACTATTAACATTTGCACTACAACCTTGTTATGAGTTTTATACATTCGTTTCTTCACAACTGAAAAAGAATCTGCGTCAAATACCAGCTTTCCAAAACTAGTTGAACTGCAGCAGTGTTGCCACACGGAGCAGATGTTGCTACTGGAATCCCAAGTAGGCGACAGCGAGCGTAATCATACATTTATACGTCCTATTTATAGTGTTTGAGACACAAATGCAATCTTAATGCCGGTGGTTCTGCAGCGACTGCAAAACAAATGTTTCAGTGTGGCTCAGACAAAGATGGTGTCGCTGTATTTTGTTTTAATCATAGATTTAGTGACTGATTCGTGCCGTTATCTTGACAATTTCAGTTTCTTTTTCACTCATTTAACCTTTTTTGACTCCCTGGTTTCAGTTGCTTGTAACCTCTGTAGCAGTTGCAACCTGTGCTACAGTTACATCACCATTAATAACAGCCGGGCTCAGTGCCTGTAGCCTAAATTTAGCCTCAGGTGAAAGTGGAGGAGTCTAACGGAAAGTGGGCCGCGTGCAACAGCCAGCCAGTTAAAAATGACTTCCTTCCTGCAGTGTGAGGTGCTGCTGAGGGCGACACCGATCAAGACATATGATCAGAACCCCCCCCCCCCCCCCCCCTCCCCTTCTTCTTCTGTAGCGCCACTGTCAGGTTAGACTTTCTCCTTGACCGAAACGTAAGTTCATGACAAGAAAAATACGTGGATTTCAGTTAGATTTAATATTCCTGCTCCCCAGAGGATGAAACGTATTGTTTTTTGTGCCCCGTGACCTTTTTTTAAATAGCAAAACTATCAGGCCAAAGTTTATTTTACAAGAAATGTCAAAATCTGTTCAAATCTAAGTGGCAGATTGTGTTGACACATTTTACTACACACATTCATGTTCCCCAGAGGATGAGCGCTTTCTATTTCTCCATTTGTGAAAACGTTCAAGGTCCCCAGAGTTTTGCAGTCCCCTGACCTGGACCACACCATGAAGTTGGCTTTTTTATTTTGAATAGAATGTCTCAATGACTCTTGCATGGATTTCCAGCTAATTTGGTCCAGACATTTATGGTCCCCAGAGGATGTGTCCTAATGACTGGTGATGCCCTAACTTTTCCTCTAGTGCCACCATGAAGTTGGCATTTTTTTTTTTTTTTTGTGGAACGTCTCAATGACTGGATTTCCAGCTGAAAGATTACTACACACATTCATAGTCCCAAGAGGATGAGTGCTTTTCATTTCTCCATCTGTAGAGACATTTAAGGTCCCCAGAGTTTTGCAATCCTCTGACTTTTCCTCCAGCGCCTCCAGCACTCACCCAGTGAGATATTTCAACATCTAAAGGACAATTGGGCACAAAATGTGGTACAGACACCCATTCATTGTATTTTCCTGAAAGTAAGGTGTGATTATAGTGATTTATATCATGCAGAAAGTGGCAGCAAAGTGTCATCCAAAGTCCGTCTGTCAAACCTTTTTAAAACCCCAAAACAATAGAACATCTTTACATATATGTCTGGTGCTCTTGGCAATATATATATATATATATATATATATATATATATATATATATATACTGTATATATATATATGGGATATATTTGGTGGTAATTTAAGGAAAAACAACTTTACTTTTGTACAAAATAATTACATTTTAAGGCTACAATCTCAGAAATAGTGTTATTAAAGCTGCTACTTTGAACCTTTGGTTCTTTACAGCCTCTTCTACATCTACTGGTGCATTTTTATACCAGCACAGTTTTTGCTCGGTCAGGTTTTTTGCTGCAGAATGTAAAACTAAGAAGCCGTCACACAAACGGACGCCTCATGACGACACTGTGGGGAGATTGTTGAATGGTTTCTCCTCGTTGTAACGTGAAACCTCAAGAGGGCAGCAAGTCCCAGCTAATCTGACATTACATGCAGCCTAAAATAATTTCCACAGGAGGTGGAGGATGGATGTGAGGGGGGGGGGGGGGCAACATATCTTAACATTCCGTTCATTATATATCTGACGACCCTGTTCTCCAGAGTAGGTGTGGTCCTCCTCTACATCTGCAGCCTCATCGGCGTCCTCGAGCTTCCTTAGGAAACTGGAAACTGCAGCGGTGCAGAGCGAGATTACTGCTCGCAGGGAACAAACGTCAATGAAATATATTATGGACTTCCTCCTCTGCTGCAGAGACAGCAGCTATAAATAGCCGGTCGGGGGGGGGGGCGGGGTATATTTAAGGCAACACTTGTGAGGTTTACTCAGCCCTGATCTGGTCTGGGCCCTGAGCCTCCTATGTGAAGGATCTGGTTGCAGGACTGCACCACAGAAATACACAGCAGGATGAACCTGTG
>JAVDOI010000014.1:21605676-21620676 GCA_032191485.1 Leptoclinus maculatus | reverse complement strand
AGTAAGAACATTATATAATTAAAATTGTTAGATAAAAGGTATTAATGAACAGCAGAAATATATAGATATCTAATTGGTAATGGATAAATGGGGGGAAAGCAAAAAGTAATGGTTTAGTGGTTGATATAGTTATTTAAAGTAATATAGTGGTGATTGTTAGCTTAAAGTAGGCTAATGAATAAAGAGCTGCTAGCTAGCTAGCAAATTGGTGATGGATTAACGATTGATATAGTTAGCTAAAAGTGATGATTAATGATTGATATATAGTTAGCTTAAAGTAATGATAAATGGTTAAAATATTTAGCTTAAAGTAATAACATTAATTAGGCATAGTGGAAATTGTTAGCTTAAAGGAGGCTAATGAATAAACAGCTGCTAGCCAGCTAGCGAATTGGTGATGGATAAATGTTTGAAATAGTTAGCTAAAAGTAATGATAAATGGTTAGCTAAAAGTAATGATAAATAGTTGAAATAGTTAGCTAAAAGTAATGATAAATGGTTAGCTAAAAGTAATGATAAATAGTTGAAATAGTTAGCTAAAAGTAATGATAAATGGTTAGCTAAAAGTAATGATAAATAGTTAGCTAAAAGTAATGATAAATAGTTAGCTAAAAGTAATGATAAATAGTTAGCTAAAGTAATGATAAATAGTTAGCTAAAAGTAATGATAAATAGTTGAAATAGTTAGCTAAAAGTAATGATAAATAGTTAGCTAAAAGTAATGATAAATAGTTGAAATAGTTAGCTAAAAGTAATGATAAATAGTTAGCTTAAAGTAATGATAAATAGTTAGTTAAAAGTAATGATAAATAGATAGCTAAAAGTAATGATAAATGGTTAGCTAAAAGTAATGATAAATAGTTAGCTAAAAGTAATGATAAATAGTTGAAATAGTTAGCTAAAAGTAATGATAAATAGTTGAAATAGTTAGCTAAAAGTAATGATAAATGGTTATTATTTTGCTATGAGTAATGCCACCCCAAGTAGTACAAATGCAAACTTGACTAAACCAACTCAACATTGACAGTTAAATTTTATGTAAAAATCTTGAAGTAATATCCACTTTCATAGAATCAATAGTTTATCTGACATCTGTACGGGTTCATCAGGCAGAAGAAAGGTTGGGATCCACTGAACGAGACTTTTGTTTTGATGTTATTCTGGGATTTTGATAAAAAGACAATCAAGTCACTAAGAACAAGACAAAGATATGTTTACCAGAGCACACACACACACACACTTTTGTCTTCCCATGCACACACACACACACACACACACACACACACACTTTTGTCTTCCCATGCACAGACACACACACATACACACATAAGACAAAAGACACATATCCTCTGCATGTGACATCTCAGAATGGGCTGAGCTCCATATCCTCCCTCATGATCCCTCAACCAGAGAGGTAACATCCTCTGGCTGCTCACTGTGACTCACTGTGACTCTCCGCTCTGCAACAGGTAACACCCCAAATCCAAACCTCTGAGCCAGGTCACTGCTTTCTGCGTGTCAGGAGGTAAAGTTTCTCCATTTGTTGAGGTAAGAGCTTCCACCTGATGGACAACTTATTTCTCTTCACATGCATACGTATGATCTGCTGTATTCCATGCATCTCTTTCTAGGCACGTTCTCTTTCGGCCCTGAAATACGGATTTGCCAACGGATTTTTTCCTGCGAAGAGAACCAGACAGCACCAAAGAAGTCGGAATCACTTTAATACAAAAGGGACAAGGAGGGGGGAACAAAAGGAGAACGATGATGGAATTAAGGATCCAGCTGATCCCAACGGGGGAAATCATCTTTTCTCCGGGGAAGAACGGAGAAAACTACTGCCACGGCTGCAGGGTCAGTTCACACACACACACACACACACACACATGTGGTCCGGTCTGAGACCAGGTTGGGAGTCTTCCACTTCATTCTGCATTCACACGGCCGCTCAGTGAAAGATTTGTTGCTGACACAGCTGATAGGGTTCATCTCCCACAAGGCGATGAGGTTGAGAAACATTGAAGAGCCGCAAAATTGCTTCATAGTTTATTGGCTGTCGTGCAAATTGCGTTGATAAATCAGAACAGATGTGTTTTTGTAAATAAGTTTGAATCCCATTTGGCTCTGAGCATTACTCAAATACATAAACACATAGTTTTGTTGACATGAACAGGGTGGGGATTCATGCAAACACGAGTTTGTTACTGACATCAGTACTAAGTGGCATTAACAAGAACAACAGTTGTTTGGTGGGGATTTTCTTCAGAAATCAAGATATTTAAAAACTAGGTTAAGTATCAGTCCTGCAGGATTTTAAAGATGGCATTTTGGATCAATATTCATGTTTACATTATAGAAGAAGCACAGACACAGATTGTAGCCTCAACCGATCAGAATCCAATGCAGCCATACAGGTTGTTGCATTTTAAAAGCTGGTATAATAAATATGTTTATCAGATATAAGATATATAAGATCAGATAGTATCTAATGTGAAAAGGATGTAACGTTATCTTTGATTCTGTGTTAACTCTCCTCAACTCTCCTGAGAGGTTTATCCTCTTAGAATGAGTTGTTTTGGTTGTAATGCCCGTAACTTTATTGTACCTGATAGCATTGACTGACAGCTGGTGTTTGTTCAAAGGGATTCTGGGAAATGTAGGAAATTTAAAGTTACTACAAGAAACTTTTGTAGTGTCGCCCCCTGTGGACTACAGTGGTAGTGTCTCTGAGCACCAGACTCCCTTTAGAAAACCTCTCAGTCTACTGCAGCAGGGTCTGACAGTCTGACCCTCAGTCCTGGTTCTGGTTCTCCCGTGCCTCCCTTCCCTCCAGCGGGTCCAGCAACACGTCCTGGGTCTCAGGAAAAGCTCTGCTCCTGGAGGAGGAGGAGGAGGAGGAGGAGGAGGAGGAGGAGGAGGAGGAGACGCTGCTGCTGCCGGGAGCTGAGCACTCCTCCTCCCTCCGGAGCTCCGACTGCAGGTCCGAGGCTGCAGGTGAAGCTGGATCTGGGTCTGTCCACAGTGGACCGGTCTCTGCTGGAGGATCTGGGTCTGTCCACAGTGGACCGGTCTCTGCTGGAGGATCTGGGTCTGAGACATGTAGACATCTTGTAACATAGTGATAAAGACAGCCGATGTCTAATATCTATACCGTATCTCAGGAATGAAGGAGTGGGTTTAAATCAATCCTCCCATGGTACAAGGTACCATTTGGTACAGTTAAGCGTGGGCTGACACGGGATTAGCATGTACAGTGAGAGGAATGTGCTGGTTAAATCAGCATGCTGGTCAGTGATGATTAGGGTGGGGGGGGGGACGGGGGGACGGGAGGAAACAACAGAGACGTTCCAGAACACGGCTTCCTTTTTTCCTCTTCCCACATTCCTCCAAGGTCAAATCACCGGCGTCACTGTGTGTGTGTGTGTGTGTGTAAAGACATATAAATGTAAAGACAGGAGACGTTCTGGTGAGTTCAATAAAGATACATATTATGGAGTTAAACGTCTCCAGAACAAATTAAAACATTAAGTGTTGAGTGGAGAAGTTTTGGCGCCGATTATTTTGTTTTCGGTCCAGTCGTCTGTCTGTCTAACATTGCCTCGTCAACAGGAAACAACCTGTGTGTGTGTGTGTGTGTGTGTGTGTGTGTGTGGTTAGGACTGGATCGATCACCCCCCCCTCTGGCAGTGCAGCCACATTACAGTCCAGCTGACCGGCTGGTTGAGGTCACCTTCACATGTTGCATAACTCTGCAGTAATAGACAGAGTTTTTCTCTCTTTATTGATCTTATGTACTGCTGCATGTTTTATCTACTGTGAAGACCTTTTATCTGGTCCTGAACCAGTCTCAGTGTAGTCCTGATCCTCTATATGAACCAGTCTCAGTGTAGTCCTGATCCTCTATATGAACCAGTCTCAGTGTAGTCCTGATCCTCTATCAGACCTCCATCAGTAAAGAGACCATCAGAGAGAAGATGGTCTATTTCTATAGAGTTATTCTTAATGCTCGTCATCGGAGCCACCGGGTCAGATTCTGGTGAAACCAGATGAACTCATGCAGGTTCACCAGAAACTCCTTCAGCTCAGACTCCAGCAGAGACCGGTCCACCGTGGACAGACCCAGATCCTCCAGCGGAGACCGGACCACCGTGGACAGACCCACATCCTCCAGCAGAGACCGGTCCACTGTGGACAGACCTCCGGAGGGAGGAGGAGAGCTCAGCTCCCGGCAGCAGCAGCGTCTCCTCCTCCAGGAGCAGAGCTTCTCCTCTCTGGGAGCCAACACCGACACCACGCTGCTGGAGACCCAGGACGTATTGCTGGACCTGCTGGAGGGAAGGGAGGCACGGGAGAACCAGAACCAGGACTAAGAGGGGCAGACTGTCAGACCCTGCTGCAGTAAAATGAGAGGTTTTCTAAAGGGAGTCTGGTGCTCAGAGACACTACCACTTTAGTCCACAGGGGGCGACAGAATCAACACTAAAAGAAAGTTCCTTGTAGAAACTTTAAGGTTTAACAAAAAGTTTGCATTCTAAAATAAAATTACATGGTGAGTATTTTATAGGCCAATTTGGATATCCTTAGACTAATTATTTCTAAATAAGGACTTTTTTACCTTTAAAAAGAAAGAAAGATAAATAAATAAAAATGTATTAATTTTAAAAATAAAATAATAATAAATATATATATATAAAAGGAATACATGATTCAGTAGATCCCCATGTTGTGAAATACAATTGAAAATAAATGATTGTAAGCTGAATAAACAAACTAAGAAAAATCCAAATAAATAAAAAAATAGAGAATAAAGAGAATTCAGCCGACTAAGTCTAAACAGCTATAACTGAGCACTGCTATAATAACAATACTTTATAACATAACCTCTCACAATTTCTGTCATTGTGAATATAGGGAGTGACACAATAGTGAAAGTGAAACAGTTTGGTTGGTAATGGACTCTATTGCTGACATATAGATCTATTTTAATAAGAGTTATGTGTGTAATGATACACTACAGTGTAATGGAGGGAGAGACTGGAGGGTGCAGTGACAGCCTCGGTGTCGGTAGAGGGTACGATGACTCCTTACATCTGACATCACTCGTCATGAGAGCAGTTTAAAGCAGCCATGTCTGTCTTTGCGGTAATAAGCAGCAGAGTTACACTGAAAACACCTTCATGTAGATCAATGAACTCATAGCGCCAGACTCCACTCAGATATCTCCTTATTTTAACGGCGTCATACACACGCTGTCTACCCCCCCCCCCCCCCCCCCCCCATTCAACGGCGGAGTCAGTTACAGTTAAAAGTTTATTATTATAAATAAAGTGCCGATTTGTTTCCTCTGGATGTTACTAGTTCATGCTCAGTCAGCAGGTTTGTCAGTTTTGTGGATTAGTATAAAAAGATAAATATCTACATTTTCGAACACAGTTTGGCTTTGATGTGATTATATGACATCCGGTTTATTATTCCCTCCCTGTCATGAAAGGTGTATATTATTCCACAATAACACAAATGACGAAATGTGCTTTTAGTCAGGCTGCTTCATAACCGTACAAGTATTAAAGTATATAATACTAATTAAAGTATGCGCAGGATGTGGGCGTTTACTCGTCATTGGACAAATAAATGGCAGATAAGAAGAAGTGTTTGCAGAGAAATCAATGACGACATGGTTTGGACTAAAACTATATCACTCATGCACGAGCTGATTTTTATTTTTTGTTGGTGAACTTCCTGGTCTGTGGTGCTCTTCAGTGAAAGAGAAGGAAACCACTCCTCCCAGTTTCACATCATCAATCTGTCGTTTACTGGTTTCATTAATATTAATAGAAGTGAAGCGCTCTGGTAAAGGAGCTGCAGACTGGGACAAAGTGCAGATAGCTGAGCCCACATGTGTGGGAGTGCTGGTTGGACTGGGAGTGGTGGGAGCGTCAGGAGGAGAACTCTGGCACGTGCGCAGTACGCGTTACTGTGCGTTACCTCCTCGACAGACGTCAGTCACTGACTGACATTCGACGGCGGAGGTATCTGAGAAAACCCCCCCAAAACACACACACACGTCCACTAACGTACCCGGACCGCAGGAGAGGAAGAAGAGGAAGAAGAGAAAGAGAAACCAGCACGTTGTGCTTCGGACCTCGGTTTGATTTTTAAAAGGTACGTTTCAACTGAAATTTTTTTTTGGAGGGGAAAGTTTTCCGCAGAGTCATTTGTGGACACGGCAGCGTGCACGAGTGAGTGGGCTGATGCGTGTATTATATGGAGGAACAAACCACCGATCCGAGCCAAACTGCATCCAAATAAGTGTCATTTTAACGCTGCACAGCCTGCAGGCGACTCATCTACGTGGTGAGACAAACGTGAAGAACACGAGACGAGTCAGCGAGACCCACTGCTCAGCTCGGCTTATGTTCAACGTGTCGGTTCTGTATTAATTTGACAATATTTAGCCATAAGTGTGAAGCTTTACGCTCGACCTGCCTACCGCTAACTCACGCCTTATTTCCTCCTTAACGCTGCTAAGACGTTGAACTGTGGTGCGTTCGAGGTTTGTTGTGATCTCACTGATCTGAGTGCAGAAGTTTAAAACTTTTCTGCGTTGAATGCATTGTGTGTATCCCTGGTAATGCGTTCTGAACGTGAGCTGTCGTTAAAGCAAAGTTAGTGCACTTTTTAGGCGTTTTTGTGAATGAAGTCTGGTGGAACGTGTTTCTCTCCCTTCACGCGAGGGGCAGCGTGGAGAGAACTTTTTTTAGCCACGAACCGATTTTTTTTGGCGTTCAGCCTACAACTTGAAATCCTCCAGGTTGGGTTCGTCTTATTATAGACGCCAGACAGACACAGATTAGTTCAACAGCTAAAGTCACAGTCTGCAGAGCTGAAGGTGCTATGGGATGTTGTGTTGTTCTGAAGGTGCAGCATAAGCCATGATTCAGAATGGTTGGTGTCCATCTTCATCAGCCACTAACACCAGCTGTTTCTCCTTAAAAACAAAACTCATTTGATGTATGTTCTGTGTCAGCTGTCCACATGCTCACCTGTTAGTGTGTTTACATTAGAAACACAAGGGAAGCACCTGGCCCACAATGCAACCTGTTCATGCTCAATAAACATGAACATGTATATGGTATTAACCGGACGAGAAATCCTATTTAATGATTGGAAAAACTGGCATAAAATCAGATATAATATGCAGATGTTTTCATTGGAGAAACGCTTTCTTTTCTCTCTTCTGGCTTCATAAGCTGCTGATCTTCTTCCTGGTAATGAGTGAGGAGCACAGTTGAAACTAGTACTGTACATTAGGAGGTTGATGGACTGGACGTCGTATTCCTGGTTCTAGAGCAGCTGACCGGCAGCCTCAAGGGCCCCTGGAGGACAGGACCTCCCAGCATTCACCAGCTGACACTTAGATGACCGTCACCGAGCTGCAAGTGTGACGTAAGCTCCTCTACGTGACGGCTTGTTATTGGAGATGATGGCCAGTGTTGCAGCATTAGCGTTTATTACCTGTATTAAAAAAGGCGGCTGTTTGAAAGAGAAACAAAGCACAGTGCAGAATATCCAGCATGGCCGTCTGCACCGTGATCAATGTGTCGTCGATACATGTTTCCATAAGCGGCTCCATCTCCCTGGTGAGATTTCTTTGAGCTGTATAGTCTCCATCGCACTGAGGTGGCACAGATTCGTTGCTTTAAGCCCTTTTTAACGTCTTGATGTCTTTATTTGTAGTATTTCTGGCTGGTGGTGGTGAGAGAGGAGCTGTTGGTTTAGTCTGCTGTTAGAATGACCCTGAATGTCTGCATGGTGAAGCATTCCCCCTTCGGCTCGGTGTAACCTACTGTATGTATGCAAACACACGTGGCTCGTGGAAGGACGATACAGGATCAATGCAGTTGATCGCGGTGAATTTACGTCATCGGCATGATCGGAGATGTCTTGAAAACGTTTTCTATCGTGTAGAGAAGTGAAAATAGAGCTGGATTTAAAGGTATTAATGCATCATTGTTGGCTGGTGTTTGTAAACAAAACATTCAAAGTTGCTCCATCTTCATAAGTGATGAGTGTTTATAGTCTCAACATTGTTTCTTAGTATAAAATACAGGATTTGCCTCAATTTTTCAGTTAATTTGAAGAGCTCCTAATGTTCCACAGATCGAGGAGAACGTTGATTCCTTGGCTCTGACTTCGCCCTCATTGTTATGGTAGTCGGCACATTCCTTCATGGCACATTCCTTATCTTTCCCAGTCCACATTTCAAGGAGTCTGCATCTGTTGAAGGAGTGAACTAGTAAAAGTACATTCAGAGAGGAATCCAAAGACCCGTCTCTCTTTGAGAACCACTGCTTTCTGCTTTGGCGGATGTAACCGCTGTCGACGGAGGTGAAGGTTCTCCTGGTCCCGTCGTCTCTCGGCGACATGGTGTGGATCCTGGGAGGAACCCGTAGGATACACCTGACCGCCAGTCAGACCTTCACCATCACCTCCACAGACAGAAAGACGTGTTCAAGGAAAGGCCCGGTTGGGGGATTTACTTCCACATTAATGACCTTTTAACCTGATCCTGTCACATCAAACTATCGGATTTATTAGCATGAAGACAGTCTTCCTGATTGAACTTTCACTAAACTTAATTCCCCAAGATGTTGAACTATTCCATCACAATGTATATTAATCTAAACCGATATCTAGGCTAGCTAAGTGCTAACTTAACTCGACGTATGCGCTCAGTCACGGGTGGTACAGCTGTTCCTACACGTTAAGCTCGACGCGGCTGTGACTACAGTGTGAACCCGAGCATGAGATACGGTCCGGGCTTTGGCCGCTCTGATAACCACGAAGCACAGATATCACAGCAGACTAAAGCCAAGAACACGACCGATAAGCTTCTACTGCAACAGCACTTTCACTCCTTCACACGCTGGACTCGTGGCCTGTTGGACTCGCTTCTTAAAGACACGAAGAGCCGGAGCAAGAATCTGATTTCATGCGGATCATAGTGTACATTTAGACGCCCGGGATTGTTTTACAAGGTGACTCGAAGAGGTTTATTTACTCATTCATTCATTCATTCATTTGAATGGGGACATTTACATCTGTAGATTTGTATCCGTGATTTCTTCTTCTACATTCCTCTCCAGAGGCGTGATAAAACAAACATGCTAATATCAGATATTAACGTACACGTTGTTTCCTGTGAATGAGACCGAGATGACTGAGCGATCAGGTTAAGTGATAAACACTTTGAGTTTTAGTGAAGTTGTGTGTGTGTGTGTGTGTGTGTGTGTGTGTGTGTGTGTGTGTGTGTGTGTGTGTGTGTGTGTGTGTGTGTGTGTGTGTGTGTGTGTGTGTGTGTGTGTGTGTGTGTGTGTGTGTGTGTGTGTGTGTGTGTGTGTGTGTGTGTGTGTGTGTGTGTGTGTGTGTGTGTGTGTGTGTGTGTGTGTGTGTGTGTGTGTGTGTGTGTGTGTGTGTGTGTGTGTGTGTGTGTGTGTGTGTGTGTGTGTGTGTGTGTGTGTGTGTGTGTGTGTGTGTGTGTGTGTGTGTGTGGGAGGCTGTTTGGACGATGACTACGGCTGATAGAGTTCATGTGGGAAGTTGAGTCAGACGTGGAGATGGGATGTGTCCGTTATTGATCCAGACATCAGGAGACGCAGAGATCCAGATATATAAGATGAGATCATAGTGCATAGATGAAGTGGGGTTCATCATCACATCATCTGTGGGTACTGAATAGTAATCCAGCAGGTTTACTCTCAGGCTACATCCACACTACTGCGTCTTTGTTATAAACGCTTTTATTCTACTGCGTTTAGGACCTAACGGCCACACTACTCCGGTGTTTAAGAGACCCTAAAACTCAGATTTTCTTGGTATTCGTGGCTCTGTTTTGTCTGAATTTAGAATACCGTCTCATCTCTACGTTAGTGGTGTGTGTGTGTGTGTGTGTGTGTGTACGGGTCACAGCCTCACAGTTCGTCTCTGACTGTAGGATCTGGCCTTGTGCTCCGTTAACGGTCTCAGTTGTCAGAGATGTGTTGGAAATGATGCAGAACCACTTTGTGAGCAGTGGAATGGAAATACTGAGGATATAAAGCGTCTGGCAGTGATTCAGACGACGTGTTACCTGTGTGTGGATGACTCACAGAGTGTGTGTGTGTGTGTGTGTGTGTGGTTAGTTTTAGCTCTGCTGTGGGCAGCTGCTTTAGCTTTTCCATGTGGTGTTTCTTTTTTTTTTTTTTTTTTTGTTCCCCCACATCCCAAAGCTATCCGAGCCCCGCCCTGCTGGGAATAAACGTTACGAGTGACTGAGTCCTGCAGCCTCGACTGCTGTGGGAAAAAGAAAACCAGTCTGGAAGTGACTCAAAAATCACCAGCTTCACTGACGTGCAAAAGAAAACGCAAGTCCTCAAATGACTCGGTATGAACGACCACGGCTACAGAAAGAGTTAATGCAGTGCTGTCTGTTATCATTGGGCATCATTGTTGTGGATTCCTTTCAGTTCAAGTGTCTGTGATTTGATGGAACCTTTTAGGCACGTTGGCATTTACTGTTCTATAAATCCAGAGCACTAAATGTACGAGGTCGTGCAAGAGATTTAACCAACGCTTGTGCGTTAACGGCTCATTCATGTTTACTTATCACAGTGCTGACTAACTCGCTTCCTAATCCTGTTCCACACCTTCACTCCGATTAACACCAGATAAAACCAGATCACTTGTAATCCAATGTCATCTGCTGCAGCGGGTGCAGAAATCTGTTTACTTGAGCCCTTAACGGCACGTTGGTTACAACAATAATCCACGAACAAAAATAGTCCGCGGTGTTTATTTGAGTACCTGTTAATGTGAGTGATTGTGTTCCGTCTCCGTCTCCATGTGTGGGAGACGGTAGGTGGTCTGAGGGATGCAAACCTGTGTAAACTGTGTATACTATTCCAAAATACACCTATGACCCCAGTAAATGTACCTTTTAGTGAGCGGTTCTACTTGTTTGTGACTCGTCTGCGTTCACCTCTGAACCCTCTGAACCCCAAGCTGTTTCGTGGCGTTTTATTATTATTATTTTTTGTGTTCATCAGCCTGAAGTTCAGTCAAAGATTCACAGATGTTTTGGTCACGTGACTGTTGGTCTCAGCCGAGTCAATCGTGGCTTCACAGTTGCGCTGAGGAGCGCAGAATTATTAGTTTTTTACAAAATCTGGTTAAAGCTACGGGTTTAAATGAGACGGGTAGAATAATGTTTTGTTGTTGTTGATGAAATGCCACCATTTTTAAGCTGTGATTTGGTCGCTTGTTCTGATGAAAGCGTTCGTCACACAGGACGTCTTCAAGTATCGTCTTAAAGATGAAAATCCACCAATAATTACAGCTTCTGGCTGTGATATTTAAAGAAAACAATCTTTTCAACCCCGCCAGCGGTGGATTAAGAGTCATTATTCATGACGAACTCTGGATCCTGTACAGTATCGTGACTGTAATAACGTCGGCTCCTCTTGTGTACCTGTGAATTTCCAACTGCGTCCTAACTATACTGTGAGTGTTGGGACACCCCCCCACCCTGTTTGCTGCGATGTGACACCAAAGGCAAATCTCGGTGTTTGTTGAAACAAGGGTGCATATGTTTTGTGTGTGTGTGTGTGTGTGTGTGTGTGTGTGTGTTTGCGTTGGATTGATGTGAGATATTTTAAAGCCACTCGAGCAGAATTCAACAGACGGAAATAATCACCAAATAAATTCCTCTCCTTAAGCCCCACCCCCTTTTCAAACTAAGATAAACTCCAGTTTATTACTATTTTTAGCCGACTCCGTACAGCTTGTTCATGTTAGATGTGTTCAAAGTGAGGAGGAGGTGGAGAGAATGAGGACACATGGGAAAGGAAAGAGTTGGACACAGCTTGTTAGCTCAGTCGCTAACAGGGGACATAGTCCACATAGTTTATTCAGGAGACGTTTTTGTACCATGTGTCTTCTTTTAAGCAACACTCCTGAGAACAAAGGTTTGATCATGTTTATTACCAAATCCTCCTGCAGGACAATAGGAGAGTTAAGTGGAAATATACTGTGTGTGTGTGTGTGTGTTTCCCATAGCCTTGAGCACGGCGACAACACAGCGAACGTCCTTGGTTAAGACTGAGAAAGTTTCCTCTCTCTCACTCAGTACCTTTATTTTGTTAACCTTTAACTAAATCTTTTCATAGAACTTTGATAAAGCCAGTACAGTAAGAGCAGGCGTGGCCTTGGACCTAGAGAGGGATTGAGTAGAAGAAGAAGAAGGAGTGTGAGGCGGTGGAGTAGGGGGTAGAATGTGGGAAATGGTGTATAAATAACTTGGAGAAGAAGAAGAAGAAGTAAATGTGGCGTGAAAATACCAGCAGAAAGGAAAAGCGGCCCAAGAAGCCTGAAGGAATGCAAACACAGTTGACGAATGAGGTTAAGATAGCCGGTTCAAACCAGGCGTTGACCGATACCGACCCGTTCTGATGGCTGATACAGATACCGGAGTAATATTCATTGATTTCCATTCTTTTACGTACTCGTTACCTGTGAGGGTGAAAGTATGCAGACCGGTAGTTCAGCAAACACCCCGGCAACGGCAACGTCGTTCAGTAGCTCCACCACTTTGGACCAGATTTAAAATACCTCAACCACTATTTAAGGGATTCTCATGACATTTTACTCCGACATTCATGGTCCCCAGAGGTTGAGTCAGACTGAAGTTGGTGATCCTCTGACTTTACTTCTAGGGTCATCAGCAGGTTGACATTTTTAGTTTTTAGTGAAAATATCTCGGCAACTATTTAAAGGGATTCCCACAAAAATGGGTGCACAGATTCATGGTCCCCAGAGGATGAATCCTAATGACTTTGGTGATCCCCTGACTTGACCTCGCCAACCATGAGGTTCACATTTTAGGTTTTGAATGAAATGCCTCACCAATGTTCAGATGGACTGCATTGAACACATTCCTGTTCCCATCAGCCTCGGCTGTACTTTGTGTTTATTGCTAATTAGCAAACGTTAGCATGCTAACACGCTGGTTTAAACATTACCTGCGTAACATCAGCACGTTAGCATGTCATTCTGAGCATGCTGACGTTAGCATTCAGTGCGTATAAGTACCTGAAGAATGGGTTAGTCGGGGGGGAACGTGAACTATGAACGTTGTGATAACACGGTTCGGCATGTTAAACCCAGAGGACACCAGGATTCCACAGTTGTTTCCTGATTGATGTATTTTTATCCTCAACACAGCTGTGAGCCGCATACTTCCTTAACTAACGCAAATAATCAAAGCTCACTTTCTAACATACCACAGCAGCCCCGCCCAGAATAACTATGACAAGTGGTTGAACTGAGGGGTGTGTGTGTGTGTGTGTGTGTGTGTGTGTGTGTGTGTGTGTGTGTGTGTGTGTGTGTGAGGGAGTGAATCTTCTACAGTTTTAAAGAGAGTTGGAACAACTGTTCTTTTAGATCAGTTCCCAGTGAACTGAACTTCACAGGAGATCTTATGTTATATTTTCTTATTTTTAAATGTATATTTATTACGTTTTGTTTGTTTCTTATACAGGTGTTTTGTTACTTTCCTTCTTGAACCCACTGTTTCTTAAGTACTTGAATCCTAATTTGAAACCCAGTACACTACAATTATGTGATTTGTCTGGTAACCCTGTAAAGAAAATATGAATAATAAGTCGGTATAAATATTGTAAAACCAGAATTTTTTAATGTTTATAAACCACAGGTGTGTGTCATCATCTCAAGCTTGTTTACATTTCAGTGGCGTCCACACATGTTCTGATGACGCGCTGCCTCTCTGTCTCTCGTCGTCAACGTTTCATCATCATCATGAGGATGTCTGTGTTGTAAGGACGTCCTGAACAACATCAGTGTGTGAGTGTGTGTGTGTGTGTGTGTGTGTGTGTGTGTGTGTGTGTGTGTGTGAGAGAGTGTATTGAACGGATAGCTCAACGAACCCGTGTGTGCGGCCTCGGGTCAGTTGTGTGTAGATCTCCTATCTCAGCAGCCCCGCTGGTAATAAATCTCTGAGGAGATTCCAGAGATGTTGCGGTGAACTGTGACCAAATTGCTGAGCTATCCTCTTGTGTGCAAACTTACTTTCCTCTGGAGATTCCTCCAGAGTTCAAGCAGTTCACAGACATATTTCCCTCCGTTTGTCAAGAGTTTAATGTCGGTGGATGCTGACCGTCTCTCCAACATGTCACAATCTTCTCCTCAAACGGTCCTCCTGTCTCTCCCGTATGGTTCGTTCACTGCTTAAATAGCATTTAAAGAAGAAGGGAAGATTGGCAAGAGGCAGGATGAAATGTGCTTTGTTTGTTTTGTCCGGCTGCTCAGCTGTTCTTAATCTCTAATCAGCAAAGAGGAAGGGCTTTGGAGTAAACAGGAAATGTTGCAACTTAACGCCATACAATGAGTGAGGACTGGATACGTGTTGATTTCTTACAGCCGGTCGAATCCTGATGAAATACTTCCTGGTTGACTTGGTACGATCCAAACATTATTGGCTTTGTTTGGTGGTTTAACTAACTCTTTGTACGAGGTAATGACGAAAAGGGACGCAAGACGGAAGAGAGGAGGAAGAGAGGAGGAAGATGCTAAGTTGCTTTCTTTAAGGGTGGTATCCCAATGTTTAGTTAGAACAAACATTCTTAAATAACCTTTAGATCCTCGTGAGACAGTCAAACTGTGGAAAGCTTTATATTAAGGTCCTTGTAATAAGCGTTAATGGGAAACATTAAGAGACATTTCATAAGTCAGACTGAGGACAAGACGGGACAGGACTCGACATGGTCCAGTCCTCAGTGAAGGGTCGGGGGTGTACGTTTTCTTTTGGCGATGAAACAAGAGGAAAGTATTGATCATGAGCTCAAATATCGGCCGTTAAAAGTTCAGATTAGTTGTCAGCGTTGGTGTGAGAAGCCAGACTCCATTGTGCTGGTCTGTGTCGTGGGGCTGAGCTCCATATAAGGCCTG
>JAVDOI010000014.1:21590676-21600676 GCA_032191485.1 Leptoclinus maculatus | reverse complement strand
GCTCTGATTAATGAGGTCAGTATCTGTGCCGCTCGCCATTGATCAGGCGTATCGGGTCAGTGCATCTCTAATGTCTACTGACAGACCGGTATCTGCCCGGTGAAAGAGAACCATAGATCAGTAGAGGGACGGTATACGGACGTTACCATTCCAATCCACTAAGCAGCATGGTCAGAGCGGTGGCCATCTTTATGTGTACTCTTGCCATTGGAAACGTTGTAGTGGGCTAAACTAACTTGGCAAGTTGCGCACTCATGCATAGCGGCTTCACGTGTAAAACAACAGCGTCGGCGTCTAGTTTGTGTAGTCTATCGGTGCTGACTCGAATAGCTGGATCGAGTTTCAGGTACAAAATATAAGTCCCGCCTCTTCCTGTGGACCACCATGGGACCTTATTTCGGAAAAAATTTGTACGTTAGTCAATGGCGAGATACAAATACATTTTTTTATCCTGTTTGTCAATTTAAAAGATAATTTTACAAGTCAGTTTGCAGTTTGTCGTAGTAACGTTTAGTTTTGGCTGAAACCGCTTATTGAACGTCTTTCTTCTCTCACAATCTACATCGCCAACATGGCGTTACCAGAGCTAGCCAGCTAGCTAACGTAGCTACGTGTCCCACACACAAATAAAACGTTATCTTACCCGATGTGTTTTTATCCAGCAAAATACTTTTTTATCAGCCAGGAAGAAAAAGAACGAGACATCGTAGCTTCAGAGAGAGACGTCACTTACGACACTTTTGGGTGTGTCGTCTTTCTAATTACGTATTTTCACTTTCTTATACGTCAACAGTTTTATGACAAAATCAGACAAGAAATTGACGAACATATGTGTAATTCATGGCACAATTCAAACGGGATTAAACAATTATTTATCTCTCGCCGTTTACTTCTGTGTGTGTGTATGTTTTAAAAGGTCCCATGGTGGTCAACAGGAAGGGGCGGGACTTTGCCTTTCTATTACAACAGCTAACAGTTCAACACCTTTCTAATACTGGTGGAGAAAACTATCAAGGTTAATCATGGTCATGCCTCTGTTGTATTTGCTGTTTTGTGAAATGCAGAAAGAACATAGTCAGCGTTTACAACGCTTCTATCTTTAGTGAGTTGCACGTGTTGGCATCTTCTCATGACAAGCAACAGTTGGTGCACATGAGTCGGTGGTGTGAGCACACACGGTTTGACCTAATTGAATTGAACAGGATGCCCACCATGTGTGTCTGCAGTTGTCTTTTGTTTACACGGAGCAGCTGCTGCAGACGTCAATTTTAGTTACACTTTTGATTCATTAAATAATGAACGACGTGATCCAAAGACAACACGGCACGGAGTTCCAGAGGGGAAGATCTCACGTGATAGATATGGCAGATTAGTGCGCGTTTCCCAAGACTTATTTCTGGATGGAGGGTGAGTGGAACATTTCTAAATATATATACATATATATATATATATATCCAAGATAACTCAGAAGGAGCTTTGCTGCAGAGGAAGTGAGAGAGGAAAGAAGAATTTAAGAGGAGGGAAAGTCATGTTCCCATTTCTGGTTTCCCACGGGGTCGAGGTCACATTTCCCTGAACGTGGTTTCTAGTTGTTGTTTTTTATTTTTTCCTTTCCTCAATCTAAACAACGTGATGTTTAATTTGCTGGTTTCCCCCCAAAGTGGTGTGTTTGTGAGAACATCAACATGGCGTGAGCTTTCAGTCGGATCTTTGGCTTTCTTTTAACGACCCAACACGCGTAAAGAGTATTTAGTAAACTCTGCAATCATTAACCCTTCAATGGCCTCCTATCTAACCACAGCCCTCCTATGTAAATGAAATAACACGTTTGGTGCTCCTGCTTAAAGGTTGCATCACACCCAAAAGCTCCAAACGGGGGATATAAAACTATATTTGTATTGTTTCCATGGCTTTATGCCTCCTGTTAGTGTTTTCATATCATATCAGTTACAGCCTCAGAGCTGTAAAAGACAGATTGAATATGCTGTATTGTGGGCAGGAGGGGCTGTATAATGGAGGAGAGGACACATGCTAGTACCAGTGGATCATTAGAATGATAATCCTTTGTTGTTCAACGAGTCAAGTAAAACACAGTAGTGCATTCTTGTTCATTTTTTTAAATTTGCATCAGGAGGATTGTAAACAGGGCAATATGGCCGACATCTTCACATTAAAGATTCAACATCAGGGAAACATTTTTGGACTACGTTTAAGCACCGAGTATCATCGATGTAAAAACAGGCTCCGCCTCCTCTGGTTGTATAGACGTCTATGAGAAAATGACTCTACTTCTCTCTTGATTTATTACCTCAGTAAACATTGTAAACATGAGTTTATGGTCTCAATCGCTAGTTTCAAGTCTTCTTCAATACAGCATGATGTTCATTTAGTAAATTATGGTCCATTTAGAGTCAAACAGACCATAAAGCAGGGGATGCTTTAGGGCGGGGCTACACGGTGATTGACAGGTCTCTACCAGAGACGTGTACGTCGTCTCTACGTCACTTCCTCCTCAGTCCAGATATGGTCACTTCCTGTTCACTGGTTATAAAAGGTCAAGATGGCGACGACCTCCTTCTCCGATGTTAATGAGTGTATTCTGTACCTTTTTAAGAGTTCACTGTGGATGTAAGCGCGATAAGAAAGGGTTAAAGTCTGACAGCTGAGAGCCAGATACGGGTGGTCAGATACAGCCCCTCCTTCCTCCAACTTCCAGCCCAAATATGCTGCCTCAGCATGAGCCTGCAGAAACACACACACACACACACACACACACACACACACATACGCACACACACACACATACGCACACACACACACCTTTACAGTCAGTTTTAAACGAGAGACATTAGCGTGGACGAATAAACGGAAGGATCTAGTCGATAATGTCGAGTGTTTCCCTCTATCTTCTCGTGTATCTGAGCCTGTTTTATCACACAGCGCCGAGAGAGAGTCTGGAAAACATTACTCAGATTCCTGCAGCAGGGGCTCTGATTATACTGATGGGGGGAGGAGGAGAGAGGGGGGAGGAGAGAGAGAGAGAGAGAGAGAAGGGCATCAAACGTTTAATCTCCGACACAGTGTTCCTGTACAAAGTGTGTGTCGTCTGCAGGGAGATGGAGTTATGGAGTTATTTTCAGGCATTTCTTCAGGCACGAACCCTCCTTATTGAGTTTCATTCAGACGGAGGTGACCACTAGAGGGCGCTGTGGAGGAGACGGAGTGTGTGTCCTTGTTTCCTAAGGGCGTGTTCTCCTACTTTGTCCCTACAGGACTCCTTGATAAGAGGTGGAAGTCCCACCTTTTTTGCTGCTCCACTTTTAATGGTTCTTCATATCTCGGTGGTTTGTGAAGACCGTCAGATTTACCAGATACCAGTTCATTTTGTAAGGAACCTTTGTGCTAACTGAGAGAACAGAATGACTTTGACCAAGACTTCACCTGAGCCTCGGTTCATGAGGGCGGGTTGGATTACTGAAACAAGAGAAAATTAAAACCCATTCCTCTCTTTCTTTCCTTCCTCATTTCCTACTTTTCCACCAGCTCCCTTTCAGTTCTCTGTTTTTCAGGTGAGATTAAGATTAGCTAAACTGGACCTAAAGACGTGGAACTGTAGCAGAAAGCTCCACGTCTTTTGCATTTATGAGTTTACTCTCTCAGATCAGCAGGAAGGAGGCAGTCGTCCTAATGAGGGCTATAAAAGCCGCTCGGCTCTTTGAAGCCTCTTCCACCATTGACTGGAATGGCCTGCAGGAACTCTGGAGACCTCTTTCATGTCTGAAACCTAGCGACCTATACGTCTACACCGATGCTGAACTTGCTACCATTGACCTCCATCTCACATACCCACAATCCCTTGGTGGTGTTTGGCAATGCTTTCACACAAATTACACTGCAAGTTTCATCTAGAATTTTGCATGTTTCGTGCACCGTGGCACATTAAAGGCTAAATAACAAGCTAACCGCTAACGGTAACGGAGGTTGCATTGCGTTGCATTGTGATGCGTTCAAGCTCTGTTCAGTAAAAGTTTGTATTGGGCGAAGTTATCATGATGTGTTCAAATGCAGTGTTGTAAAATGTAGCTTTGGGCCGAGAAACTTGAATAAATACAGATGTTTTGATGATGTTTTCACAGTAAAATAGATATTAAAGAGGGATTTATGGCCTGTTTAGGTTTTTGTATTGCAGGTATCAAGGTATTGACATCGATATCGTAGAAAAAATGGTATCGGAACGTCTCTATTTATTATTTTAGATGTTAAATTATGCTTTTGATCTTCTCATCAAACTCTAAGCAAGTTTAATTCCCAATATGTCGAACTATTCATTTAAGTCGAGGCTCCTCGTGGTTCATTCTCACCTCGGCAAAAAAAATAAGAAAAGTAAGCAGACGTTCAGTAAACGTAAACAAACAGCTGATTGTAAACTCGTTAATGTCAGTGCGATGGAAACACGTCGTCCTCTTTGTTCTCAGCAACACACGGCCGTTGCATGTAAGATGTCCGTTGTTATTAGTGTTAACAAGGCCTTTGATCTGCAGCGTGTGTGTATTTGTGTGCGTGTGTGTGTCTGTGTGTATAGTGTGTGTGTGTGTGTGTGTGTGTGTGTGTGTGCAACACTGGTCTGGAGTAATTACACTCGCTGTAATGATATCGGACTAATGATGATAAGTCCTCGTGTGTGTGTGTGTGTGTGTGTGTGTGTGTGTGTGTGTGTGTGTGTGTGTGTGTGTGTGTGTGTGTGTGTGTGTGTGTGTGTGTGTGTGTGTGTGTGTGTGTGTGTGTGTGTGTGTGTGTGTGTGTGTGTGTGTGTGTGTGTGTGTGTGTGTGTGTGTGTGTGTGTGTGTGTGTGTGTGTGTGTGTGTGTGTGTGTGTGTGTGTGTGTGTGTGTGTGTGTGTGTGTGTGTGTGTGTGTGTGTGTGTGTGAGAGATGTGCTTAATGCAATAAGAAGCATTAAGAGACGTATTTATGACGGACGGACTCTTCGGCTGCTGGTCTGGTTTCTGCTTCAGTTTGTAAATTGCAAAGTGGGGGAGGAGGAGAGGGGGGGGAGGAAGAGGAAACAGTTTTGGCTCAAATAGATGATTATTTGATTATTTATTGGCTCGTTCTGCATTTACTACTAAAGAGTTTCCCCCCTTTTCTTCTCCACACGAGCACGCTTGGATGCGCACACACTCTTTACCCCTTTTGCATTTCTGTCCAGGGGTGGTTTGGGCCAGATGTGTGTGTGTGTGTGTGTGTGTGTGTGTGTGCATATGGAGATGTGTTAGCTCTCTTTTACCCTCCCTTCTCTGAAGAGCAGAGAAAAGAGGGAAAAATGAGAGGAGCTATGGTCAGTTTTTGTGCATAAATGCCTGTTGGATTGAGGAGAGGGCGACGGGGGGGGGGAGAGTGAAAGGTGGGGGGGTTGTTATGTGTCACAGGGAGTATTTCCTCTGGAGGGAGGGAGAAAAGTGGGTGAACGAGAGAGAGAGGGAGAGAGAGAGGGAGGTGTGTGCAGCAGTAAGAGGAGAAGCTATGGCAGCTGGCTCTCAGGACGAAGGAGAGAGCTTCTAAAAACAAACTCTCAGGCTGAAGAGCGGTCACCACGCCGGCCGCCGGAGGCCACATTCTTACAGCCATCGGTGTGGTGGTGGGGTGGGGGGGGGGGAGGTCGGGGTAACGAAAAATACCCACCGTCCAAAAAAAACATCACTCGAGAGCAGGTCAGGAGCCATGAAGTACAGACCTCTGGTAAGGAATCCGGCTACACTTTTGCAGGAAAAGACACTTTCTGAGGTGCCTCTTGTGTCATTGAAGCGGGGGGGGGGGGGGAGGGGGGTTTATCTTTAAATGAGCAGCTTCATTCACGTTGTGTTCAGACACTGTTGACGGCGTGAACTTAAAGGACACACAGGTGAGAGAGCGAGAGCCAGGTGAGAGCCAGATGTTTCTCACCTGACAGGTTGTCTTCATCGCGTCTTCTTAATGTTCTCTTCTCTCTCGCCATCGTCCTCCTCGACTCCACAGTATTCGTCACGTCGATGTCGGAGACTTTTTAAATTTTTGAACGCGTTTGATATCCGAATAGGCGTGTCCTGATGATCGTCTCCTCAATGCTGGTGTTGTGTGGCCGGGCAGCATTCTTTAGCAACAGTGAGCATGTTAATGAGTGTGTGTGTCGACATATCGGTGTGTTTTCTCTTATTGATGAAGAATATGCTAATTCAACGTTGCATGCATCCATAAGGACTTGATCAGCTTTTACGAGCCTCATCTCTGTGTGTGTGTGTGTGTGTGTGTGTGTGTGTGTGTGTGTGTGTGTGTGTGTGTGTGTGTGTGTGTGTGTGAGAGAGTGAGTGTGAGAGAGAGAGACAGTGTGTGTGTGTGTGTGTGTGTGTGTGAGTGTGAGAGAGAGAGACAGTGTGTGTGTGTGTGTGTGTGTGTGTGTGTGTGTGAGAGACAGTGTAAGTGTGTGTGTGTGTGTGTGTGTGTGTGTGTGTGTGTGTGTGTTCGTTCTGCTCTGACAGATTCCTGACACAGTTGTCATTGCTGCCTGCAGGGCGTCTGACTCCAGCTCAATAGGTAGTTTATGTTGGACGCGCCTCGCTCTCCTCAGGCTGCTTCACTTTCTAAACTTTGTGACGAAGTTAGACGAGCGAGGAGCCTCCGAATGTCTCGGTACACTAGCTTTTATTTCACCTGGAATACAAACCGGATGACTTGAAGCTGTTTGTCCATGGAGTGTCGTTGGGGTCGGGTAAGTCAGTGCGTCTGACTCATAAATGTCTCATAAAAAATGATTAATGTGAGATTTTAAAGATGCAAAGTAAAGGTTAGTGTGTCAACTTAAAGTGAGTAAAGGATTCGTGTCAGTTTATAGTTGAGTTAATGCTCACTGGAGTTAAACAGACGGCTGTAAAAGCTTCTCGGGTTTAGTGAAACCCGACTGCCTCCAATAAACATGGAGGAAATCTCTCTTCTAGTTCTGTAGTTGTGGCTTTTTTCTACGTTTGTATGATATCTTACAAAGTTACTCCTCATTTTTGTGTTTTCTTACAAAAGTCCAGCAACACGTGTCAATTTGTGCTCGTTATATGTTTACAGTCTCTTCAAAATAAACTTCTGTCTTCACAGAAAACGACTTAGTTAGGTTTCGGAAAAGATCGTGAAATACTTTGTTAGTTTAGGAAAAGTTCGTGAAATATCTTTAGTTTAGAAAAAGATCGTGAAATACTTTGTTAGTTTAGAAAAAGATCGTGAAATACTTTGTTAGTTTAGGAAAAGATCGTGAAATACTTTGTTTGTTTAGAAAAAGATCGTGAAATACCTTTAATTTAGAAAAAGATCGTGAAATACTTTGTTAGTTTAGGAAAAGATCGTGAAATACTTTGTTTAGAAAAAGATCGTGAAATACTTTGTTTAGAAAAAGATCGTGAAATACTTTGTTAGTTTAGAAAAAGATCGTGAAATACTTTGTTAGTTTAGGAAAAGATCGTGAAATACTTTGTTTAGAAAAAGATCGTGAAATACTTTGTTTAGAAAAAGATCGTGAAATACTTTGTTAGTTTAGGAAAAAGATCGTGAAATACTTTGTTTGTTTAGAAAAAGATCATGAAATACCTTTAATTTAGAAAAAGATCGTGAAATACTTTGTTAGTTTAGGAAAAGATCGTGAAATACTTTGTTTAGAAAAAGATCGTGAAATACTTTGTCAGTTTAGGAAAAGATCGTGAAATACTTTGTTTAGAAAAAGATCGTGAAATACTTTGTTTAGAAAAAGATCGTGAAATATTTTGTCAGTTTAGGAAAAGATTGTGAAATACTTTTAGTTTAGAATAAGATCGTGAAATACTTTGTTAGTTTAGAATAAGATCGTGAAACACTTAGTTAGGTTTCGGTCTCCTGAAGGCTACACTGTTTGTTTTTGTTTGACCCTTCCACCTACGTGACTTCATGTGGTCTGACTATGATTTGCTTTCATAAGGTATCTGTGACTAACAGCTCATTCGTTCTGTATGAGTCATCCTGCACGACTGTGTGAGGTTTTGCATCAGTGGTTTTAGGTTTGTGAATATTACACTTTGCATATTGCAGCGGTTTGTGCTCTTAAAATGACCAACTTTTTAACTTTTGGCGAAGATGATTTTGGACACCAGATAGCAACGTTTCAGTTCCACTCCTGCCTCCTCCAGACAGATCGCTGGTTGTGTTGTTTGGACCCACATGTTGGTTCATTTCTGCCGTCTGCCGGCTCGTCCCACCGGTCTGACTGCTCCTCAGTCTCACAGGGGTAAATAAGCTTTTATCCTGCGCAGGTGTGAAATGTGGAAAATGCTTCACCTTCAATCATAAGCTGTATATAAGAAGTGGACGTAGTTATGGTGACGTCGACCGTCGGTTTGTGGACGGACGTTTTGAAGCCTCGAGTTCGCCGTCGCCATCTTGGATTAGCTCGCCTCAAGTCAGACTTTTAGAGCGTGTGCTGTTCTTCATCGTCTTCAAATCTCAGTGACTGATTTTATAATCATAACGGCGATTAATCATTATGCTTCATTTGTACTTCAGATGCTAATGGGACTATTTGTATTCTAAAACGTTTCAACCTAAATACTGAAGACCTAATAGTTGACGGGTCATATATGAAGTTAAACGAAGTGTTCAGTGTTTTTCTTATTTAACACAGCTTCAGACGACTGTTACGTCTTGAGTCTCTCATCGTTCTCCATCCAGGCCTCCATCAGGAGCTCAGCGTGTCGCGGTGGAAGCAGCAGGTTGGACGAGGTTTACAGAAACAGTGTGACATCTGAGCTCTGCGAGCACACCCGGGGCGATGTAAAGGTCAAGCCGCTATTGTTCTCAGGCCGGCTGGATCATCGAATCCCTCGGCTTCTCTCAGCTTCTCTCGGTCGCTTCGTTCACTCTGTCCTTCTGGAAGAAGGGAAGGAAGGACTGAAGGGAGGGCAAAAGACAGGAATAGGAAACATGAAATCGTGATTATTTATTCGATTAGTTGTGCAGCTCTACAATCCATTCAGCAGACGTTGAGAGCTTTTTCTGGACCAAACAACCTTTTTGCCGTCTCAAGAGCCTCGAGGCCTGATTGCTCTCTGCAGTTAGACTTTTTGTGACATAAAGAGAAGTCTCGCTGTTCTATAGATGTTGTGGTTTAGTGGACGATATCCTGAGAAGATGTGAGAGCTGAAGAATGAAGGGGAAATTGGTACCTGCCACTCTAAAAAGCTGTAAACGTCCGACTCTAGTCGAGGTCTGAGCAGAGAGCTGCACCTCCTCAGGCTCTCCTCCCGCTAATCTGGTTCCGAGCGGCCTTGTTTGCTTGCACAGGAATTGGGGGGAAAACATGACGCCGTGTAGCTGTAGGAACCGGGTCGGCACGTACTTGGCGTGTCCCAGAGACCGGGTGGAGGTCCGGTGTGCGGCGCTGCTCGCAGGAAAAGGTTACACTGTGAAAGCGCAGTTTGGGAAACAATGAAGTAATGGAGAGAGAGGGACCGAAACAAGGAAGGAAGGGAAGGAGAGATGGAATGTATAGAGGAGGAAGAGGAGGAAATAAGGCTCTGGTTTCTTTCCTCCCCGGCACCATAATATTTTGAGGGTTCTGTAATACACCGTGAGCCATAAATCATCTTAATGTAAATGTCAGTTTTTGCTGATTTAACTCGGTCCTCCTATACACAGGAAGTCATGTGCTTCATATGTAGCAGCTTTAGCTCAGATTCATGAACAGATAAGTACAGAAATCACCAGAAACGACAACAAAGTAAAGAGGTCAGAACAGCAGACTTACTGCTTGATTGACAGGTGAGTGCAGCGACTATTAACAAGGAATGTCATTCTCTCACACACACACACACACACACACACACACAGCTGCAGTTTCTTTGCTTTCTGTAGAGATGTGTGAAACAACAGGGTCACCAGAGCTCATGCCGGGGTGAGTACGGGGTGTTGGACGCGTTAACTCACGCATGCTCGCATTAATACTTGAAAACATGT
>JAVDOI010000014.1:21530676-21585676 GCA_032191485.1 Leptoclinus maculatus | reverse complement strand
CCAAGCGCCTCCCTAATTATCAACACACACACACACACACACACACACACACACACACACACACACACACACCACACACACTACACACACACACACACACAGAGTATGGTGTAGCTGTGGCCAAGCTGTTTGTTTTTAGTTTTATCTTCCAGTCAGAGATGTGTCCAAAGAGGCTGGAGTCAACATGGCGGTGCTGATAACAGCTCAGGTCTGAATGAATGATACTCTAACTAAACAAGCTGTGTGTCTTTCCATCTTCACACAACCAGGAACATCCATGTGTTCACACTCACAACTCGAGCTTTCCAAAGAGACTCGGCGTGAAGTAGTCTAATGTTTCATCGGTGTGCTTGAAAACACCGATCTCCGTCTCTCCCTCCGCACCTTCCTGCAGCTACGCGGTGGGCGACAACTCGTACCGCTCCATGAGGACGGAGAGGAAGGACCAGTGCAAATCCTCATCTCCGGGAGAGGCGGGCGTCGGGAAGACGGAGGCGTCCAAGAGATCCTGCAGTACTACGCCGTCACCTGTCCGGCCAGCGAGCAGGTGCAGACCGTCAAGGACCGCCTGCTGCAGTCCAACCCGGTGCTGGAGGTGAGATGTTGAGGCACTGATGTCTGTGGACCTACACAGGGGGTATCTCAGAATACTGGTCTCTCTCTCTCTGTGTCTCTGTGTCTATCTGTCTCTCTCTCTCTGTCTCTCTCTCTCTCTGTCTCTGTCTCTCTCTCTCTCTCAATTCAATTCGGCTTTATTGGCATGAAAGTTTAAAAACAGTATTGCCAAATACTTTATTCTCTCTCTCTCTGTCCCTCTCGGTGTCTCTCTGTGTCTCTCTGTCTCTGTCTCTCTCTCTGTCCCTCTCTGTGTCTCTCTGTGTCTCTCTGTCTCTGTCTCTCTGTCTCTCTGTCTCTCTCTCTCTCTGTCTCTCTCTCTGTCCCTCTCTGTGTCTCTCTGTCTCTCTCTCTGTGTCTCTCTGTCTCTCTCTCTGTCCCTCTCTGTGTCTCTCTGTCTCTCTCTCTGTGTGTCTCTGTGTCTCTCTGTCTCTCTCTCTGTGTCTCTCTCTCTCTCTGTGTCTCTCTGTGTCTCTCTGTCTCTGTCTCTCTCTCTCTCTGTCTCTGTCTGTCTCTCTCTCTGTCTCTCTCTGTCTCTCTCTGTCTCTGTCTCTCTCTGTCTCTCTCTCTCTCTCTCTCTCTCTGTCTCTCTCTGTCTCTCTCTCTCTCTCTCTCTCTCTCTCTCTCTCTCTCTCTCTCTCTCTTCCCTGTTATCTCTCTACCTCTTAATCCATCACTCATCTCTCCTTTCCTTGTCTCCTTCTATCCTCTCTCCAGGCCTTCGGCAATGCCAAGACGTTGCGTAACGACAACTCGAGCCGCTTTGGTAAATACATGGACATCCAGTTTGACTTCAAGGTGAGTGTGACTACTGTGTGACTACTTTAAGTGTCCTCAGTATAGTTGTGGTTTTCTTGATAGTATAACGATGTAAATATACTTTGTTTGTTTGTGTGTAATTACTCACATCACTCCGTCCTCCTGCAATCCCTTTTTTTTCACTAAATATGTTACGGACTACAAACATCCCTTGCATCATGCATGTTGTATGAACCCTCCGTCATTCAGTACCCCAGCCTCACCCTCTCCTCCTCCTCTCACCCCCCCCTCCCCCCCCCCCTCCCTGGCCTTTATCCCGTCGGCAGGGCGCCCCAGTGGGAGGCCACATCATCAACTACCTGCTGGAGAAGTCTCGGGTGGTCCACCAGAACCACGGGGAGAGGAACTTCCACATCTTCTACCAGCTGATCGAGGGAGGAGAGGAGGACCTGCTGAGAAGCCTGGGCCTGGAGAGGAACCCTCAGCAGTACCAGTACCTGGTCAAAGTAAGTATCGAGCACTTTAAAGGGGAGTGTAGTACTTCTTCATAGCAATGTACTGCTGTCGAGGTATTTTAGACGCCCTAAAAAATATCAGTTTAAGTGTTCGTACGTGTTATTAGAAGCTGTTATCTCTACTCTTGTGTGAGTGTGTGTGTGTGTGTGTGTGTGTGTGTGTGTGTGTGTGTGTGTGTGTGTGTGTGTGTGTGTGTGTGTGTGTGTGTCCGTCCCAGTGGGAGTTCTGGTTAATAGGCTCTCAGTCAGGGACCCTCAGTGCAGCATGAGGAGCTTTCCTCAAGGGGGGAAATCTGCCTTCAGGCACTAGTTGAACCTTTCCCTTGATGAACACACACACACACACACACACACACACACACACACACACACACACACACACACACACACACACACACACACACACACACACACACACAGCTACCGATCAATAACACCTCACATGTGTAAATAGGTGTTTACATCACATATAAATAGCTGTTTACTTTACATGTAAACACCTATTTACACCGTCACCTACTTGTATGTATTTAGCTGGTTCATAACTAAGTAGATGATAAATATATAGTGTGTTCAGAGTGATAACGTGTGTGTGTGTGTGTGTGTGTGTTGTCCAAAGGGTAACTGTCCCAAAGTGAGCTCCATCAACGACCGCAGTGATTGGAAGACGGTGAGGAAAGCCTTGACTGTGATTGGCTTCAACGAGGACGATGTGGAGGTACGTTTGTTACGTCACCTTAAAGAATCTACATCAGTTCAAGTATAAACTGTATTTAGAATGTTTTCACTGCTCTGTAGTAGAAGTAGACGGAGCTACGTTATCGTGTGTGTGGTTGTTATTGTATGGTGAGGACTTCTCACACTTCTTATAGAGCAGTAGTGAGTGTGTGCAGCTCTTCTGTGACACTTTTATCTGCCAACTCGGTCATAAATTATAATCTTTATTGCGCTGCAGCCTCTCGTTACCTTTGTTCTCTTTGTAATAATTCATCCTTCGTGTTTCTTTCCATGTTCTTCTTCATTGTCCTTCCTACCTCTCTGTAGGAGTTGCTCAACATAATTGCCAGTGTGCTCCACCTGGGCAACGTGCAGTACGGTGGGGAGGATGGCAACGCCTGCATCACTTCTGACACACAGATAAAGTACCTGGCCCGGGTAAGAAGCTGCACCGAGCTGGTCCATAAACGGGACCGGAGGGATCGATTCAGACTCGTATTTATTAAAGTTATTTATGAAGCGAGTGTAGGTTTGGTTTGCATCTCCACCTCCTATAAATACTGACGAATCATTTAAATATCTGCACACTGCTTCAGAAATGATGATCATTCTTTGGACACAACATCCCCGATTCCTTCACACCCCCACATCTTTCAATTTATTGCTCCACGAGACACAATCAACAGACACAATACCCAGCATGCCCTTTGCTGCTGCTGTCTGTGTGTGTGTACGTGATTCATTCATCACCGTTGTGTGGTTGTTGTGCGGCGTGCTGCTGACGTTGTTGTGCTTTCCCCAGTTGTTAGGAGTGAATGGAGCGGTGCTGACGGAGGCGCTCACACACAAGAAGATAATTGCCAAGGGAGAGGAGGTAGGTTTGGACACACACACACACACACACACACACACACACACACACACACACACACACACTCTGGTTGTAGCGCGACGGAGTGTGTGAGATAAGCATTTGTGTACAAAGCTCTTCCTGTCTGTGTAATGTCTGGGCTGGTTCAGTGTAATTATATTGTAACTCGTCCCCTGTGTTGTTGTGTGTGTGTGTGTCTGTGTGTGTGTGTGTGTGTGTGTGTGTGTGTGTGTGTGTGTGTGTTCGTCTTCATCAGCTGATGAGCCCGCTGAACTTGGAGCAAGCGTCATCAGCTCGAGATGCTTTGTCCAAGGCTGTGTACGGACGCACCTTCACCTGGCTGGTTAACAAGATCAACTCTTCACTGACATACACGGTACACACACACACACACACACACACACACACACACACACACACACACACACCTCAGTGTTCATCCCCTGGTATGATTGCAAAGACAGCATTTCTCCGTTTTCACTTCATCTTTTACATTAAATCACTCAATGCAGACACTGCAGTGCAGAGCGTGTCGTCGTCTCTTCGTTGTGTTACAGCACAGCTCCACCTGGTGGACATTTACGAGACCACGAGGGGAACTTAACTCAACATTATACAGTTTGTATAATAAACAAAATAACATGTTATTAACATATTAAATATATTAAAGAACATATTAAAAATAGATAAACATTAAATACATATTTTAGACTGGGGGAGACTATAATTTGCGTTTGTCATCACAAATAATAATACGGTTCAGTATATATTTAGTAAGTGCTTTACAAGAATAAAATGTTAATAAAATAACATACAAATATACACTTACGGTTGAAGTGAAGGAGAGGGATCCAATCAGTCGTTATTTATTTACATTTATTAATCAGAACGTTCTCAATAATCACTCACAATCAGCAGGAGGAGGCGAGTAGACACCGCTGTATCTAAAATACACTCTTTTATTTCTATGCACATTTTATTAATTCTTAAATCCTGATTCTTTTCTTTAAATGAAGTCTTCATTAAGTGCAGTAGAGTTTCCTCATTCAGTTTTGTTGTGATTCTCCAACAGGACGAGTCCTCCAAGCATTACTCCGTCATCGGCCTGCTGGACATCTACGGCTTTGAGGTCTTCCAGCACAACAGGTACAAAAAACACTGATATTGATCAGATACTGATTTAAATAGAACGGGTATCGGTGACAACGGGCCGATCAGATACCATTATTTTAATACCGTTAATGTGACCCATATTTATATTTGAGTTATGAATCATTGTGTAACATAAATAACATGAATTAGTAAGAAAACCAGTTCATGACCTTGTTTTCGTCGCTGTGTGTTGCAGCTTCGAGCAGTTCTGCATCAACTACTGTAACGAGAAGCTGCAGCAGCTCTTCATCGAGCTCACACTCAAGTCAGAGCAGGAGGAGTACGAGGCTGAAGGCATCACGGTCAGTGACGGTTAACCCTGAAGTTAACCCCGAAGTTAAACCCGAGTTAACCCCGAAGTTAAACCCGAGTTAACCCCGAAGTTAAACCCGAGTTAACCCCGAAGTTAAACCCGAGTTAACCCCGAAGTTAAACCCGAGTTAACCCCGAAGTTAAACCCGAGTTAACCCCGAAGTTAAACCCGAGTTAACCCCGAAGTTAACCCCGAAGTTAACCCCGAGTTAACCCCGAAGTTAACCCCGAAGTTAACCCCGAGTTAACCCCGAAGTTAACCCCGAGTTAACCCCGAAGTTAACCCCGAAGTTAACCCTGAGTTAACCCTGAAGTTGACCCTGAAGTTACCTCGCTAACCCCAAATCCTGCTCCGTAGTGCTTCCTGTGGTCCTATTGGCCCTCTGAGCACCTTATCGAGCTGTTTTGAACATTTTTCTAAGAGCTCCTAATGGGATTATGGTTGCAGTTGCATTTTTTTTAAATTGATAATTTAATTCCTCACTCTGCTGTTTCACAGACGCTTTTACTTAAAGTGATTTGCAGTAAGTGCGGATATTTTTAGAAGCTGCTGCCCCTCAGTAGAAGTTAACTTGTCTTGTATTCATTCACAGTTAAAGTCTTGAATGACATATTTAAGGAAATTACACGTCAGAACGAGGTCTACATTACTAACTCAAGACCTCTCTATTGAGTTTTCTCCTCACTTTGCCCCTTTTATATCCATTTACATTGTTTGGTTGTGCGTACAACAGCGTCTTGTGTTCGCTCTGATATAAATGCGCTGCTCAGAGAGCAGGTTGTGGGAGAAACTCTCCCCTCAAAGAGTCCATTATCTTCTGACATCAGGACCGTGGGCCGCGCTCGCTGTCATCTCTGTGAAAATGATGTGGCTGTTAGTGCAAACACAACCCGACACTGCTGCACTCAGCGTGTGTGTGTGTGTGTGTGTGTCCACATACAAGTGGGTGTGCCAGGATTCCTGGGATTCTGCAGATGATTGACTTCACAGCCGTTAAATAACTTAGAAACAGTTGTAATTGTAACATGTTTAGACGGAGATATCAGCAAAGATTTATGTCTAAGGAGTGTTTTCTTTTCTGGGCATCAAAGTTCAGACAAACGGCTCCTCAAAGAACTATTTCATTCTGTATATTATCATTATTATTATTATTCTCTTCTCAGTGGGAGCCGGTGCAGTACTTCAACAACAAGATCATCTGTGACCTGGTGGAGGAGAAGTTCAAAGGCATCATCTCCATTCTGGTGAGGAGACGCTTTCTGTCAAAATGTAAAAACACCTAGAGAACTTAATTAGGTGTCGCATTCAAGTTCAACACTTTAGAAAATCACTGACTTGACCCACAAGATAGTTTGGACATCTGAGAAGCTGGAATAAACTGTTTGGCACTTTCAAAAACACTTGGCAGGTGATTGGATGAACCATCTGTCAATCAAACTCTTACTGAAGCGAGTCGATAGAAGAGTGAAAATATCGTCTCCATCTAGAAAAGTCGTTGTTTTGCTACAACTGATGCTGCTCTACGCTAACCTCTTATGAAGCCGCCATTGTCGTCTCACAAACACACCTAAGATATTTAAACTTGACCCCTCTATCTTGATACATATCGTATCACCAGATTCCTATTGTGCATGTGTTACTCAGCCCTACTCCACCCAGACATGAGAGTGATCCATCTTCTCATCTAGAATTCCCAATAAATTATGAATGAATTGATCTGATTCATGCAAACTCTGACTACGTTCTCCATAACTCGGTATCAGTTGATGTAAACGATGTCCCCCCCCCCCTCACAGGATGAGGAGTGTCTGCGACCCGGAGACGCCAGTGACCTCACCTTCCTGGAGAAGCTGGAGGACACCGTGGGAGGACACCCTCACTTCGTCACGTGAGTCTGATTCCCGTCTTTGTCCTGTAATAACGTGGTCAGAGGACGTTTGATCCCATACGTATTGAATATGTGTCTATTTACTGATGTGTGTGTGTGTGTGTTTCCCTGCAGTCACAAGCTGGGTGATGCAAAGACCAGGAAGGTAATGGGCCGTGAGGAATTCAGACTGCTGCATTACGCTGGAGAGGTCAACTACAATGTGAATGGTATGTGTGTGTGTGTGTGTCTGTGTGTGTGTCTGTGTGTGTGTGTGTCTGTGTGTGTGTGTGTGTGTGTGTGTGTGTGTGTGTGTGTGTGTGTGTGTGTGTGTGTGTGTGTGTGTGTGTGTGTGTGTGTGTGTGTGTGTGTGTGTGTGTGTGTGTGTGTGTGTGTGTGTGTGTGTGTGTGTGTGTGTGTGTGTGTGTGTGTGTGTGTGTGTGTGTGTGTGTGTAGATGAAGCACAACAGCAAAACCAGTGTGACTCTAAATACCAATATTTAATACCAGTGTTTCTGCAGATAGAGGTCAGTTGACACTGATATTATTAATATTATAACATTAGTAGAATTAGATTCTAGTGGCTGCGTAGGATTGTTTCTGACTCGTGTGATCAAAACATTTCCAATAACTTCATAACATTAAGTCCAAAAGTTGATATGGTTATTGAAAAAAGATAATCGTGTTTTAAATTCACAACAACAGTAACTAAAGACTTTTACGCCATTTAAAAAATATTTTGTATGTAAAACGCAAAACTTCCTGCAGATATTTCAAAGTAAAAGCCTACCTATAATGTGAGCAATTGAAGTGCTGAGAGGCTTTTAATGTTAAAGAGTTCTACTGAAGTAATCAAGACAACAGGGAAACATGGAGGACGTGTGGAGCAGATGAGCAAACGGAGAGGAAACTATTTGTCTCCATTCAACAATAGAATCTGACTTTATTGAATAATCTGATTCCATCTTCTCTCAGGATTCCTGGACAAGAACAACGACCTGCTCTTCAGGAACTTAAAAGAAGTGAGTTTAAAGGAAGACACAAAACTGTGTTTCACTGCAGCTGTGTGTTACATTTGTGTAAAGTTCAGCACTGAGTTTAAATAAATGTGTGTGTGTGTGTGTGTGTGTGTGTTTGCAGGTTATGTGCATGTCAGAGAACAAGATCCTGAACCAGTGTTTTGACAGAGAGGAGCTGAGTGACAAGAAACGTCCAGAAACGGTGAGACACCTTGTTGTTGTTGTTGTTGTTGTTGTTGTTGTTGTTGTTGTTGTTGTTGTTGTTTGTGTGTCTTCATTTTCTCCACACTCTCATAAATCATACTCTCATAATTCATACTCTTATAATTCATACTCTCATAATTCATACTCTCATAATTCATACTCTCATAATTCATACTCTCATAAATCATACTCTCATAAATCATACTCTCATAATTCATACTCTCATAAATCATACTCTCATAATTCACACTCATAATTCATACACTCATAAATCATACTCATAATTCATACTCTCATAAATCATACACTCATAATTCATACTCTCATAAATCATACTCTCATAATTCATACTCTCATAAATCATACTCTCATAATTCATACTCTCATAATTCATACTCTCATAATTCATACTCTCATAAATCATACACTCATAATTCATACTCTCATAAATCATACTCTCATAATTCATACTCTCATAAATCATACTCTCATAATTCATACTCTCATAATTCATACTCTCATAAATCATACTCTCATAATTCATACTCTCATAATTCATACTCTCATAATTCATACTCTCATAAATCATACACTCATAATTCATACTCTCATAAATCATACTCTCATAATTCATACTCTCATAATTCATACTCTCATAATTCATACTCTCATAAATCATACACTCATAAATCATACACTCATAATTCATACTCTCATAAATCATACTCTCATAATTCATACTCTCATAAATCATGCTCTCATAATTCATACTCTCATAATTCATACTCTCATAAATCATACACTTATAATTGATACTCTCATAATTCATACTCTCATAATTCATACTCTCATAATTCATACTCTCATAAATCATACACTCATAAATCATACTCTCATAATTCATACTCTCATAATTCATACTCTCATAAATCATACACTCATAAATCATACTCTCATAATTCATACTCTCATAAATCATGCTCTCATAATTCATACTCTCATAATTCATACTCTCATAAATCATACACTCATAATTCATACTCTCATAAATCATACTCTCATAATTCATACTCTCATAATTCATACTCTCATAAATCATACACTCATAATTCATACTCTCATAAATCATACTCTCATAATTCATACTCTCATAAATCATACTCTCATAATTCATACTCTCATGAATCATACTCTCATAATTCATACTCTCATAATTCATACTCTCATAATTCATACTCTCATGCATCCCAACATACTTTCCCACAGCAAAAAACAAACAGTGGTGTGTTTCCCCTCTGCTGTGGAGTGGGCACTCTGATGGGGATTCTCTGCCGCCTCCCACTCTCTAAAGGAATGCCCTGACACTTGTATGCCCTTCACACACACACACACACACACACACACACACACACACACACACACACACACACACACACACACACTTGAACAGGGCTCTGTCACAGGCTGGCCAGTTAGATTCCTCCACACTGGTGCCAGTCACAGTCGAGCTCTTCTTAGTTCTCCGTCTCAGCCGGCGGGATTCGATTTTCGACGTTCCTTCTCCTCCTCATCTCCTCATCTCCTACCTGCTTCCCGTCCTTCATCCTCTTCACCTTCATCACTTCCTGACCATCTTTTTGTTGTCTGCCCCTCCAGGCGGCGACCCAGTTCAAAGCCAGTCTGGCGAAACTCATGGAGATCCTCATGTCGAAGGAGCCGTCGTACGTCCGCTGCATCAAGCCCAATGACTCCAAGCAAGCAGGTATCCACTGTGGTTTATTTCTTCTTCTCTTGGTTCTGTGTCCTGAAACGTATCATCGTGAACTACGATCACAAGAGTAGAAAAACAACTCAATTCAGACCCAGAAACAGACACTTTTCATGGCTTTTTTCAACATACTTTTGTCATCGAATCATTTATCAGAAACGTTTATTTACCTTTTCTTTCCACAATAGAAGAATATGACAGTGTTTAGGGCCATTGGAGGTAAAATAATACAATAGATACGGATGCGGGGAAGGAGGGTTGTAAATTGTGATGAAATATTTCAGTTAAATGAACTTGAACGTCCAGAAGATAATTCTTCAATCTTGTATTTTACGCACATGAGACGCTCTGACAGCTCAGAGCTCTGATCGATAATCTTTTGTAGCCCAAATGTTCAAGTTTGAACTTTTCATCTTTCATTTTTGTGTCTGAATTTGACCGAAACGATTCACACGACCGGCTGAATCTGAACAACTTTAATGTCATTTTTTTAAATGGGCTGTTTGACATCATCTTAAAAAATAATCCTTAAAATCAAGCTTTTGAGTTTTTGTTTGCTTCCATGTTCTAATAGTTTTCAACGGTTTGGTGCCAGTTTTATGCAACTGTTCTTGTGCTTTCTCTACTTCCAACCCAAACTGTTTGTTTTGAGCCACAGTGTGAGTCTCCGTGTGGTCGCCAGTATATCGGGCCGGCCTTTGTCCCCCCCCCCCCCCCCCCCCCCCACAGTCGACCCTTTGTTCCAGTGTCTCTGTGCTTTGTCACTCCTACTTCTGTTGTTTACCATTTACTGGTTTTCTCCGGTTCATTTTGTCCTTTTTTATATATTTTTCTTTCTCCGCCTCTCGTTCCGTCTCAGGTCGATTTGACGATGTCCTGATCCGCCACCAGGTCAAGTACCTGGGTCTGATGGAGAACCTGCGGGTGAGGAGAGCCGGCTTCGCTTACAGGCGGCGCTACGAGGTCTTCCTGCAGAGGTGATCAGATGTTTTTATTTCGTCCAGTCAGGTTCTATCACATGGGAACCCTGTACCAAGAACATCAAGTAGATGTGTGCTAAAGAAGTGGTGTAGCTAAGCTCTGGAGATTCATTCCTGCATTCCAGTATTTACCTGTGTTTCTGTGTGTTCAGGTATAAGTCTCTGTGTCCAGACACGTGGCCCAACTGGGAGGGGAAACTGTCTGATGGAGTGGCCACGCTGGTCAAACACCTGGGATACAAGCCTGAGGAGTACAAACTGGGCAGGTCAGCAACACACAAACCATCATCTAGTACAAGCTTAAAGTCACTGTGAGGAACTTTTATCTAGTCCTGAACCAGTCTCAGTGTAGTCCTGATCCTCTATCAGACCTCCATCAGTAAAGAGACCATCAGAGAGAAGATGGTCTGTTTCTATAGAGTTATTCTTAAAGCTCGTCATCGGAGCCACCGGGTCGGATTCTGGTGAAACCAGATGAACTCATGCAGGTTCACCAGAACCTCCTTCAGCTCAGACTCCATCAGAGACCGGTCCACCGCGGACAGACCCAGATCCTCCAGCAGAGACCGGTCCACCGTGGACAGACCCAGATCCTCCAGCAGAGACCGGTCCACCGTGGACAGACCCAGATCCTCCAGCAGAGACCGGTCCACCGTGGACAGACCCAGATCCTAAATCAACACTAAATAAAAGTTCCTCGTAGTGACTTTAAGAAGTAGTGCTAACATTCTTTCTAATCATGGATCCCTCTGCTTTTTCTTGAGCCTGAACTGAACTTTAAAGTATATTTATGATTAAACACACGTTTCACTTTTCACTCAATCTTTTAGATCCAAAATCTTCATCCGATTCCCAAAGACCTTGTTTGCCACCGAGGAAGCACTGGAGACCAGGAAACATAGTCTTGGTGAGAGCCGCTGACTCTACTGACGATTTGTGCCGAATACTTTCATTATCGCCGCGACTTTAAACCGTTTATCTCTTGTTTTTTCCCCCAACAGCCACCAAGCTGCAGGCCGGATGGAGAGGCTACAGCCAAAAGTCCAAATACCAAAAACTCAGAACCTCAGGTGAGGAAACGTACTCGCATCTCCGCTGTGATCGTTTAGCTTTTCCTCCCGCTGATGTCATTGTAGAGTTCGCCTGCAACCGTTTCTCCGTACGTTGACTTGTATTTATTTGTGATGATGTGTAAACTTGCAGCTATTGCCGTCCAGGCGTGGTGGAGAGGGATCCTGGCCAGGAGGAGAGCGCAGCGCAGGCGACAAGCTGCCGATACTGTCCGCAGGTACGAGACCAGCAGACGGCACAAACGCTGTGTGATTCATTTACCTTCATGACGGAGCTAAAGTATGATTCCTTCTCCTTCTCCTCAACCCTACAGGTTCATCAAAGGCTTCATCTACCGCCACAGAGAGCGCTGTCCGGAGAACGAGTACTTCCTGGATTACGTGCGCTTCTCGTTCCTCATGAAGCTGCGCAGGAACCTGCCCAAGAACGTCCTGGACAAGAGCTGGCCGACACCTCCGGCTGCCCTCACTGAGGTGAGACGATGCAACACACACAGTTCTGCACAGGCACCTCTTGTCACCAATATCACTGATGCTCAGGAGAAGTATTGAGACTGTTTATTTTAGGAGGTGAAACTTCAATCAACACTCTTTCTGTCCGTGTCTTTAGGCTTCAGAACATTTGCGTAAGCTGTGCATGCAGAACATGGTGTGGAGCTACTGCAAGAAGATCAGTCCTGAGTGGAAGCACCAGGTGAGTTTAGTCTCTTCATGACCCGACTCTCAGGTCTGCTGCTTCTTTCTTCTACGTCACCGTTTATCAACTTTATCTGAACAGATGGAGCAGAAGATGATCGCCAGTGAGCTCTTCAAGGACAAGAAGGACAACTACCCACAGAGCGTGCCCAAACTGTTTGTCAGCACCAGACTCAGTGAGACACTTTTTAAATCCGTACAGACTCACGTTGCTCTCTGTGTGAAGAGATCTCAGCATTGTGGTCTCCTCTTTGTTCAGATGGAGAGGACATCAACCCCAAGGTGGTGCAGGCTCTGGGCAGCGAGAAGATGAAGGTGAGTCCAGCGCTGTCACGAAGCAAAAAGGGTTTGAAAGAGAGTTTCTGACCGGCGTCGTTGTTCTGATCCGCAGTACGCAGTGCCGGTCACCAAGTACGACAGGAAAGGCTACAAGGCTCGGCCCCGCCAGCTGCTGCTCACCTCCAGCAGCGCCGTCATCGTGGAGGAGGCCAAACTCAAGCAGCGCATCGACTACGGAACTCTGAAAGGTCAGAGGTCGACAGACAGTCAGGGTTGTTTCTTTCGGGTGTTGGCGCTCGTTTACGGCGTTACTTTTGTGTTCTTATTATTCCAGCCGAGGGCAAAACTTCCCACGCAATTAATGTCAAGTTAAATACATTCGTGATTAAAAGTATAACTCCAGAACCCGCCGGCGGGATTGGAAAACATGTTTTCTTATAAAGATTTGCCAAAAGTTAACCGTTTATCAGAAACTTAGCAACGTTATCGTCAGATTTTCATCTTTCCGACGGTCCTTGAACACATCATGTGTGACGAACACTTCCGTCAGAAAAAGAGACCAAATTGAAACTTTAAATTGTGATATTTAATTTAAAAAAACACTTTATTCTACATTTCGATTTCATCCCAAATAAACTGTTGGCTCCAATCAAATCCTGTGAAAAAACATTAAATTCTGAGCTCCTCTGTGCAACTATGAAGTTGACCATTGTTGGTCCGTCTCCTGCAGGGATCTCTGTCAGCTCTCTCAGCGACGGCTTGTTTGTTCTGCACGTGCCCAGTGACGACAACAAACAGAAGGTAAAACAACAAGGACTTCACGTCAAATCAACCAGATCTCTCGTGGTTTTTATATGTTTGTGTCAACGTGTTTGATGGTTTCTTCTCAGGGAGACGTGGTTCTGCAGAGCGACCATGTGATCGAGACCTTGACCAAGATTGCGATCTGTTCCGACAAAGTAAACAACATCAACATCAACCAGGGAAGGTGAGGATCTGAGGACCACTTAAAGTCACTGTGAGGAGCTTTTAACTGGTCCTGAACCAGTCTCAGTTTAGTCCTGATCCTCTATATGAACCAGTCTCAGTGTAGTCCTGATCCTCTATATGAACCAGTCTCAGTGTAGTCCTGATCCTCTATATGAACCAGTCTCAGTGTAGTCCTGATCCTCTATCAGACCTCCATCAGTAAAGAGACCATCAGAGAGAAGATGGTCTGTTTCTATAGAGTTATTCTTGATGCTCGTCATCGGAGCCACCGGGTCGGATTCTGGTGAAACCAGATGATCAAAGTTCCTTGTAGTGGCTTTAAGGAAAGCTTTTTATTGTGTGTGTGTGTGTGTGTCCTCACATAACGCTAACAGCAGTATGTAAATGAGCCTCTCCTCCTACACACTGTCTAACCTTCCCTCTGCTCCTCCTCCAGCATCACGTTTACAGTGGGTCAGGGGAAAGAGGGGACCATTGACTTCACGCCCGGATCAGAACTGCTGGTGGCCAAAGCTAAGAACGGACACCTGTCTGTGGTGAGTGATGACATCGTTTTAGTCTTTCAGAGCGACGTTGTTTGAAGAAACAGAGCGTTATATTTCTATATGTGTTAACGGGTGAGTTCAAATGGATGAGAGAAAAACTTAAGTATAAAGCTAAATAGAGCCTCTTTTACCAGGGAGGATAACATGAGACTGTAACCTATCAATCAAGACATCATTGTTGTTCACAGTATTTGTTGTTGTTGTTGTTGTTGTTGTTGTTGTTGTTGTTGTTGTTGTTGTCCTCTGACGTGATGTTTTTCTCCTCTAAATGTCTTCAGACGGCTCCCAGACTGAACTCCAGATGATGGACTCCCATCCTCCAATCACACGACAGCAGACCCCGCTCTGCCTAAGCCAATCAGACGCCAGCTTGTCACCTCATTGGTGGCATGTGCTTCCAATTAAAAAAGAAATTAAAAAAACAATTAAAAAAAAAAAATGAAAGAAATCTAGCTAAACTAATTGATATATTTATGTTTATATATTATATTTTTTGGGGGGGTTAATACTGTTTGAATATTCTGATTTTATATATGAGGCCAAGGAATAACAAATATTTTTGGTGCACTTTTCTTGCACCGCTTGTGTGTTTATTGTGCTTTTATTTGGGAAAATGACCAAGAAAACAATGAGGGACGAGTCAAGAGTCAATGTTGTTGATGAAAATCAGGGTTAGTTGTTGCCTGTTGCCTCTTTTTTTTTTTTTTTTTTTACTGTTTTCTGCCCGATTTACAGGATTAATTGCTGACACGGCGCTTTCTAACTGGGGTGGACGGTTATTGTTGTTGAAGGCTGACGGTATGTAGGAGAGCTGTTTAGAGGTGGATGAGGAAGTGTCCAGATGTGGCTCACTAAAGACAACAGAATAAACAGTTGGATGTACTACTGAATATAATACACAAATCTATGTGTGCAGTGTTTGAATCAGAAAGCTCGTCGTGACGGATTCACTACGTAAAAACAGAGAAATCGAGAGAAAGATGAAAGAACGCAGCGGTTTATTTGCCTTGACGCCGTGTGCTCGTGCCTTTTGAATGAGTGGAGTTGTGTAGATAGTAAAACCCCGTCGTGCTCTTGACTGTGCGGCTTCTTTCCTTTTGTTGAGAACCACAAGACCTGCTGGGACCTTAAAGGCCCCCCCAGCATCTGTCTCTGTAGTCGGGTACATTTCCTCTCTGAAGTGGGGCTTTGGCTGAACTGGTCTGATAGCTTCATGGGATTTATGTGTGTTAGTATAGAGCGTAAAGTACGTCTTCTTCCGGGAACTTATTTCATAAAATGAAAAATATGTTCCATAGTCAACGGTGAAATATTTTTAGTTTTTGAATTGTGCCATGAATGACTTCGCCTCTCTACTCAATATATCTCTCCATTTCTACAATTCTGTCTTTAAAACTGCATTTAGACCAAATTTGTAAAACTAAAGCCATTTTATTGAACTTTGAAATCTGGGTTTAGCTAAAAACAGTAGCTTAAGATTGAAGCTAATAATAGCTACGTGTTGTCTCGATGTTAGCGATGTTTAAACGTGACGTTTTAAAATAAATAGTTTGACAATTTGGGAAAAGAATAATTTTCTTGCTTAGAGTTAGATGAAAAGATTGATACCACTCTCATTGTCTTTATGCTAACCATGAAGCTTCATCCAGGAGACTGCTAACTTAGCTTATCTTAGGGGGAAGCCGCTAGCTTGGCTCTGTCCAACGGTCTACAAAGGCTAGCCGTTTCCAGTCGTTATGCTAAGCTAAGCTAAGTGAAACTGCAGTTAGACCACATTGTAAAACTGAAGCTCACAATTTGAAGCCTTGTTATTGAACGTTTGGTGTATTTCAAATCTGGGTTTAGCTAAAAAAAACAAAACAATAGCTTAAGATTGAAGCTACTAATAGCTAAGTATTGTCGAGATGTTAGCGATGTTTAAAACTTGACATTTTAGAAGCAATAGTTTTAGAGCGCTTAGAGTTAAATGAAGACTGATACCACTCTCATTGTCTTTATGCTAACTATGACGCTACAGCCAGGAGACTGCTAGCTTAGCTTAGTTTAGGGGGAAACCGCTAGCTTGACTCTGTCCAACGGTCTACAAAGGCATTATGCTAAGCTAAGCTAACTGTCTCCTAGCTGTAGCTTCACATTTAACGCACAGATATGAAAGTCTTATCGGCGATACAAGTCACGTAAAAGTCAAACTTTTTCCTTTAGTGCCGGAAAATATAAACATTGAGAGCCTTTTCCAGAATTTTATCCTTTTCAGGGTAGAAAACGCATCTAAATCGTCACGCAACACTAAAATAAATCATAACAGTAGAATATTTAGGCAAATATCACACCAGTTCAGATTAACGGCCTCCTTTAGAACAGTTCTATCTTAAATATCTCTAACTTTGACCAAAGACTGAATCCTAAAAAAGGTTGTGTCATTGAAAAGGAGCTCCAAAATGTTTTAATTTTATTTTTATTGTTCTTTTTGTTCTCGCTTAATGACTTAACTTCGTCTCTGGGTTTGTGAGGCGGTTGCAATACTCCCTGTCAGGACACACTAGCCAAAGATCTCATTGATTTCTAGTGATTCTGTTTGTATGATTTATATGATATTATTGTGTCAGTTCTGAATGTGGTGGTGTTGTTGTTGTTGTTGTTGTTGTTTTCAGGAGGGAGATCTATATGTACAGTTTGTGTTCTGTGTTATAAAACGAGAGAGTCAAACCAAGTGAGGTTTTGATGATGTGAAACATTTTTGGGAGGAAAAACAGCTTCTAATTATTGTTTTTGTCGACGCAAACTTGTTCACGTGCCTTGTCGGACAGCAATACAACAGATATATTTTGTGGAGAGAAAATACGTCCTCGCCAGTTTTTTTCCCAGCAGCACCTAAAGGTTTCCTCCCTCTGTTTGTGTGTATAAAGCTTTATTCAAAACCAAAAAGTTTGTCCGTTGATTTTACAGATGCACTCCTGTTATCAGACTTACTGTATGCACCAAACCAATGTAGAGTTATACCAACACACTAAAAGATGAGATACTAAAGATTTGAGAAATAAATTTTAAAAAAGTAAAAGACTTTGCTTGTTTATTTCGTCGTCTCTGTTCAGCTGTGTGTGTGTGTGTGTGTGTGTGTGTGTGTGTGTCCTTGTGTCCAATTAAACTTTTGATTTATACGTTTACAAGCACCAAATATTCAGATTTTTGCCCAGACGATATTCCTAATAAGCTGTTTACATGGCTAATTAAAATGAATATTCCACTAATATTCCCGTTTACATGCAGCCGTGCATATTCACCTTTTAAAATTAAATCAGCTCACCAGAAACAAACAAATGCAACCTTTAGTGTCCTTAAAATCTTGGTTTAGCTGAAAACGGTAGCTTAAGATTGAAGCTACTAATAGCTACATATTGTCTAGATGTTTAAAAGTAGTGATTTAAAAGTAATAGTTTGATATTTTGGGGATTAACTCACTTTTTAACCAAGACTTAGATGAGAAGATTGATACCACTCTCATTGTCTTTATGCTAACTGAAGCTTCATCCAGGACCCTGCTAGCTTAGCTTAGTTTAGGGGGAAACCGCTAGCTTGCCTCTGTCCAATGGTCTACAAAGGCTAGCTGTTTCCAGTCGTTATGTTAAGCTAAGCTAATTGAAACTGCATTTAGACCAAATTATAAAACTAAAACTCACAATTTAAAGGCCATGTTATTGAATGTTTGGTGTACTTAAAAATCTTGGTTCAGCTAAAAGCAGTAGTTTAAGATTGAAGCTACTAATAATAGCTAAGTATTGTCGTCTAGATGCTAGCGGTGTTTAAACATGATGTTTTAAAAGGAATAGTTTGACATTTTAAGACATAAGTAGATGAAAAGATTTATACCACTCTCATTGTCTTTATGCTAACAAGCTACAGCCAGGAGACTGCTAGCTTAGCTTAGGGGGAAACGGCTAGCTTGGCTCTGTCCAACGGTCTACAAAGGCTAGCTGTTTCCAGTCATTATGCTGAGCTAACTCAAACTGCTTTTAGACCAAATTGTAAAACTAAAACTCACAATTTGTTATTGAACGTTTGGTGTACTTCAAATCTGGTTTTAGCTAAAAGCAGTAGCCAAAAATTGAAGCTCCTAATAGCTAAATATTGTCTAGATGTTAGCGATGTTTGAACGTGAGGAATAGTTTGACATTTTGGGACATAAATAGACGAAAAGACTGATACCACTCTCATTGTCTTTATGCTAACGAGCTACAGCCAGGAGACTGCTAGCTTATTTTAGTTTAGATTAGGGGGGAACCAACTAGCTTGGCTCTGTCCAACGGTCTACAAAGGTGTTATGCTAAGCTAAGCTATGCTAACTGTCTCCTAGCTGTAGCTTCACTTTTAACACACAGATATGAAACAGAGGTTGTCTGCCTACATGTTCACTATAAATGTTAATTTATTGCAGGTTTGACTAAAGGGTTTAATGCAAAGTATCAGTACTTTTCCTTGAGTCTGAGTACTTCTTCTACCAGTGTCCACCAGTATAAAGTATACAGTGTCTTAAAGCAGCCACTAGGTGTCGCCCTCGGTGCGAACATCTCGCTCACTGGTTGTTTTTTCTCCACCGGACCATATGCTCTCTAACCGTCTCCTGAACTTCTAGGAACTCCACGTTTGGTTATGAAGCTGGAAGTAAACAGCTGAGTCACCTCTCAGGACAAATGGGATGATTTATACCCGCTTATAGAAGCCCTGTAGACATTTTATTTTGTTTTTAAAGTTTGTTATTGGGTTGCAAGAAATTCCAAATCAGAACAAAAGAGGTGTGACTTTAAAAAAAAGTCCACAAATGCAAAACAATAATTATGTTGAATTAATTTATCTGTATTAAATACATGGAAACTAACATTCCTAATTTCTTTCAAGCCTTCTGTTTTTTTTTGGCTTGTATTTTTTTTGTTTTACAATTGTTACATAATTAAATATAATAATGTATTGTCATATTTCTTAGTTTATTTGTATAAACATATAAACTGTCTCACTGATCATTCTGTTATTGTTATTATTGCATTTTGCTTTTGCTGCTTTGTCTGTTAAAGCACTTTGTAAACTGTGTTTTTAAAGGTGCTCTATAAATAAAGTTATTATTATTATTATCATATTAACTTAATTGCTTATGTTTCAACATCCATCCCATGATTATCCTCCAAACATACATAAGTGAACTGCCCCCCCCCCCTCTTTTTTTATCAGTATTAAGGAACAACACACATGTAACACTGCCGCGCTCTGATTGGCTCCGGCCGGTCTCTAGCTCAGCCACGGGCCAATCAGCGCGCTGTGTTGTTTGTGTGCGCCTCTCCTGCGCTGCTATAAAGCTCCAGAGCAATGAGGGATGAAAGACAGAGAAAGAGAGATTCAAAGACACACAAAAAAAGACGCAACCATTGCTTTTTGTGACTCCTCCACCACCATCTGTGTGTGTTGTTGTCGCCGAGGGAGATTTGGGAGATTTGACTGAGCGGCTCTATTGTCCTCTGAATCCACAGACTCAGGTAGGTCCGCACCAAGGATGCTTCAGGCTGACTCATGTGGGTTCATTCAGCAGGAATCAACCAGCTCACAATAACACGGAGCGTCATTCTGCAGCAGAGTGCTCTCGTTATCTTTCATTTTATAAATTTCTTCTTCCTCTCTCTCTCTGTGTTGTTGAAGAGGATGAGCTGCAACAGCCTCAACTTTAAGCTCATCAGGGTTGTTTTTGTTTCCCCCTTTGATCTTTTTGGTAAATCGTGTAAATTTACCTGCAAAAAACAACACAAAAAACATGCATATGCACATGCAAATTACATATTATTAGATTAGATGACTTGTTACAGTTTCTTTCAGTCTTTATCTTCCGTTTCCCCTTTTTTATTTCGCTTGTTCATTGCTGCCATGAAAGTTATGATTTAATGTTCTAGAATAAAAGCGGCTGTGATGTCACAGAAGCAGCAGCGAGGCCGAGGCTCGTGCATGTGGACGCTCATTTTGTGTTTTGTCGCCACGTTTTGGCTTCTTTAAGTTAACTCTCTTTGTTTCAAGCGATGATGGTAATTTCCCCCCCAACAGTTACTGTTGTTGATGCTGAACAGCTGAGCGCCTCTTGCGTAGATGGGCGTCAAGCTGCTGGGAAACAACGCGTGTGAAACCGGAAATGTGCGGATACTGTCTTCAGAATAAAAGCATACAAAAATGCAACAACATTCACTTTCTTAAAAGTATCCAGAACATTTGTCTTTGTTCAGGAAAAGGCAAACGCCCTCCATCAATTCCACGTCCCCTTTTATTTGCCCAATATATATATATATATATATATAGCTTATATACGTGATGTGTATGGCCTACTATTGCGTAATGTAGATGGAGATACATTATGCTTTACTCGTACTGTTCTTTTTATTTGATCATCTTTTTTTCTTTACTATAGTATAGTGGTAATTGCCTTTATTAACGCGATAATTGCTTTATCTACGTTGATTTTTGTTCCCCACTCGCGTAACCTTCATGAAGCGGTCTTCCGACTTTTATTCTGAAAATAACAACCGGAACATTGATGTTTTGATCTCGTTTAGCTTGACTCTTGCTAGTAGATGCTAGGGATGCAGATTAGGGTGGGAGGTGTGTGTGTGTAGGGGGGGCAGATGATTTCAATCCAGTTCAGACCAGTTCCACCGCTTCATGTCTGTTACTGACGTGAAGCTATTTCCTCACTTTTTTTTCAATAAATTGTAATTTATTTTTTTTAAACATTAAAAATAGACGTAATTTTCATTTACACTATGGTTCACGTGTTTATTTTAATTGTAAATGTTGTATTGATATTCATCATTTTATCCGGGGCCAGTTGTTCTACAAACAGATGTATCGGAGCATCATCACAGGAGCGCGAGAGACAGTATAGCGCGAGCGCTGGCGGTTAAGTAACACCGAGAATCTCGCGCCGCGCTGGTTCGAACCGGCTGGAGCTTCGCGCTGCGTTCACGTGTAGTGGGGTTTTCCTGGAAAAGCACACTTTGTTTTCACCAAAGCTGCTTTTGTCACACTCGACAGACACGAACTTTAACAGTGAAACGTTTACGTTTATGTTTAAATACAGAGAAAAATAAAGCAGGTACAATCATAACCTGTTGATGCATTTTTAAAACATCAAATTAATATAGGATAAAAGTATTTTTTAAATTTGTAATTTGCTCACATCGAAATTTAAATAGCTGGAGTTTATGAATATGACATGTCCAGCATCAAAAATCCTCTATGTTGTTTTGTAAAGCCCATCAGAGTCACTATTTTCCTGCAAATAAGCCCTCTTTACTGTTTTCCCCCACAGGGTGTGAATGCAACATCAACCTCACGTGTAGCTGCTGCACGAGCTATGTCACTAGCAGCCAATAGGAGTAGAGCTGATAAACCCTCAAGCCAATCAGATACGCCTGGGGGCGGGAGTTAAAAAAAACATTCATAGGAGAGGTTTTACATTCACATCAAAGGCCTCAGCTGTTTCCTGTTTGTGTGAATCTTCATTTAGACCACCACCATCATCATCCTCCTCATCATCAGACACGAACAAAGAAATGTTTATGATTCATCCAAAACACTTTATTATAAGATCAAGTAGCTCCTAGTTGGAACAAGAATCTGCTTTATTAAGCCAAGTGTGTGTTATTAAACATAGATAAACACTAAATAAAACAATAAACACAGTGCAATTAAAAGACATAATTTAGAAATAGAAAATATGATAGTTTACAATGTTTGTTATGAAACAAAGAAAGAATTTTTAGTTGCTCTCAATGTGTTTATAAGATACATTTTCAGAAAAGGGTTTATTTCTAAGTAAGTTACACATACAAGGAATTTGGTTTAGGGGTTGATGCCATTTGTTTATAGTATGTGATAATATAAATAAAACAGCTGAAGTTCCCAGTGAACTATATAAAGTCATCTGGCATCATTTTCAATATTTAACACCCTGTCCTTGTCTTCCAGGCTCCAGCAGCCTCCCTCTCCTCCAGTCAGGAGGCCCAGTGACGTGCCTCCTCTCCACCCAGCCAACATGGCTCCCACCCTGGCCACGGCCTTCTCCCGCCGCTGGTGGATGGCGGTGACGGCGGTCATCGAGAACCTGCTCTTCTCCGCTGTGCTGCTGGGCTGGGGGTCCCTGCTCATCATGCTGAAGTCGGAGGGCTTCTACTCCTACCTATGCGAAGGGCCGAGTGAGTAAAGCTTTATACTGATATCAAAAACATGCCACCGACATTACCCACAATGCAACGCTGACTGCCGACAGATTGTTGAGAGATTGGGCAGCTAGCGTAGCTACAGAGGTCTCACTTCTCTCTAACTCCACACCTCCACATTTGAGTCTTTCAGTCGTCAGCCCCAACCGACGTTGGCTCAAGTGACATCACTTGAGGCGGGGTTCAACGTCAAAACTTTAGATCCCACCCACCGTGGGATTTGATTGGTTAAACTGTTGAATTTGGGTAGGGGGGTAAACGTTGATTGTGGTTGGATGCTAGCTGTGGAAAACCAATTATTTCCAATGGCTGGCGTGACGCCACGCCGGCTTTTTGCTGCGTCCAGCACAGTGTGCCGCTCACCGCGGTTAGCTCAAAGCTAAAGCTAAACCTAACTATACCATAACAGAGCCGCTAGCCTAACTGTAGTCTAGTTTGACTTAATATTTGACCATTTTCTGTGGAAAAATATCCCATTACGTTTGAAACGCGAAATCAAAACCTTTACAGGACACTAAAAACAAGATAACTACTGAGCCGGCGGCTAGAAGCTAACAGCGCAAATAATAGCAACAGTGCTAAGATATCTGTCTTTCTATGGTATCACTTAGAGGAACTTATTGTACGTAATAACAATAGTCAATCTTATTCGTCACTTGCTCCACTGATACTACTTTTACCACTTTCACTACTACTACTGCTAGTATACATGAACACATTTGTGATGCAAAGAAGCTACATGTAGCGTCTCTCTGCCTCGTTCTGGTCTTTCTGCAGTTTGAATTGAGATGTTAATGAGATGACTTTACATCTCTGTATCTCTGAGTATTCAAAAGCTTTCAACAGGCTGATTGTGACACTGTGAGTGGGTGTGGTGGAATTATGGAGATTTAAGGACACACAAACAATCAAAAGGCCCCTTTTTTTGCTCCGGTTTCACCTTAAAAACAACACAAAAAGATTGTTATTGATCCAACAGATGGGAGTCAAAAAGTCAATATGCCAGCAGCAAAAAAAAAGCTCCGAACAAGCTTCAAAAGCAGCCGGTGGTCCCGTATTTTATTATTATTTTACTCTCCTTGATCAAAGGTGGTGCAGGTAGCTGCTGCACTCAGCCAGTCATCATTAGTTACCGTCTTTATGACACAAAAGTGCTTCCGCTCGGAAGATCAAACCGGGTTGAGGACTATAGCGGGGATTTTTTGGTGACCACTCATTTTCATATAAAAGCAATGTGGGTCAGATTTTAACAAGATGCTCAGAATCCATGTGTGAATGAGACCATTCATGCCTTTATTTTTCTGTTTTTTAGTCTCTCTGATCATCTCATTGTGTCTCTCTGTTTTCAACAAAGAGAGCAGTGATGAAAGCCTTTCGGCGATATTATCGCACATTCATCCGTTCACTCTCATTTCTCCGTCCATCAGCGGATGCGGCGTTGTTTAATCCGCCGCGAATGGAAGCTGATAATCCATCTATGTTTTATTATAGCCTGTTTATCTGATTGGATTAGGGTTCAGGTGTCTCTTGCGGTTGACTCACCTCTTTCCACGCTGACCTGCTAAGTGGTGCCGAATCAGCAGTTTTTTGTGTGTCTGGAATCAGGTCAAGAAGGTGTTTTTGTGTGTGTTTTTACTGGAAATTGTGGTCAATGTGTTTGGTTGAAGTAATGTTGCGACATTTTTGACATTGCGGAGAACTCTGCAAAAAGTTGGAGCCCTACCGCGCTGCTATTGTTATGGAGCCTTTTTCCTGCATGAAGTCGTGAAAATATCCGATTTTTAACATTACATCTTGAAAGTAGAGGCCGCACCAGCGTTGACGCCAAATGGGCCAAATCTAAAGTGATTTGATTTTAAATGGTGGGCGGACAAAATCCACAGTTTTGTTTGGTGCAAAAATGAGTTCTAAAGTTCATCTGAAGCTCTTTTGAGGCTCCAACCCAGCCGCCAGAATGACATTTTGGAAATTTCTGCAAACCATTATTGTGTTGAATTTCGACATTTCTACACCATGAAACAGCCTTTTTATATTAACATTTCTAGATAAGCATTTGTCAACGTTTTTCAGTTGTGAAATGTTTGACATTGTGGAGAACTCTGCAATGTCAGGCTTGTTGTGAAGCCTTTTCCTGCATGAACTCATGAGAAGATCAGATTAAAGGACAGGTTCTTAGTTTTAAAGATAACCTCTTGAAACTAGAGACCACACCAGCTTAGACGCCATATCAGCCAATCAAAAACTATTTAAATGTAAGAGGAGAGGAAATCCACTGTTTTGTTTCTGCGCAAAAATGAATTCAAAAGCTAAGCTGAAGCTCATTTGATGCAATCGACTGCCGACGCCTCACTTTTGTCTTCAGCTGAACTGAGATGTATTTCTGCAGAAAACAAGGCCTGTAGATTTCATTGTCTCTCTTCTCACACATTTGAATTGCATGAGGAAGAGATCTCAGCCAGTAATGACAAAGAGGAACAAATACAGCAGCTGTTTCAGTGCTGACATCTCCTCCTCATCCAGGGTTTTGTCAGCTTTCACTTTTTTTTAATAAGCCTGGAATTCACTGAGGAAGAAAAAACTAAATTTGGGACATGATGCAGGTCATGCACAATGCATGCTGGTATTCTGTGAAGGTTTGTGAGCATCAGTTGTTCCCTACTGGTCCTCTAAACGGGGTCTAACAGAACCACAAAAGGGAAGATCATTCGATTTAATAGTCCTATCTTATGCATATTCATTTTATGTTCTCTGTAATGTTGTGAAATGTTAATATTTTATAGGTGGAGGCTTCAAATAAGCCCAGTTGGCTTTTTTTGCCTCATCCTGCACTGTGATATTATTTATCTCTGTTATCTTTGTTTATTTTTATTTAATTGTTTAAATTGTGCAAAATAAGTAAACTAAACTAATTTGATGATTAATCTGTTGGCTAAAATTCTGCACGACCGTAAATAAGAATAAAGCAAGAAAATACAGATTGTTGACAAATGAAAAAGCAACATAAAGTGTCTTAAAAGGCTGCTGTTCCACCACCGTTTTCTTTAACGCACGCCGTGATTTTCACACAGCTCTCTCTTGAGCCACAAAAGGTTTATACAACTTCTTTTTTTCCCCAAAGTAGTGCTCCTTAAAAGTAGACTTTGATATGTAAAATTGGTGGTTTAAGTAAGATTGTTTTTTTGCATGAACTAAGAGTTTCTGTTCCCCCGCTGTGGCTTTTGGTTTTGAAGAACATGATGCGTTAGTGAAACTCGGTTGTGTGTGTGTGTGTGTGTGTGTGTGTGTGTGTGTGTGTTTGTCACACAGCAGAAAAGAGAAAGAGACATTCCTACGTCATCGACCCTCATCTCTCGCCTCCTTCTAGCCTCGCTTCACGTGTCATGACTGCGTCAGTCAGTGCCGTTCTTTCACTGAGATGAAAGTGGACAGAATGTCCTAATCTTCTTAAATACTCTGTGTGGATTCACTGGGGTGTTTAGTATTGCTGTTACCTTCTAACCATCACTCGACCCCTTCACCTTTACACAATAACGACTGATACCCTCTTTTTTTAATGTGCTGACTGTCAGGTTGAGTTGTGCATCTGCAGGTGAATAAAGACACGACTTTGTAGCCGTTGGCGCATCCTGGTAATTATTAAACTAACTGACTCTGTAGGGGGCGAGTGTGTTTGACATCTGTTCAGTATAAGAGGAAGCTTAAAGGAGAGAAGGGCACGGCAGAGAAAAGGGAATTTTGAGAAACATACACACTCGAAATTCTTTTTATTTTATGGCGTTGACATGAATGAGAAACGCCTTATGATGGACAACAGGTGAACACATGGTGTGACTCCTCAGGAGGAACTTTGCAAGACTTCAGATCAAGAGTGTGTGTGTGTGTGTGTGTGTGTGTGGTCGGGGCTCTTCCCTTATTGATTTGGGTTCGCTGCAGCTGTTTGATTAGTCAGCAGTGGAGGAGCCGGGGGACAGATGCTGCTGCTTTCTTTTTTATAGTCCAACAGTCAGCACTTAATGCTCCAGTACTCCTCAAATACCAGCCTGAGAGGGAAGAGCAAATAATCCCCATACTGATGGAGATGTTCGGTCACAAAGCTAGTCAGGCTAGATCGTCGTTAGCAGTGTTGTTAGCAACGCCGCTTAATGGATTGGCATGACTTTTTGTACAGATGTTTATCACGGACTATTCCTCCAGCGCCACCATGAGATTGACATTCATCAAATATGTCCACAACTATTGGCTGGATTGATGAGAGAAAGTGTAGTAACGTTTGTTGACTTTCCTTCATCTTTTCATCGAGCGTCACTATCGGGCGTTCCTGTAAAACCAAAGTCCCATCAGCCTCAGCCGAACTTTAAATTTAGCGCTAATTAGCAAATGTTAGCATGCTAACACGCAAAACCAAGATGATGTGCGTGGTAAACATAATACCTGCTGAACATCAGCATGTTGCAGATACCAAAAGTATACCTACTAATGTAAATAAAATGTAAAAGTTACGGGATTCAGAGCATAGCTGTTGCCTCCACACGGCTCTCAACATGGCGTCGGCTGAGCCGGCAGCTAACAGCGCAAACAACAGCAACAGTGCTGGCAGTGTTACTCCACTATATCTTTACATAATAGTTATTTGCTGCTTTATTTATGCTCTAAATTACAAAAATCAATCCCGTTGTTTTCTCATTGACCGCTTTGCGTACCTGAATACAACGCATCACAGTGGAGCTGAATGACCTTTAGTAAAAGCCCACAGATCATCATAGCTCTGCATCCTCGCGTTTAAATCAAACCAGTCCTTTCTGCAGCTGCTTGTTTTGAAACATTTAAAAAAAACGCATCAGAAGGTCATTAAGCCACTTTACCTTTCACCTACTTACATCCTCACAGGGCTCGGGTGGCCAATTCTCTGCACCAGGATGCACTGAACATGATTTAATAACTTCCTAAATTCAGCCCTCAGCCCAGAGACCTGCATCAACACCTCCTCTATCTTGCTTTAACTTAAGCTGGCTCAACAGCGGCACTAGTCAACATTTCACAGGGGGATCAGATTCTCAGCTCTGCTGTTTATTAGACGCAGCAGAGATTAGCTGTTGCGTGACAACTTGCCCAGAAGTTCTGAAATGATGTGTAAGTGTTTTACGCCTCCCTCCCTCCTCCAGATATCAAACATTTTGTATCTGCTGAGTCTATTGTTTTCCCAGCGCTTTGACCAGAAACAAGTCAAGGTGAGGGAGGACGTCTCTCTGTCTGTTGATACCAGCGGAGTTTCACCGTAGTCTAATAGAGCAGATAGACAAAACAGACGGAAATAGATTCTGCATGAACTCATGAACTCAGTGGATTGTGTTTACCAGTTATTCAGCAGGGAGGCCGGCCTGTCTGTGTGAAGCTGCAGAGAGTTCCCCTCCGCCGTGCAGGGTTTCAGTTGTGACGATATCTGGGCGCCTGTTTACCCTGCATTGTGTTGTTTTCCCTCCGGTTGGTTTACTTGACCTTTAATGAGTCTCCTGGCTTTCTGGATCAGCAGCTCAGCTCTCAGAGAGAGGGAGGGAGTGGGGGGGGGGATATAGTTCAGCTCAGGCCCCAAAGAGCCACATTAAAAAATGACCTCGCTTTAAGTGCAAAGAAGGCATTTCATTTAGATCACATGGGAAACCTCTCGAAGGACAATATAACAACTTAAAAGCACTTCATTACATATAAAAGTCCAAAGTAAAAGTATACTAATATATTTACAGAATGTTCTCTTATTGATTATATCATATTATTGGATTATTATTAATGATGCATGAATGTATGAGCAGCATTCTGATGTTGCAGTCTGAAGTGGAGTCAATGTATTTGCTTTTAATCTCTAACAATGCTTCATATTGTATATAAAGGTTGTATATTCTGATGTAAACAACAATAAGAGGCTACAGCCATGCTAGCTTCTGCGGCCCTTTAAGCTAAATGCTAACGTCAGCTTGCTAACATGCTCACAATGACAACATGCTAATGTTTACCATGTTTAGCATCTTAGTGTTGTGTGTTAGCATGCTAACAGTTGCTAATTAGCACTAAACACAAAGTCATTTGGCATGTCATTAGTTTAAAATGTTTGTGGTCATATGCTGCATTTCATTTGCCTCGGAAATCGTAATTAGCAGCAGGGAATGACTGCGTTCAACTTTTATCTAACAGGTCGCTCAATTGAATGGGGTTTGCTCCAGCCAGGTTAGCTAATATTAGCAATACCAGTTGATAACAACACTTTACGGCGGTATATAATATACAAACTCCATAGCAACATGTTCACAGAGAGGAGGTGAACAGTTACTGTGTGTATGACTGATTTAATGAGACACAAGTGAGACAGTAGTGCTAATAAACAGCATATTACTACATCTTATTAACTGTTGAGTCACTGAGCAGCCATCTTGGATTTTGAGGCAGGGGTTGGTGGAGACTTTCTGAGTCAGAAATTCCGTTTCCACTTTCAGAATTAGACCAAAGTATTTGACAAATTTCAGTGTTGACCTGGTGCTATATGGAAAGTTGAGGGATCACCAAAGTTATTAGGATTCATCCTCTGTGGAACATGAATGTTTGTACGAAGTATCGCGGCAATCCAACCCCAAAATGTCACGAAAAGTCACAGGATCATCAAAGTTGGTCGGATTCCTCCTGGTGGCACCATGAGTTTCTGTGCAACATGTCACGCAGTTTATCCAAACGTTGTTCAGATATTTCAGTCTAAACTGAACACAGACAGAAAGACAAATAAACTATAACTGCCTAATAAATAGTAGTAAAACAAACATTTCCCATGTATAGTGGAGCAGAAGTATTGGGTTACATAAAATGGAACCTCTGCAGTAAAGTGCAGAATCGCACCATTGTACTGTATGGAAATACTTTCCACCACTGAATACAACATGTCACAGACTGGACAAGTTGTATGCAAATAATACTAGAAGTCATGGTTCATTGTCATTTGGATAATTGCTGCAACTGTAAGATAATAAAGTATTTTTCCTCTCCAATCTCTAATTTTTCTTCGCCATCCAGAAAACTCCAGCCTCAACTTCTCCAACATGTCCTCTGCACCGCCTGATACTGAGGAGTACCTGGACATGAACGGATGGCCCATCTGCCAGGACCAGGACGAGATGCTGAACCTGGCCTTCACCGTGGGCTCCTTCCTGCTGTCTGCCATCACCCTGCCAATGGGCATCGTCATGGACAAATACGGTCCACGGAAGCTACGACTTCTGGGCAGGTGAGAAAATCTGTTTTTCTACTTTAAGATGATATAAAAACGGTTTATTGTCTGTTTGGTTATATTTATTGCCCTTGCTTTGTGTTTCCCAGTGCCTGCTTCGCCTTCTCCTGCCTCCTCATCGCCTACGGTGCCAATGATCCCAACAGTACGTATCATGTCATCATCTCACGTGCATTGCACACATTTAACGGCATTGTGTACTTTAATCAATCAGACTTGGTGTCAGCAGTGTAACCTTGTCTCTAATCTGCTCTTCCTCCTGCAGATCTGTCCATGCTGATCTTCTTTGCTTTGGCGATGAACGGGTTCGGAGGCATGTGCATGACCTTCACTTCTCTCACAGTGAGTATTAAAGCTTTATTAAGATTACAATACTTTGAATTGATATTTCCTTCACTGTCAAACATACACCCTCTAGAATTTAGTTTTTAAAAAATCTTTCAGTAAATCTTTGTGCTGTCGACCAATGGAAAAGTGTCTTGAGAGTGCTGACATTTGAGGGAACGGAGAGCCGGAGAGGCCAAAATGGAGGACGCTATCGTCTGATTTTATACAACATCGCTCTGCCAGAGTACAAACTGCTCCACAAAACATATAAAAACATTATAATGTGTTAACAAAATAGATCTGAATATACATTCCCTTTAGTTATTGTTTTTGCCTGGTTAGCAAGTTAGCTAACTTCCTATTTTATTTCTATGGGGCTCGTAATTGGATCGTAATTGGGGAATGTAGCTTGAAACGTTTGAAGCCCTTCCTCTTTTTGTGGTTGCTTACGAATGGTATACGAAATAATGGTCATAGCTGTCCGTTGGCGTGAACAGTGCCGGAAGTGAGCGTGCATACGAGCTATTTTTAGCATGTTACAGCTAGCTGGACAGCCACAGTAGCTCTCTAACAAGTCCTGCAACTAGTTAGTGTCAGTCGCCAAGCTTTTTTTAATACACTTATTTTGCAAGGATGCGTTTCTTTGTGCCGCTTTCTTTAATGACCCGACACTAAAACTCCTAATTTCTAATAAAATGTCATCGAACAAGAATAGCGTGATACCGAAGGGGAAATGAAATGATGAAGAGCGGATTAGAGCGCTGTGGAGCGACGGCGTCAGACGCTGATGTAAGAGAGGACAAGAGAAGGTCGGTGGAAAGATGGAGAGGAGACATTTAGAGAAGATGGACGTAAGGAGGAGACGGATGGCTGAGCAGTCGACTCCTGGGATGAAGGGGATGAAGGGGATGAGTAGACGGGGGAGTGATGGATAAGAAGCGCCGGCAGTCGGGATGATCTCATCAGTCAGAGAAAGTGCTGCATCACGTACAGGAGAGGCCACGTGAGAGAGAGAGAGAGAGAGTGAGAGAGAGAGTGAGTGAGAGAGAGTGAGAGAGAGACTGCATTAGTAATTTATTATTCTCTGCTGCTGTGGCTGCAAGCCAAAAAAAGACCTCTCCTCATTACTATTTCATCCACACTGACACATGGAGCTATAGTGTGTGTGTGTGTGTGTTGTGTCCAGTTTGTCCCAACAGCACAATAGAGGTGTCAATAATCTACAATGCGATGTCAACAAATCGTATCGTAAACATCAGGGGGTGGATTGTTGAATATACGTGTTTTTATATTATGTGTTCGTGAACACATGGTGGATATTTCTCGTCCGCGTGTTGCTTTATTACGAAACACACCGAGAGCAGAGGCTGTCACAGAGGAGACAAACAGGAAGTGTGTGTGGTTGCGTGTGTGTCTCTCCACACATAATGCGCCGTTTCCTCATCAGGCGACCCACTGGGACCCTGACTGTCACACACACACACACACACACACACACACACACACACACACACACACACGTTGCGTCCCGTCCCTCCACCCAACCTCTCGAGTCTTCAGTTGTTTTTTTGTCTTCTCCAGTTTCAGCTGCTCTCCCGCTCTGCAAGGCTGGACTTGCACACACATATGTCAAAACTGTCTTGTGTGCATGCAGGCGCTCTGTATGTGACTGTGTGTGTGTGTGTGTGTGTGTGTGTTGTTTTAGCTGTGGAGAGCCTTGGCTGAGTCACAGCTCCATGCAGGCCTCATCTAATGTTTAGTTTACACCGCTGACTCGGCGTGTGTGTACAAAATACAAAGTATATAAGAAGTGATAATAACACAAGAGCTTATTGGAAACTAAATACAAAATAAACTTCTGTCTTCACAGGAAACAACTTCGTTTAGTTTAGGAAACAAAAGTACTGAAATACGTAGTTGGGGTTAGAAAAAGACACATTTTAGTTTGACCCGCTGTCTCTTTGCTTCCTGGTTCTTGATCACATGGATTACATCAAATGTGCTTTTGTGAGAGTCATCAACGGATTACAGTGCTTTCTTGTTTTTCATACTTTGAGCGCTGCGTGAGAACAGCTGTTCTCTCTGTGTGTGTTTGTGTGAGAGAAACAGAGATCAGCACTCTGGCTCTTCCTCTCCCGGCCTTTTCCTGAATCTCTGGGTCATGGGTTGTTTCCGAGTAAAGCAGCTATTTTAAGAAAACCTGTAACCTTTTATTTCTCCGGGGGGGGGGGGGGGGGGGTTGAAAAGAAGCAGCATCACGGGTCATTTCAAAAACTCCTGGAGTCAGGGTGACCCATCCAGGATTTCTTTCATCCTCCTCTTCCTCCACTTTCTCTCTTATCTCTCCTCCTTTATCTATGTTTGCCACACTTCCTCATTTCCTCCTGTGGATGCACACTCAGCACGGAAAAAACAGGGAGTGAAGATGAGGAAGAGGAAGAGGAAGAGGAGGAGGTGTTTGATTCCCTCCTCTGCTATTCATTCCTCCCGTTCTGTGGCTGTAAACGGCTTCATGTTACTTTCTTACTTAACGGTCCGGAACAGACCGCCTCTGCACACATACATACGTATATATATATGTGTATGCAAACACACCCACAGGCCGGCAGGAAGCCCCTCCTCTTGTTCTTCGTCTCGGTCGAGGCACGTGTTGGATCCTCCTCCTGCTTCCTGGGTTTGGTCTTCCAGTCTGATGCTCGGCTTTAATCTAATTTCTATATCTGCGATGTGTATTTCCTCTCTTCCCGATTTCTTTGAGAAAATCTAAATGTCCCTGCACATTTTCTCCCCTAATGACTGAGTGGTCTCTTTGTTAGGAGGAAAATGTTCTTATTGTATTTATGCATTTCATTCTGCTCGGTGAAGGGATGAGAGCAACAAGGCAGTGAGATCAGATTGCATGGTTTGATGGAGGAAGTACAGTATGTTTTCTGTTGAAAGGGAGATGTGGGAGGGGGGAAAGAATGCCAAAGGTCAAGAAATTCAAGATCCGAGCGATAGACAGTGCAGCTGTGGCTGATGTATTGGCCCATATGGATGTGGCTTTGTGTAGTGGTCTGAATATCTGTTCCATGTGGAGTCTGGATCGAGACAGACACTGAGGGGTCCTAAATAAATCAGCCTTAAAAAGGAGGGAGGCAGAAGAAGACGTCAGCCTGGTGCCTGTCAGCCGGTGTTTGCTAATTTTACGGCCCACTTGGCAGCTCTTTATGATGGAAAGGAGTCCTATCCAGGACAGGACCGGTCTGAGCTGGTTCTCAATGGTCCAGGCGGCAGGGCGGCTAAAGTTTCCATTTGCTGCAGCGAAAAACAAACCCCTCTCTTCCTTCTTTCATTTCTCTGTTCTTTCCTCTCAAAAGACCACTGTCCAGTTTCCTCTTTCTCCCCGATAGCCCTCGTCTGCCTTTTGGGCTCAGCATGTTTTCTCACTCCAGAGGCCTCTTTGTCACCTCACACTCTGCCTTTTCCATTTCCATTTTCAACACTCAGCACACGCTCATATCCAGACTGACTTACACAATACGAGCACAAGTGCAGGATGGCCAGAAATGTTGCAGTCTCAGGGGAAACTTTCACTTAACAGGAGATGTTTAGGGTTCTTAAATGATCCCAGATACATTTTCATATTATATTTACATATTATTACATTCAAAACATGTGCCCAGTTAAGGGATTAGGGTTTACAAAACAAGACTTACATAGATTATATAGAAGATATCAGTGTTGCCTGAAGCTCTGCTGAAATATCAACAAGTGGGTCACATGGTGTACAGCGTACTCAGCAGTCATCTCCTTTGCTTGCACTGATAACATTCATCAGTCTCACGGAGCAAGTTTCAACGACCCCTGTCCAGGTGAACTGAGCTAAAAACACGTTTTACAGCATTAACAGGTGTCGACAGGTTTGAGGTTGTGTTAAATACTAAAATGTTCACAATTAACTGCTTGAGGTCATTGATTTTATGTATTGGCAAAGCCACGGACATTTAAAAGCACTTACATTGCTGCAGGACATTTCTGGCAGTTGCTCAAGAGCTGTTTGGGTGTAAATGTCTCAAGATTAGCCAAAAAAAGGAAAGACTTTTGTTTAATTCATCTACATTTTTCCTGTTTTGTTCTGTTTAAGTTTTGCCTGCAAGTTAAAGCCATTATCCCAAACAAAATGTCATGCTGAGTCATGACAAACAGTGGTTGCTTGTATTAAATACTGAGTTACCTGGATACTGTTCAAACAAACCCTAACATGCACCGATCCACTTATTGGATCCGTGCATGTCCACCTGTACCTGCCTCCAACCGTCTCTTTCCTCCAGGTGACTGCTCTGAAGCTAAAACAGACCTTTAGTGGCTGTCCAAACACTGAGTCCATCTGTGTGTGTGTGCCCTGCCTCTCTCTGCATGGATACACTGAGACTAGAGCCAACAAAAGAGCTATTCAGGGAAGAGGCAATAACAAAACATATGGTGGGTGTTACTGTTTTAAAGACAGGTCTGCTCTCAATCGCTCCCCTGGAGACAAACGTACTGACTCTAATATTTATAATGTCGCTGAGATTAGTAGGATAGTAGAAGTATTTAGGAGATAAGTAAAGCCTGATGAGGTAGAAAAAGTGTAGGTATTTCCAAAACAAACACTGATGCCTTTGATTAGGAACTACATGGTCACATACCGTACCTCTACGGCTGAGAAGCACGTGCGATACATTCCTTTGATGATTAAAAAAACGCTAGTTGGCTCTGTTGTCTGTACTTTGTGTTAGTGCTAATTAGCAAATAGTAGCATGCTAACACGCTAAAATGGTTAGTATCATTGCCGGATGAACTCTGATTAGACTTGGAATTGTCTTGGTCTCGTGCCTTGTTGCACTTGGAATTGTCTTGGTCTTGTGCCTTGTTGGACTTAATATTGCCTTGGTCTCGTGCCTTGTTGGACTTGGAATTGTCTTGGTTTTGTGCTTTGTTGGACTTAAAATTGTCTTGGTCTTAAGCCTTGTTGGACTTAAAATTGTCTTGGTCTTATGCCTTGTTGGACTTGGAATTGTCTTGGTCTTAAGCCTTGTTGGACTTTAAATTGTCTTGGTCTTGTGCTTTCTTGTATTTTAAATTGTCTTGGTCTCATGCTTTGTTGGTCTTGTTTAACTGACAGCAATGCATTTGTAGAATTCAGCTACTTTTTAATGGGATTCATGGGCACCAGAGAGCATGCTGGCAGGTTTTCAGAAGACCAAAGGATCATCTACAGGAACAAATGTGTTTACATTTCATAGCAGTAATGTCACGTCTGTTCTCTTTCGACTGTGTACAGTTACTGTGAGGTCAGTTGCTTGTTGTGTGTCTGTTAATGCCTGAAGCCACAACAGATTCTTTGTCCTCCTCCGGGGTTTAACGGTCACGGACTCGTCTGCTTGACTGATGTGTCATTGACTCTAGATACAGAAACACCGTAATCTGCTCCTGACAGCTACTCCTCCCATCAACACACACACAAAACCATTAATCCACTTCTTCTTTTTGTGATTCTTGGAACAAACCGGTTTGTGCCATGTTTTTGGGAAGCGGTGGTTGCAGCTGACTGACTCAGAACCTAGAAACCCAGAGAAACTCCCGATGTGACGTAATCGCTCTACCAGGCCAATTTATTTTTTTTTAAACTGGTTTTGGCCATGCTGTTGCACACACAGATGGTTTGAGTTTTTTGTTGTCTGGCAGTGCTCAGTCAGCTCACGTGATTGTTTCTCTTACTCAACCGGTGAGCTTGCAGAAATGATCGCCAGTGGTAACAGTGTTGTTTCCAAATGAACCTGTTCCCAGAGTGATTAAAACAAACATGGGTGTATTAGTGGGAGAGACACAATGGAGGTTAGGGACTGACTCATCTTATTAGTACCATTCCTTTGTTTCTGCACTGAATGTCCCTTTGTTTTTATACCACGGTCCATACAATCTATGTAGTCATGCACTGAATATATAAATGGGAAATCATTTGAACTAGTGAATTAGGGACTGTATGCAAATCTTTGGGTTGGCGAGTGGAGCTGAACCTAGAGGCCAAGTTAAATATCCGTATTAAATTGGTTTCATAACCAGTTAAAGGTCAACATTAATGTAACTCGTATGCATTACAAAGGAAGGCTGATAAGAATCATTTTCATACAGTCCCTTAAGCTTTGTTTGTGCTCACGCGTGGCTCAATTAGGCATTTAACACTTTTCAATGTAGTATTCTCCAAAACGCCAATGGGCGTTGGAACAAAATGAACTGTGAAGAAACAATAAGACAAGAAGTGTCCTGGCAAAACGCCATAAACCAACCTCCACAAGGACGAGGAGGAAACGTAATTATCTGTAAACTCATATCTCATAGTCATAGACTACTTTATTACCTTTATACAGGAAAGAAAGAAGTCCCATATTAATAGAAACAAAGAATGTCCTGGTTTTGAATGTTGAATGTCCTGTAAACAGTTTGATTTTGCTGCAAAATATTTACTCAAATAAAGACATCCTGTTATTAAAGCATTTAAAAACAGTCTGTCCTTGTATAATCCTTAGACATATTAATGGTGCTTTTATCAGTGAACTATTTGTCACGATGGCGACCCTAAACTACGCTGTACTCCACAGCATGCCAAATCCGTTTTAAAATTGTTCACCAATCGAAGCATCTCTTGCAAAAGACCGGACTTGAAAAGTGACCCATCGGCGCAGTCTAGAGGATGAGGAAGTGAACCGGTTGACTCTACGTATCAAAAGGCCTCGATGCGTCGTGACCACATCAGGTCTGCTGAGCTCCTCTCATCCAACTGGGCCAAAGTTCAGCCATCTTACCCCTTGAAGGAAGTCAGTCAGTCAGGACTCTTCCAGTTGAGCGGCCGGAGTGGAGCCCCTCGTTATTTCGGAATGCCGTGGCAGGGACGTAGCACATTTTTTTTGGAGCCCACCTTTAGTCCAATTAATCCGTGGAGGTGACATCCGTGTTGGGGTGAGAGGGTTCAGTCAGCTGCCTAACAAGCTGCCCCCTGTGGTGAGCACAGCGGCCGGATGGACGGACAGATGAGGACACTTGTAGAGAGGAGGGGACGGCGAGGCTATTTAGGACCCATGATAACATCACACCCGGGTTTATTTGGCTCCGTGCCCGTCTCTTTCCCCAGTGACCCACTTCAGTCCCTGCTGATGACCTGGAGTTTGATTTCCTTTAATGCATGTTAAAAAGCTTCATGTTCTCCAGAAACATCACACTAATAGAGACCATAAACATCTTATAGCCACATGTTGCTCTCTTACTCATTATTTTTGTTGTTACTTTTTCTTGAAGAGGGCTGTTTATGCTTTGAAACGGTTCAGAACAGCGTGTGCTCTGGTGTCAAGTTGAGCGTCGTTACGCAACACTCTCAGGCTCTTCTGTCTCTGGCTCCACTTCAGAAACTGTTTGAGGGTTATGGAGCTGCAGACGGTACAGGCTGTACGAGCCAAAAGTCAACAACGAATAGAGCACTCAGGGGTCAAGTATTTGCCCGGATGTGTGCAATTTTCTACAATTTCTTTTAACGTTGAGTGATCTTGTGGGTTTTAGTGAATTATAGGAAAATAAAAATATTTCTACAAAGATTATTGTCAAGCTGACAGCATGAAGCCTCTATTATCTCTATTATATTAGCAGAGATCTTGGATACGTAGTTCTAAAAAGTGAAGCCAATGCTTCATGTCTTAAACTTGCATTCTATCTAATGTCCAGCAGGGGGCGACTCCTCTGGTTGTATAGAAGTCTATGAGAAAATTACTCTACTTCTCTCTTGATTTATTACCTCAGTAAACATTGTAAACATGAGTTTATGGTCTCAATCTCTAGTTTCAAGTCTTCTTCAATACAGCATGATGTTCATTTAGTAACTTATGGTCCATTTATGGGCTACCTTGTGAGTAACCGGTCTCTACCAGAGACATGTACGGCGTCTCTACGTCACTTCAGCTCAATGGTTGCAAAAAAACAAGATGGCAATGGCCAAACTCAAGGCTTCAAAGCCTCAGATTTCGTAATATTTGTTACAGGAATATACATCTAGCTTGCTAACGTTAGCCGCTACGAGCTGACTGGTCATACCAGACCAAGTGAGGTCGTACCAGCAAAACTCCTGAGTGTACAGAATCGAATAACGGTGCATTTAATTGCTTATAATTTAACTTTTTAACTCATGCCTCTTATCTGTTTGGGGATTAAGGGGCAAAAAAACCTCCTAGTTCCATCACTAAAGAGCTAAAGTAATACCAGACCAGTCTGTGCTTCTGCATGCTGTGTTAGCGAGTGGATAATTGATTTTCCTGCTTTAAGCAGAGCTAATAGTTATGTAGATAATATTCAGATGTTATAACGAGACTCAGATTGTCGTGTGTTTTGACTGGATTGTTAGTTGCTTAAATTAATAATCTGCTCTCTCTCTGCGTTTTCTCCACAGCTCCCCAACATGTTCGGAGACCTCAGGTCAACCTTCATCGCTCTGATGATTGGATCCTACGCCTCCTCTGCTGTCACTTTCCCCGGCATCAAGGTAACATTTGATTTGATTTTTCATCCATTTTGTCCTCATCAGAGCACGAACAATCACACAGAATGGGGTATTGATTCTCCAGTATGATGGTTTTTTTTGGGTAGGTGATCTACGATCTGGGTGCCACCTTCATCATCATCCTGCTGGTTTGGGCCGCCTGCGCCTGCCTCGTCTTCTTCAACTGCTTCGTCAACTGGCCTCTGGAGCCCTTCCCCGGCCCAGAGGACATGGACTACACGTAAGACGGACACACCCACACCCACAGAAGCCTCCTGTAGCCTCCAGCTATCACTAGAAAGCAGCCGTTGTAATGCTTGTAGCTGATCTCGGGTTAAACATGCTGTAGAGGGATTCTTTGTGAGCCCAGATGGCCTGCATTCTCCACAGAGATCGCCGCATTGCACACATACTCAAGATTGAATAGACAAAAAGAATCCCAGCGTAATGCAGCGGAGGCTTGAGAGAGCCCTAAAGGCAGGAAATTGACTCTAAGCCCAGATGATCAGCTGGCTTTGCTCTCAATCACCTGGATCCTTTGTTTCCTCCTGTCTTTTTACCCTTTTTCTCTGCTGGTGTTTTTTTTTCTTTCTCCTCCTTTCATTTGATTTACTTGCCAAACGTCCTAGTCCGAAAGGGAAAATGTATGCCTATTAACAAATGAATAAAAATCAACAGATTTGGACAATTGGACAGAAAAACGTTAAAAAACTCAAAATGTTTTCCTTTTACTTTGTTATAGTCATCTATAGTGGTTATTTTCATAAAAACACACAATTAAAATGATAAGGAAACAAATAATTGTATTTTTACTAAAATATTTGCCAAGGTTAAACATTAATAATGTATTATAAGCTGTTTAGAGCAGGTGTTCTCTAATATCTATTTTCTTCACTAAAAACTACATTTTACAAGATAGCATTTAACAGAACTGTGCTAACGCTAGCTTACGATTAGCTTAACGTTAGCACAGTTCTGCTTGGCAAAAAAAAAACGGAACTAGCCCCAGAGCAACATTTCGAACAACTAACTTAATAAGATAAAATATAAAGTTATTGATTCCCATCTTGCTGCTCAAATTATTCACAGTGACCGTCTCTTCTGTCGAGTCGACAGTGTCGACTATAAGCTAGCACAGTCCTGCTTAAAAATGAAGCTAACAGCTAACGTACTGAGGTCCCATAGAGCTACATTATGGTGCGTTCAATTTCAAAACGGTAGAAAAAAAGAGTATTGGGCGTACATGTTGTCATGATGTGTTCAAATATACGTTAACGTTAGCTTTAGCTCAACGTTATGCTAGCGTTAGCTTTAGCTCAACGTTAGCTTAACGTACGTTTAACGTTTGTCTTGCCGACAAGCGGCGAAGCCTTAATGTCGAGCCCTGTTTCACTTCCTTCCTCTTCTCCTTCCACCGTTCCTTCAGGGTGAAGATCAAGTTCAGCTGGCTGGGCTTCGACCACAAGATCACGGGGAAGCAGTTCTACCGACAGGTGACCACGGTGGGGCGCCGCCTCAGCGTGGGTCACTCCATGAAGCAGAACCAGCCGGCCACAGACCTGGCAACGCAGGAGGCCAACAAGCTGTGCCTCTCCACCGTGGACCTGGAGGTTAAGTGCAAAGCCAAGGAGGAGAGTAAGTCTGAGACCAAATAGAGCTTCTCTGTGCGCAAGTAATGTTATTAATAAGGGTATTTTCTGATAACATTCAGTGAAATATACTCAATCTATGGTACCATAAATGCCCCTTTACCTCCGCCCTACATCCACGCTAAATTAACCTCTGTTACCCCGACACCTCCAGGCCTCCTCGCTCTTTGACACCGGGGTCAGGGACTCCCAGTGGGGGGGTCTGGTTGCTCCCCGCTCGGCCTCTTTGGTAGCAAATGGACCGTGTGATTGGTTCGGACCCCATTCTTAGAAAAAGCCACTCAGCAGGTGTTTTGGCGCGCTGGCAGAGAGCCCCAGAGCAGCATTGTTGTGGTTTGTAAGGTCAAGTGTCGTCTGGTTTAAGTGTGTGTGTGTGTGTGTGTGTGTGTGTGTGTGTGTGTGTGTGTGTGTGTGTGTGTGTGTGTGTGTGTGTGTGTGTGTGTGTGTGTGTGTGTGTGTGTGTGTGTGTGTGTGTGTGTGTGTGTGTGTGTGTGTGTGTGTGTGTGTGTGTGTGTGTGTGTGTGTGTGTGTGTGTGTGTGTGTGTGTGTGTGTGTGTGTGTGTGTGTGTGTGTGCAGTCAGGACGCACATGGTTGGTTTCATAACAGCTGGACATGTTCTGTCTGTCAGGAGCTTTAAAGAGGCCCTTATTACACACACAAACCTGGTTCCCCTCTCATTCCTCTCTAATTTACGAAGGCAGATTTGGGCCATGTTAGGTCAACAAAAAAATGAATTATAAAGACAGAGGATGGGGGGGAGTAATATTCAGAGAATAAACTCAGGGAATTTCAGGGATTAAAGTTGTACATTAATGAGTAAAAAACCTTTGATATTCTCTGAGATTGCAGCACATTCTCCCTAACCACACAAACGACTCGTGACGAGACCGCAACGTTTGCTTTTAGTTTCACAAATTCACAAATACACAAATACACGTCCCAGCAAACCCTGAGGACGTAGATCACCATAATCTGTGGTTTCAACACAAGCAGTGATATTTATATTCCTTTTCCGTGTTGTTTTTAGCACTGTGTTCTCAATGGTTGGTTTTTAGTGTTAGCTGCGCTGAAATAAAAGACGCGCCTACGTGTAGTCAAAGATAGAAGTTGTTCGTGTCTACTTTCCTGGTACTTGCATAATATTCTTTATTTATGTTCATAAAATCATGCCTAAAGAATGTACGAGTTTCTGAAAGGCCTCATTTGAATCATCATGTAGCAAACACAAATGATGTACTTAACAAGTTGGCATGGCCACAGTGTGCTAGTTTGGTATGTGAACTACAGAAGCCTTTATTTCAAATTAATTGCTTGGATTTCAAAATAAAATACATAATCTCAGCCTCTTAAACTGCTGGACCAAACGGTTTCTGGTCTTCTTTTCATAACATTTTAGCTTTGACTTCTTTATATTGACTTTTCCTGCCGCCACCAGGAAGTTGATATTTGGGGTTTTGAGTGAAATGTCTATTGGATGGATTGCTATGATATGAAATTTGGTACAGACGTTCATGCTCCGCTCAGAATTAATTATAATAACTAATCTCCTCATCTTGGTCGCTAGCATGGCTGTAGACCAGTTTTAGGTTAGTTAAATTGGAAGCTTCCACCTATATAATGTCACAATATTAAAGAGAACACAAAATGAATACACATAACATATATTCCCTTAATAAAGATGGATACCTGTTGTTCTGGGTAATAAACCCATTAATTGGTTCGTCCCGTACTTCTCCGTTCGGGCGGCTGAGTCCCATTTCTATTTACACTCACGACTTTGATCAATGATCAACTTTTTCCTAGAATCCCGCAGAGAAGTAGACTTACTGTGAGCAGGAAGCTCGTCAGTGTAGTTTTCCACCATGCAAGTTCAAGAAACGGACGACAGAAGATGTTGTGTCCTGTCGTTGGAAACAGTCGAGCCAAAATCCAACTTTTTACATTTTACAGACTAAAATACGTTTCTGAAAAACTGGCAAAGCGGTCACAGAAGAACTGAGCGGCATTGACCTGAAATTTAAATCAAGATATATTAATTTGTCCTTATATATTAATATAAATATGAATTGAGGTATGGCAGCTGTTACTGACCTCTTAACTGTGTTACGAGGACGTATTTCACACAGTAGGCCTTATAGAGGTATAGTCAGAACATTTATTGTGCAAAAACTGCGATAATAAATATAAAAGAATACAAAACCTTTTTATAGTTTGAAAAACAACAGCGCTGTAGGCGGTATAGTCAAAGTTCACACGGTAGGGCGATCGTACCTTTTTATACGACAATTCGGGCTTCACGTCGGCTCTGATTGGTTGTTTTTCTTCGGGAAATATTGACTGTCTGAGCAAATATGACAAAAATATATATTTTTGATAAAGTTACCAACTGTAGCTTCAACGCCCTGAAACATTCATGTTCCCCAGAAGATGGATCCTAATAGCTTTTGCTCTAGCGCCACTATGAGGTTGACTTTTGTCAGTGACAGAATCTGAGCAGGTCAATTTAAACTTAAATAACGTATCCGTTATCTGCTGTTAGAAGCCAACTGATCCGATCGTAACGTCCTCTCCTCCTTCGTTTCCCTCCTCAGCTCAGTCCTTCATGAAGAGCATCTTCAGCCCCATCTTCCTGCTGAGCCTCATCACCATGTGCGTCACCCAGCTGCGCCTCATCTTCTACATGGGAGCCATGAACACCATCCTGGAGTCGCTGACGGAGGGAGACCTCAGCACAGGTGTGTGTGGATTCAACTGTACATGAACACACAGGTTGCTGTTCTGTGAATGGCTTCAACATCTAACCACAGTTAGCTGTGTCAAGACTTTTCTCTGTTGGTCTTTTCTAACGAATCTTCTCAGCTGCTTTTTTTCCGCTCAGCTAAACCGCCTTGTTGCTTGTTGTCTCTCTCTCTCTCTCTCGTTCTCTTGCTCTGTCTCTTTTTCTCTGTCATGCCGGCTTCTTGCAGTGGAGAAGATGCACGTGGGTAAGAGACCTCAAGGCTTTTAACTTTACAAAGATCCAACCACCTACACGCCCACTTCAGAGCCTCCTCGGCCGTCTGTCCTCTTCTGTGTTTTGCTCGTTTCTTTGCGACTCAACCCTGTAAAAAAACATCAAAATATTGATTGTAAAATACACAAAAATAACTTGTTTTTTGTCACGTGTGTGTCTCTCAGTGAGCGTCTACACGTCCATCTTCGGCATGCTCCAGCTGTTGTGTCTGATCACCTCTCCCGTCATCGGCTACGTCATGGACTGGAAGCTCAAAGACTGCGAGGACGACAATGACAAGAACGGCAAGAGGTGAGCGACAAAACACGTGGAAACACAACACGCAGACAGGAAATAAGAGGGAAAAAAACCTAATTTATGTTTTATTGTGTTCCATCAGAGAGCCGGGTCAGCCCCGTCCGCCCGACAAACATATCCAGAAGATCATCAACGCCACCAGAGCCTTCATCTTCACCAACCTGCTCCTGGTCGGCTTCGGAGCCAGCTGCCTCGTCAAGAACCTGCCACTTCAGGTACACGAACGAAACACGGGAGAAGACAACTCTTTTGGGGGGGATGATGCACATTTTCCCAGCATGTGCTGCCCGAGTCTAAGGCTGCAGAGAGACAAAGAGACAAAGAGGCAGAGAAAGTGTACACGATGTTCAAACAGGACAGACCCGCATGGCAATGCAGCTCCTGGTGTCACGAAGTCCTGCGGTGACACCTGCTGGACAACGCAGGCCTTGCGTGTTATTTAACTCTCAGTGTGAAGGAGAATAATAATTAAATCATATATTATATATATATATTATATCAATATTAAACTTCCACAGTTGATTACTCACATCAAGACAATTATTTTCTGAATTACAAGTTTTCTGAATTTCATGTTTTAGTATGCGAATATGTGCACACTTTTATACATTTAGATAAAATCAGGTTCAAAATTCATGTTTCATTTTGTTGACATTTTAGAGTGAAAGGTTTTTTTGAGAGAGAATTTTGAATATCTCTTTATATCACTCTTTAAATCAGAAAATACTGTCTCTGAATGATGTGTGAACAAACCCCTCTGTGTTAACCTTCAGAGTATAGAGAGGAATGAAACTGTAAAGTGTGGTGTATGTAAGAGCTGCTGAAGTGGAGATTTCTGGGTAATTTTATGTTTTGTATGTTGAAGACACTACTGGTGAATAGGGTAAAAAAGTTAACTAATAGATATCACCATGAAACTTCTCCAGTTCATTACTTACATTAAGACAAATATTTTTTCTATTACAAGTTTTCTGAAATGTTATGTTTTATTATGCAAATGAGGACTTTTTGGGACCTTTTGGTGAATTTAGGAGAAAATCTACAAACACGAAATAGAGAAAGTAGTAAAATAAACACCTGAATGTGTATTCTGGATGATTTATTTCCAGTATTCTGAAACAAGACATGTTATGGAAGCAAAATAGACCAACATCTAAAAAATCCTTTAGATTCTTGCCTTAATGGAAAATGTAATATTTCACTTGTCTCCTCTTCTTCAGATTCTGTCCTTCATCCTGCACACCATCGTCAGAGGCTTCATCCACTCTGCAGTCGGAGGCCTCTATGCTGCTGTGTGAGTGTTGATAACACAATAATAATAATAACTTTATTTATGTGTGATTCTTTAAGCTCAGCCTGAGCTCCACTTCAGAACAAACGATGGTGGATTTGGGTTCAAATCAGGACTCTGTGCAGACCAAATATATGTATATTCACACACTCACAATATTGATATATATATAATATATATATTATATATGGTCATCTTCATTGGTAATCAACATTTTTAATATATTAGCAAAAAATGTCTTTACATCCGGATTTATTTGATCAATAAAAAAACAAACAGTACATGTGGCTGTAATTAGATTATTACTAAAAAACATTTTAAAAAGTCTACACAGAAATTGTCCACATACTTTTGTCACATACTATTTAATATAAAATGATCACCTGTGTGTGTGTGTAGTTTTAATTAGTTTGTCTTCAGTTAGGATTGAACCCTCACTTATGAATCCACCGTCTGAGACGTGTTGTTTGTCCCTTGCAGGTACCCGTCCTCTCAGTTCGGCAGCCTGACGGGCATGCAGTCTCTGATCAGCGCTCTGTTCGCTCTGCTCCAGCAGCCTCTCTTCATGGCCATGGTGGGCCCGCTGGAGGGAGACCCTCTCTGGGTGAGATGACTTGGACGCACCGACATGAACGCATGTCTAGATTTGAGCTGTGATTTGTTTGTGCCTCGTGGTGCCGGTCTGACCCTCCGTGTTCTTTCAGGTGAACGTGGGCCTGTTGGTGCTGAGCATGCTGGGATTCTGCCTCCCGCTCTACCTGCTGTGCCACAGCCGACACCTGCAGCGCCTCCGGAACGAGCAAGACGAGGACCCCAAGATCTACGTCAAGATCAACGGCGACACCAAGCCCGAGGCCTTCGTCTAGACCGGAGAGAGGAAGATGAAAAGAAGAAGAGGACAGAGAGGAGAGGGAGAGAAGTCCTCCACGAACTTTCACTTTCACTCACACCATTTTACTGCCGATCTTTATTTGTTGGATATGACTACACGCCACTGTGACAACCGGTCCCACCTTCTCTCTGATGCTACACACTGTGACACACTCCGACGCCGAGAGCTCCCACTCCCTTCGAATGCATCGCTGAACTGAGGAGGAGAAAAATGGGAGAAAGAAGCAATGGCGGACTTTTTATTTTATTTTATACACACATAATTATATATATATATATCTCCACAGATGACTCCTCTACACATCTTCTCTTCACTTCTGCCGGTTTAAAAAGAACAGGAAAAAAAACATAGAAGAAGAAGATGCCAGCCAATGAAGAAGAGGAGACGCCATCTTTTACAAAACGCCACCTCACGTGAACTTTTGGGAGACAAATAAACACACTCAGCTGGTTGCTACTTCCTCTCGTTCTCGAAGGGCATTACGTGAATACGATCCACAGACAGCAGTATCGGTAGCAGCTCAGATTGAAAACACACACAACATGTTAGTCCGATAAACACTGCAGCAGCATCTCTGCATGTGTCTGTCTTTTTAGTGTGAGGAACAGACAACACTGCATGATGCCAGAGACGCTTCTGGTTCCTGTATTACTGCTAAAGACACACACTCGATTTGTTGTTATGCTCATGAATTCCTTTTTTTGTGTCTCTTTCTTTTGTTTTTCTCAGATGTATTTACTTGCAATATGATCGCAGATGCGTTGTTGAATCTTTTGCTCCCTGTACGTGATCCGAAGAGTAGACGGACGGGACGGAGACGAACCGAGAGACACACACACACACACACACACACACACACACACACACACACACACACACACACACACACACACACACACACACACACACACACACACATCGTGAATGTCTTTGGGAAGTCTCGATCTCGTCGCAGCAATAAGTGCTTCTGTGAGGTGCTGGGCAACGCAATCACACACTTCAGTTCATGAGCTATATTTCTAAAAATCAAAAACAAAAAGGTGCTATTTGAATCACAAAAAATGCATTTTTGCTGCAACAAATTGCCATCAACTATTGCTCTCTTTCAGTGACACAGCGGACTCCAAAGAATCAAGTCAGGTTACCGTTTTTTTTTTTTTTGCTGCACCGCGACACAAAAGTGCAACCTCAGCGACCTTCCTGCAGACGTTGAAGGGAGATTTTTGCACGAAGGTAGCGGGCTGATGAAGAAACAAGAGGAGATAATAATATGTTTGACTCAGCCTGCTGCCTTCAGAGAAGCTCCTTCTTATATTCAGAGTAACTCACAGAGGCACTTCCAAAGACAGCCATGACCCTCAGAGTGCCTCTATGTGAACAGAAGTATCCCCCCTTCCTCCCCTCTTTCTCCCCCATCCACCCATCCATCCACCCATCACCTCCATCATCATCAAGCGTCAGAGCTGAGAGACGAGACGCCCCCCCCGAAACAATACGAACGGCACACGATGCACTTTAGACCTCCTGAAGATAAGTAAAGGACCTCAGTCACGTATCTGCTAGTGGTGCACGATGGAGAAAAGAATGTAAACTGTAGATTTTTTAATTCAGAGCATGGGAGAGATATGCTGTTATTTTTTTATACTCACAGATTTTAAACCCAGATTCATGCTTCACATGTTTATTATGTCGCCTTTTAACGCGCACGGACAAGCGCGGGGCGGCGTCTCGTCTCTCAAGCTCTCGTGGACGCACCGATACGAATATATTACACATCCATTAAACTGAGTATGGAGTAAGTCAAGTGGAAAAACAAATTAGCATTGTTTTTGCATAGAAAACGTAATTATTTTTGTACATTTCTCCGCGAAAGAAAATTAATTCAGGCACGATGCCAGCACTTTTTTTTGGTCATAGATCTTCGTCAGGCACCAAACTCCATGACCAAAACGTCGAATTTTCAATAAACCCTTCTCAGATAACGTGCAGGAATTCTTTCTTTAGCCAAACATTAATTGTTTTGTTTCGTTACATTGTTGCATCTCTTAAAAGTGTAAAATTTGTGTAACAAGAACAGATCTCAAGTGCATCCCTCCAGTTCTCCAACACTTAATCGGGGTCAGTAATTTTAACCCAGACGTATTTTTGTCAAACTTTATTTGTACGATACACAAAGACGCACAGAGACACTTGATTGTTTTTGCACTATTGCTCCACAAATAAAATGGCGGGAAATTGCACGTTTGTGTTGTTTCTTAACACCAGTTTTGTACTTTAGAAATTGCAACAATGTGCGTAGAAATGTACAAAAGTTAATTTAAATTGCACAAATATTGAATTACAAGTGTGCAGTTTTTTGTTTTTTCACTTCACAGAAGTTTTCGCCGTTCGTATAAAACGTGAATAATTTAGCTCCACAGAGTGAATCTTTAACTAAAAACCGATGATGTTAATAAAGAAGAACTCTGACGCAGTACTTTACTCCACCGCTATGAATTGTGGGTAATGATGGACTTCTTCAGTCGTCCTGAACTCGCTCAGTTCAAAATCTTCATTCCCTCAAGAACTGATGAGCACTTTTTCTTCACTGCCGTACCTTAAACGCTTCACCTCTGACCCCGGCCTCCTACCGTAGGACAACACTCTGCAGTAGTTTGGTTTATCGATGGATGTATTGATCGATCTCGTATTCTCTGAAGAGGATCTATTGTGTGCGATGATAGGAAATGGGGATTTCTTTCCTTTCTCTTTGCATGTACCTTTTTGTATTTTTTTTTTAATCTACCTACCACGCTCCAGTTTAGTTTCGCTTTATTTCCTTCTGATGTTTACGAGAATGTGTATTTTCATGATCTTATATTGTATATTTTGTGTTTTCTTCTTGTGTCTTGTGCCACAGTATAGCCATTATCATGGACATGTTGAAAGGAAAAAAAAAAAAGATCAATATATGAAGCAAAATAAACACAATCATTTGTATAGATGTGGTTTTTATTTTTATTTAAATAGCAGAAGTGGTTGAGATCTTGTAGATGTGAGACGGAGCAGCAGGGGTCAGACTCTCATTGTGATAATACAGATAGTCTGTGGTGTGTGTGTGTGTGTGTGTGTGTGTGTGTGTATTCAAAGAGAATAGGAGTGTCTGCTTGATAATTAAGTGATACACGAGACGACTTTGTACGCAAACTTGTTGGGCAACAGAGTCCCACAGAGGAGCCTCCCCATGGGGCGTCAGCTGAGTCACAAAACTGGTTGAACCAGAACCACAACCAGGACGGTTTCTGCCTGTACCGGTTCTGACGCACTGGTTTGACGGACATTAGTTTAATTGTAGAGAATAAAAATGTGGGGCAAAGGTTAGGATAATATCTGAGCGAAATATAAAGGCACAAGATTCTTTTCTGCCACAACAAAAACATGTAAATGTTGAAGCTGCTTCTGCTTAAAGTGCCGTTATTATTATTACTATGTATTGTATCATTAATTATCTTAATATTATTATTAATGATATTTACATTAGCTGCATAAGTAACAATAACAGCAATAGTACTAATAGTAGAATAGGTACAACAGCAAACATGGCTTTAGTAATAGTAAACAGTAAAACCAGCTGCACTTGAACGTCACATCGGGTGTTACCTGAAACTCAAGGTGGGGGGTTGACTCCTCCTCTCTTTTCTTGAGGCCGCGCCCCCTTTTCGCATCTTCCAGGAAGAAACCCCGGAGTCTAAAAAGCGTCGAGCCGTGAATGAACGTCTTCTGTCGGCTTCAAAGAGCGTCTCTCTCGTACGCTGCTATCTGGACGGAGACACTGCCAACATGCTCATTAGGGAGTTGTGAGTATTTTAACTTTATGAAGCCGGGTTTTTTACTTAAATGTATTAAATCAAGACAGAACGTGCCTCAGCACTTTGTTAGAAGTCCGGGTGTAGATCTCGCAGAACTCCATTTGAAAATCTGTCAATTTAACGTTAATCGGCTGTTAGTAAAAGTACATGTTATCTTTATAAATGGGTCTAGTGCGTTTGGATACTACAGGTAATGAGGGTTAATTCGGCATAGATATGTTGAGCTAAGTATTTGAACTAGCGGTGTAACTGAACTTTTCATCAGGTTTTTACCCGCTCGCTCTCGCCACCGAGCGGGGTTAAAACTCGCTGACATTGCGCTGTAGTCTGGTGCCGGAATCAATGGCTGTGGAGTTTAAACTTTCAGTTTTAATTTCCAAAGATTTATTTATTCTTTAAGGTATTGATGCCGAAGTGGAGAACTCTTCTCGGGCGTTCAGGACATGTATAAATTCAGGTTTCATGGGGCTCCTGCTTGACGTTTTAATGGACATCTTATATTTGGGAATAAACAGGGTTTGTTTTTTTGTTTTTTCTGCTTGGCAAATATTAAATCAATTTTATTGATGTAGCCAAATATCCCAAAAATGTGGTAAGAGGGTTTTTAACTCCTGAGCAAGGCAGTTTTATGTCATTATGCACATCTGGACAACATCAGGCTGTCACCTGACTGAGGTGCAAAGTGCATTAAATGGTTAACTGTTCAATTATCATGCTTCAGAGTACAGAAAATACTGCTTGTAAAATAAGATAAATGTTACACATCATGGCCAGAACTGTGTCTGTGTAGGAGTGCACTCAACTAGTATCTTTTTCAACCCCACCAGCCTGGAAGAGGCTCCTCTTTCACTCTGATCTGTTCTAATGAAATATTCAGGCCCTGCTACACGGGCAACAGGGCAACAGGTGGCAATTAATCGGCTTTTGTATATAAAGGAAAAACTATAAGAACACAGATAAAACACACACACGTGCAGGTTTTCCACCTGAAGGTTGAAGGTTTATTTGTTCACCCTCTGTGACCGACTTGATTGCAGATTCATAATTTCCTCTTGTTTCTGTGAGAACGGGACACGAGCAGAGAACTATCTCGCTGCCTCCCAGGACTTTATAACCAGTCCAAATACACTCATGTCTCATTTACCTAGCAGTCAGATTTGTTTAAGCCACACCCTCTAAATTAAGGATCTGATTGGTTGAAGGACCATCCTTTTAGATTTTACTTGTGACGTTTTGTTTACTCTTCATGAGGAGTTTAACAGCTGTGTAACGTCTCTGTGGCTCTGAGGTTGAGCTCTATGAAGGCAGTTAGGTGACAGGGAGGGTCCAATGAAAGACACTCTTGTGTTGCATTATGGGAAGTGTAGGATCCAGTGTTTTTGTTGCTTGACCCTTGAGCTAGTTCAAAGATGGAATTTAGTTTTTAAATGCTTTGGAAACAGGAGGTATTTATGTTGGAGGCAAAATCAAACAGGATATTGTTTCTTTATAATGCATTTAATACTTTACTTCTTTCATATATATATATAGCTGGAGCTAGCTTAGAAGCATGCTAGCATGGCTCTGTCCAAAGGTAACAAGAAACAGTTTGACACATAACCCTCCGTAAAACTTTTTATTCTGAGATTATACTTATTATTTTGACTTATACTTTTGTATAAGTAAAAAGCTGGATATCTTGTGTTAATTGGTGAGTGTTCTGGGAGGTTGATTTCTTTATCTTTGGACAGACAGCTGTTTCTTCCTTTTTTCCACTCTAAGCTAAGCTAAGCTAAGCTAACTGGCTGCTGGCTTGGGGCAACAAGGGTTGTATTTATCTTCTCATCCAACTCTCAGCAATAAAGGACATTTCCCAAAATGTCTAACTGTTTGTTTTGTAAGTTAAACCTAAAGACAAAAGTATAATGTGTTGAGATCCTCGTCCTCTTCCAGGTCAACGGTACAATTGTCATTGTTTGATTTATTGCTGATTGGGATATCTGTGCTCTAATATCTTGTTTTTTTTCTGTCTCTTGCAGCCGAATTGTCCTGCCCATTTCAGTGGAGGAGGTAAGGACTCGTTTAATTCTATGTCATGTTTTATGTTTCAGATTTAGGTAACGTTAGGTAGCTAATATCTGTTTGTGTGGTTTCCTTTTTGACTCGGGCTACGTCCACACTACGATGTTTTTGTTTTAAAACGTTTCCTCGTCCAGATAAGCATTGTAGCACCGTTTCAGAAAGAACTTCAGTCCATATTACCACGCTTAAAAACGTATATCTCATAACCAGGACTGATGATGCCGCTTCACGCAGGAATTGTCACAAAGCGCTCAAATATCAGTTCGCGTCCTAATCATGTAGGCAGTATTGGCATTTTAAAACGCAGAATTTAACTACGCAACAGTTGCTAGCATTAGCAATAAGGTCAGCAATCTAATTTGTTATCCATGTTGAAGTTAACCACTGGTAGTCGAGGCCGATGTCATTTGTTTTAGGGGTTTTAAAATTCCAGAGTAGTATTGACGCTAGGTATAAAAGTAAAAAAAGTTATACGTTTTAAAACAATGTATTAGTGTGGATGTAGCCTCAGACGGTCGATAGTTACAACCTTCAACCAAACTTGGTTTCTGAAAAGTGAAGCCAATATTGAAGCGTCTTAAAGCTGCACTCTCTACTGTCCATCAGGGGCATCATCTCATAGAAGTCTATGAGACAATGGCTACTTCTCTCTTGATTTATTACCTCAGTAAACATTGTAAACATGAGTTTATGGTCTCAATCTCTAGTTTCAAGTCTTCTTCAATACAGCATGATGTTCATTTAGTAAATGATGGTCCATTTAGAGTCAAACAGACCATAAAGCAGGGGATGCTTTGGTATATAATATGGTCACTTCCGTTCACTGGTTGCAAAAACCAAGATGGCGACAGTGTCGGTGTGGTGTGGATGCTAGGCGTAAACGCAGCAAATGTTATGCATTTTAAAACTAAAACGTAATAGTGTGGATGTTAACAATTACAACCTGGAACATCTGCACAGATTATTTATTATAGACACAGTTGCATCACATTTATAGCACTTTAGCAAACTTTCTTGGCCAACGATTCAACAATAAACGTTTTGACTTTTTGTCCAATAAGTGAAGTTTTTGCAGGTATTTGATTAAATAAAGTAAATTTTTTTTTCTTAGTGAAGTTTTACTTTGCTGTAACACTGTTTAAAGTTCTCCAGTTAGCACCGTGCACCTGATCTGACTTCCTGTAGAGACGATTAAAAGCATAACTCAGCAGAGGGGATTGTAGACATTCTGCACTAAGTGGCTACCGCTCGGTATCACTATGTGCCCGGACACGTGTTGTTGTTGGAGTCGACCACTCTTTAGGCTTCCTTCAGATGCCCTTGTAAACACTTGGCTATCAGGTCCAGAACTTAACTAGCTGTGTTTACCTACCAGACTATTGACTGCTATAATGTTATCAAGAAGAGTTCAGCCTCTTTCTCCTTTCATTAGATCTGTGTTTAATGAAACAACCATCTGAACCCCTTCTTTTCTTACTACCTAAATGCTATTTGCTCACTCTTTTTAATCCACGTGTTCCACGCAACACTGTACTCTTTGTTTTGTTTTTGCTTAACACAAAGCAGAAGCCGGTATTTCTCTAAGCTTTGTAATCACCTGTGCGACCAGCTTTTCTTCTGATCCCATTCGGTGTGAAAGCCTTAGCTGGATTCCTGAGTTAGTTGTGTCACAATTATAACTAACGAGCTGGAACAAGAATCTGAGTGAAAATAGCGATGGGCCGTGGAATTAATCTGCATGTCCTGTCAGATGTGTAACTACTATATAACCTTGTCATTTTTACATTTCATACACGGTATTAATCGTGTTCTGGCAATTTAATAAAGTTAGTGGACTCACAAAAGTAAGATTTTAAAAGCAGAGGCCAAAAACAAAAACACTGCTTCTCACACTCCCCATAATGCCACTCGGTGATCTTCACATCTTACATAGTTCTCCTTAGAAAGCAATGAACGTTCGTTCCCACACCTTGTTTTCGTGAGTAAATCTCATGACGTGAACCAGCAGGTTAAACCTTTTTTTACTCTGATGGCACTTTGCCTCAACACGTTTTTTGTCCATCCTTCGATGACCACCTCCCGGTTCAGGTTCAGCCTGTTTTGTTGTTGTTGCGTTACCGTCTCCCGGGGCTGCTCATGACGGGCTGCGTAACGTTTCCTCGACTAACAACTGTCTTCGGTGACGATAAGACGCACTGGTTCTTCACGACGGGTCACATTCCTGAGTCCCTGCTCACATTCCTGAGTCCCTGCTCACAACGCTGAGCAGCCACAGATCCCCAAAAAATAGTGCTCTAACTACAGCAGATGCGTCATCGGCTCATCTACAGTACAAAAGAAGAGCAGCTTTCTTTCTCATCTCTGCTGAGAGTTGCACATGCTCAGTAGCGATCGGGCAGCTGGTAGCGGAGAGTGTAACGTTAGCCAGAGCTAGCAAAACGCGAGTAGCCAGTAACGCACTGGTATCAGATCAATACTCTGTATGTTCAGATATCGGGAAGGAAAAATAATGGTATTGAAACATCTGTATTTATAAACATTTAAAGGTCCAGTGTGTATGATTTGGTGCCATCTAGTGGCGAGGTTGCAGATTGCAACCAGTTGAAACTTCTCCCCGAGTGCCAAGCGTGAAGGAGAACTACGGTGGCCCGATGCAAACAAAAAAAAAGGCAAATGACTCTATCCAGAGCCAGCTTTAGGGCAGAAGAAGGTTAGTTTAGCATGGAGAATTTCGGGTGGAGGTACAGTGGAAGTTGGCAGTTTGTGCAGAAATAAATGCTGCAGCTCCTTCGAGACCAACGGAGGTTTCCTGTGTTTTTGTTTTCTGAGCCTGGAGACCAAAAACAACAGTACCCCACCCCCCCCGGCTACTGTAGAAACATGTCGGCCGGCTCCGTATGTAGATATAAACAGCTCAGTCTATGGCAACGAAAACCCGGCGATTCTTCTTTTTAGCTGATTGGACACTAAAGAAAACATACTTATTAATATCGTATTCCATTTCTGCCAATAGATCCCCTAAGATGGTACACTGTTTCTTTAATTATCATATAGAAAAGACAAAGATCTTGTTTCTCCAGCAGAACCCTCAATGGACCAAAATGCAAAGCAACTTGAATCTTTGTGTCACTGGTTCTATGTGAAAGAAACCTTTTCCACTGGTTTTCCACTTTACAGCAAAGCTGTCCATCCACTCCAAGTGT
>JAVDOI010000014.1:21463176-21525676 GCA_032191485.1 Leptoclinus maculatus | reverse complement strand
TTGCAACCGATGAACGGTAGTTACAATATTTGAAATTCTGATGAGTGACGTAGAGACGCCGGATACGTCTCTGGTAGAGACCTGTCAATCACAGTAAGCCCCGCCCTAAAGCATCCCCTGCTTTATGGTCTGTTTGACTCTAAATGGACCATAATCTACTAAATGAACATCATGCTGTATTGAAGAAGACTTGAAACAAAGCAGCAACCTCCGGTTCGGACGAGTGAAGCGAATGCTTAATGTCTTAAAAGCTGCATTCTCTCTAATGTCCATCAGGGGCGACTCCTCTGGTTGTATAGTAGTGATGGCGAGATGAAGCTTTATGAAGCTTTCCATCCAATCGGTTCAGCTTCATGGTGCTTAATTTGCTCTACTGTGCCATCAAGTGGACAATAAATGTAAAACAGGCAGAGTGATTATAATGACACCATGGCTTTGGTGTGTGAAGCTTTGAATTTAATAAATTAAGGAATGTTTGTGATGCTCGAATAGATTGCAAACAAACGCGCAATAAAGTCCCAAGTCCAAAAAATGTGAGGGGGGGATCCATTAGCGTTTCGCTGCCCCTTATATTTCGAATCGCACCCCAAACCCGCGAACCATTTCCTGAATCAGTCACGTGGTACGGCCGGCTCGCGATGCTTCGAACGTCACCACATACGTCATCAACACGAGCCTCGACACGGAAGGACACATCACTATTGTATAGAAGTCTATGAGAAAATGTTTACAATGCTTACAAAACGTCACAAAACATGTTATAAGAAAACTTACTTTGCCGTAATCTTTCTGCTATTTCTCCGTGTCATAGATGAGGGTGAATGATGAACGTAAAGGCTTGGATGCCAATGATGATTGAAACTGACTGGCTACGCCTGGTGAGTATTAACGTTTTTTGGTGAGATTTGTAAATTTACGTTCGATCGTTTTTTTTTACTTTTTCCGTTTTTCCTCTTCAGATCACCTTCTGATACGAGAGGCTTTGACTTCATTCAACAAGTTCACGCTCCTCTCTTTGGACACTGGACCTAGAAACAGCCTGATAGGCATAATCAAGAATACCACACTTGCATCCGAATAAAAAAAGATTGCTCTTAATAAGAGCTCCTTATTGTAAAGCAATCATGTGTATCTATCTACAACATTTGAATACAACTAAAGCAACTTTTAGTATTTCTTTGTTTTGTTTTGTTTTTATTGGGCAAGTTTGCAAGTCGGAGGGTCCGTTTTGAGGATGAAGCGTTCTTGCTTATGCCTATTGGGTCCTCTTACATTCTACAATATTAGGTGTGGGCTGTCACTGAGGAAACATTTCTAATTACTGATTTTAATTGCAGTTATTTGGGTTTTGTTCTTTTTCTTGATTTTTGTATTTTTCCAGTGCTTAAGTGATTTATTGTTTGTTTTTATTTATTGTTAAAAACGGTGTCTCCTTTCCACAAAAGCTACAGTTTCTAGGATCAGTGCTTTTGAAAAAAATACATCTTTTAATGTCCTTATCTCTGTTTTGTCAAACTTGAAATGAATGACATGGTGGCTGGAGGCAATAAAAATACAGCTTATGATTTATGTAAAAACTACTACATGAGGTATTTACTTCAGACACATGTAATCTTATTTAACATAATAAAAATCTGGTCTAACTACACCTGATGTTTTGTCAGGTGGTTGTTTTAGCCTCATACGAAGATGTCAGCTTTGGGTGGAGGTTTCGAGTGTTTGTGATGATATGTACTGTATGACGCAGTTCTGTTTTTAAATTTTGGCCTTCGTCTTTTTAAATCTTGTCCTGTGTTGAATGGTACAACCCGGATTTTAATGTTATGAGTTATATGATTGTGCAGTATATTTAAGACAATGCATTTGTTCCTTGCTCTTTAGGATATTTGTACATTGCTGCAAAAAATAAGTTTACATTAGTGAGCAAACACCTCATTTAACTGTGGAAAAGATCACATTTATTGTTTGCTGCAGTCACAAACTATCACTTGAATCAGAAGACATGACCAGCATCTGAGAAATACTTCAGAAAATGTGGTGTCTTCTGTTTTTTTTGTTTTTTTTATTGAAAAATTGTGATGTAGAAATAATTCATGTAAAAATTAGCAGCACACAGAACATATGTAGGTAATATAATACACAGATGTAGTAAACATAAGTAAATGGGATTTTTCCTTTGGATTGTTAGCGACCGCCTTTTTAAAATAAACTTACAACCTTTGAAATTCCAAAAAGTATTTCTACTGACGTGTTTTATATTTCAGAACAAAACTTTGAGTCAATCTTAAACCTCATTTCAGCCGTTTTATCAAAAATCCATTGACTTTGAGTCGAGGGAACCGGAAGTACAAAAATAAAACTAACTTATTTTAGGCAAGGGATACACACTATATTATAATATATACAACATTAAATATTCATTGGTTTTAGGTGTCATTTTTGCACCAATCTATTGGCCTCTGTTTCACAAATACGCTAATAAACGCTTTTGTTTTACCAACAATAAAACGTTATGCTTGAATCCTTCAGAATAAAAGCTGTGGAAGAACATCGACTGTAAATAAATATTTCTTAATGCACAAAGTATACAAGGGAAGTTACACTCATAACTAACTTTTGATTAAAGTAATTTATAATTGATAACTGGCAAATGGATACACAATATAAAGTATATAAAAGTTGTCTGTTTTAACTCCTCATTTCCGTGACAATGTTACGCTTTTATTTTGAAGGCAGATAAACCCCTTTCCGGATAAGGGGCAGGAACATACTTGAATCCTTCAGCATAAAAGCTGTGGACGATAGACTGTAAATACATCGTTCTTAATTTCCAAACCATACAATGGTTTGGAAATTACTCTCATAACTTAACTTATAACTGATAGCTGGCAAATAAATACACAATATATTCTTCAAGGAATTCTTAATAAGTTAAATTAAAAGTTGACAGTTTTAACTCTTCACTTCCGTGACGATGTTACGCTTTTATTTTGAAGGCAGATAAACTGTTTTCCGGAACATTAAAACAACAACATTAGCTAAAGCTGTCAGGCTGCTGCGTGTTTACTGTTACTGTATGTTTTCTAGTAGTTACATCAACAACGAAAACAAGTACGACCAAAGCACATCAGGTAACGTTAGTGTACTACAAATAACACGTGTTCATACAAGTTGGAAATAGGTTATCTAGCAGATTCACGTTGTCATCAACGTTAGCAATGTTTAGCTCAACGTTGGTGCTTATTGTTGATTGTTTATTAGCATGTTTCTACTGTATTCAGGCTCCAGTTGTATTTTTTCATAGTGTGTGTGAGAGATATACAGAGGATTTGTGTCTTTTGCATGTCCAGGTGTGGAGATGATGGAGGAGACTGAGGAGCAGAAGAGAAACTACGAGGCAGAGAGCTTCAGGTGGGACTTTGTTAATTATGCACAGAACCATCTAACTAGTTTAAGGTTATGCAGCTTCATTTAGGGACTTTCTTAATTATGCACAGACTAGTTTAGGTTATACAGCTTCATTGAGGGACTTTCTTAATTCTGCACAGACTAGTTTAAGGTTATACAGCTTCATTGAGGGACTTTCTTAATTCTGCACAGACTAGTTTAAGGTTATGCAGCTTCATTGAGGGACTTTGTTAGTTATGCACAGACTAGTTTAAGGTTATGCAGCTTCATTGAGGGACTTTCTTAATTCTGCACAGACTAGTTTAAGGTTATACAGCTTCATTGAGGGACTTTCTTAATTCTGCACAGACTAGTTTAAGGTTATGCAGCTTCATTGAGGGACTTTGTTAGTTATGCACAGACTAGTTTAAGGTTATGCAGCTTCATTGAGGGACTTTCTTAATTCTGCACAGACTAGTTTAAGGTTATACAGCTTCATTGAGGGACTTTGTTAGTTATGCACAGACTAGTTTAAGGTTATACAGCTTCATTGAGGGACTTTCTTAATTATGCACGAATATGAGTGTTGAGAATTATAATGAGCCTCATGTGGATGTGTGTGTGTGTGTGTGTGTGTAGCTGTTACACGGTGGGTGAACACTAATTATTGCACAGCTGTACTGTCACGGCCATAAAACCATCGGGCTTACCGCTCATAAAAGTTACATCACATGGGAAGAAACTGCTTGTGTGTCTTGTTCCTTAAGTATAAAGTAAAGTGCTGTCAGGGAATAATGGGATAGCTTGATGAACTCATGTGATGTTATGGAGGCAACCGGCACGAAATCGTATTAGACATTTCATACAATATGCTTTCTGTTCTATCAGCTCGATCATCACTGAAAACATCCTGGAAAATGATTCTTAAGAAAGGATCGTGAACACTGTTACAGGTGTGGATCAGTGTTACAGGTGTGGATCAGTGTTACAGGTGTGGATCAGTGTTACAGGTGTGGATCAGTGTTACAGGTGTGGATCAGTGTTACAGGTGTGGATCACTGTTACAGGTGTGGATCACTGTTACAGGTGTGGATCAGTGTTACAGGTGTGGATCACTGTTACAGGTGTGGATCACTGTTACAGGTGTGGATCACTGTTACAGGTGTGGATCACTGTTACAGGTGTGGATCACTGTTACAGGTGTGGATCAGTGTTACAGGTGTGGATCACTGTTACAGGTGTGGATCAGTGTTACAGGTGTGGATCAGTGTTACAGGTGTGGATCACTGTTACAGGTGTGGATCACTGTTACAGGTGTGGATCAGTCATTGACGAACTCTTTGTGTCGGTGTCTGACGTCTGGTACCAGACCTCCAAAAGCACAGTTGTCCGTCTCCTTCAGGGTTGAATGTGTTGTGAGACTTAACAGGGTGCAATGTTTGCCCGTCTGCGTTGTGGTCGGTGGATTAGGTTGCCCAACAGAACACACCTAATGCGGATTTGGTTTCTCAATTTGTTTAATAGGCCTAATGTTGAGACATTTTACAAGAGATTATACGTAGTTTTTTGTTGCACAAAGACGACTCGTAAACAATCCCCCAATCACACAGTCCAACTCCTGGAGCACCCAAATCCTTGAGCCAGGACTTTCCTCATTTCAGTGGTTTGATTCTACAGAAACAACCTCAACGTCGGACTGTGGCTCAGACTTAAATCGTCAAATTTGTGATTTTTTTCTTTTAAAAACAGTTTTTGGACCTTCAGGAAACACTTTTTGTATTTTGTCACGTGAACAACACTCAGCGGACCTCGCTGCATTGACCACTTTGAGCCCGAATGGATGAAATCGGTCGGCTGTTGGCGGGGCGTCTCCGCTCCGACAGCCTCTCCAGCGACGCCACGCAGTCCACGGCCAGCAGACTGGTGCTGCGCCATCGGCTCCACCAGCTGATGACGTGCGTGGACGACTTGGACCCCCGAAACGAGCTGCACGAGAAGATGCTCGAGACGCTGGACGACGCCCTCCTCGCCTGTGGCAGGAGAGCCAACAGGCCGAGAAAGGACAGTTTCAGGTGGAGAGTTTTCTGTGTGCTGAAGCCAGGAAGAGAGTAATAAATAGTCTTCCTCTTTTATTCAGCTCTGGACTCTGAGTTTTCTTTTTGAAGTATGTTGTGGGCGAAGGAGGGGCGAATCCTCCTGATGTTGTCGAGCAGGAATCTCTATGTTTTTAGATGCAAGTGCTGCAGGAATGACTTCTTTTTGTCTGCCTCAGGCTGCACGTGGTGACGTGGAACGTGGCCACAGCAGATCCTCCAGATGACGTGACGTTGCTTCTCCACCTGAACTCCCCAAAGAGCCCCGACCTCTACGTCATCGGGTAGGTGGTGCAGGGAACGGGGATTGATTGGGTTCATATTTTATATTTATATATATATAGGGCTGGGCGATATGCACCAACAATCATATATTGGTATATTTAGGCTGAATGGAGATACATGATATATATATCTCTGTATTTTCTACAAAGTGGGCTAAATGTTTATTAAAACAGATATCATATCACATGACATGGCTGAGCTACATGTTAGACAAATAAATGAATGTTCCTTGTACAATTTACAGCATTACTTCTCTGAGAATCTCGTACATATCCACGTAATAAAGGTATTGTAACTGAAATATCCCGAATCACATTAATATTGAGTGGAATCTGTAAATCGGTGGCGATATCCAGCCGTGCAAACACCGTCACGGCTTTACAGAGGAACACACAAATCAAACCTTATCGATATAAAGAGTTTAGTCTCATCCTTTGTCTCGTTTGAAAGGAGACAGATAAGCTTAAGAAGTCTTTAACCCAGACTGACTGATGATTAAAACCCTGTGTGTGTGTGTGTGTGTGTGTGTGTGTGTGTGTGTGTGTGTGTGTGTGTGTGTGTGTGTGTGTGTGTGTGTGTGTGTGTGTGTGTGTGTGTGTGTGTGTGTGTGTGTGTGTGTGTGTGTGTGTGTGTGTGTGTGTGTGTGTGTGTGTGTGTGTGACAGTTTGCAGGAGGTTTACTCCGGACCGCTGAGGTTTGTGTCGGACAGCGTATTCGATGACCCGTGGAGTAAAATGCTCATGGACACCTTGGCACCACGGAAATACGTTAAGGTACAAATCTTCTCAAAACACCCTCACACACACACACACACACACACACACACACACACACACACACACACACACACACACACACACACACACAGGTAAACAAACCACGTTTATTATTGTTACTTTTGGTAAGTGTAAATCCTTAATAGCTATATATTAGAGTTTTTTGCTGTATTTACGTTGTGTGTGTGTGTGTGTGTGTGTGTGTGTGTGTGTGTGTGTGTGTGTGTGTGTGTGTGTTTCAGGTGTCGTCCATCAGAATGCAGGGTCTGCTGCTGATCTTCTTCTCCAAACTGAAGCACGTCCCGTTCATCAGAGACATCCAGGCCACCTACACACGCACTGGCATTTTCGGTTACTGGGTGAGAAACGCACACGCACACACACACACACACACACACACACACACTCATTTCACCTCTACAACACTTTCAGATTCACAATGGACAGTAAAATTCAAAAGTATCAAAATCTTCCTCGTCAAAACCTGCCGCTTTCATTACCCAGAATGCAACTAAACCGCCGTCGCCGACAGTTTGGTGAGAGACCCGGGTTGTGTTATGCTAGTAGCAGCTAATGTAGCATCGAGCTGCTAGCCTCAACCAGAGACGAGGAGCTACAGAGTTCTCGCTTCGTTTTTAGTTTTGGTTCGTCTGTAAACTTCCTGTTTATCTCTCAGGGTAACAAAGGGGGCGTGTCCGTCCGTCTGTCTTTCTACGGTCACATGCTCTGTTTCCTCAACTGTCACCTGGCGGCTCACATGAACTACGCCTCGGAGAGAGTGGACGAGTTCGAGTACATCATGGACGCCCAGACCCTCGACCGGCAGAAGGCTCCGAGAATTGTTGACCACCGGTGAGTAAAAAACGACTATTAAACATGAGTTCATGGTCTCAATCTCTAGTCTCAAGTCTTCTTCAATACAGCATGATGTTCATTTAGTAAACTATGGTCCATTTAGAGTCACACAGACCATTGGATTATTTTGCTTTATATGACGTCCGTAGAAAAAAATAGCTTCGAAGTCTATGATTTTTATTTTGTAATGTCTGTATGAACACTGTCACACATTAATTTCCTTTAATTCTTCAATAAATTTAATTTCTCCATCTTTGTCTCTCTCTGTCTCTCTCTCTTTTCCTCTCTATCTCTCTCTCTATCTCCCTCTCTCTCTCCCTCCCTCCCTCCCTCCCTCTCTCTCTCTCTCCCTCCAGGCTGGTGTTCTGGTTCGGAGATCTTAACTTCAGAATTGAGGACCACGGTATGCACTTTGTCCGCTCCTGCATCAGCGATCAGACCTACAACCTGCTGTGGAGCAAAGACCAGGTATCCTCCATCCTCCGTTCATATTATCAACACTCGAGTAACATCATCATCATCATCCACGACTCGTCACGTACTGAGTTCATGATGCGATGAAATGTGTCCTTCTCAGTTGACGATGATGAAGAAGAAAGAACGGATCCTCCAGGAGTTTGAAGAAGGGCCTCTGGACTTTCCACCCACGTACAAGTTTGACCGAAACTCCGATATTTACGACAGCAGGTAACAGTTTAACATCATGATGATCGGTCCTATCGGGTGTAGGGACGAGACCATATGGGATTATATGGGGATTATATGGGGATTATAACGGGATTATAACGGGATTATAACGGGATTATATCGGGATTATCCTCACAAGAGTGAAAACTATCGAGCTCGTTATCATGTAGAAAGTGAAAAATAGTCAGATTTTCTCTCTCTGTCTCTCTCTCTCTCTCTCTCTCTCTCTGTCTCTCTCTCTCTTACCTTAATTAAGATTGTTTTATTGTTTGTTTTTTCATATGTTTGAGATCTCTTCTTACTTCCAGTATTTGCGTCTTAAAACCTTACTTTTGTATTTTATTTCATCTGCACCGTCTTCACAGGGTCTACAGGACGTGGTTTGGCTTTACGTAAGAGTTCAAAACACATCTGTGTTCCACGTCTTCTCTTAATTCACCTAATTTACACCTCAGTCTGTGCACGTATACTACTTTTAACCACTTTTCAAAGGCTTAATGCAGATTATCTTCATCTGTATAACGGACTGCAAAGCAAACAAACCATCAGGTGGAACTAACAGTCTTCTCAGGATGAATGTCAGAAGACTGAAATGCTTGTTTATTTCACAGAATGTTATTCTGAGGGCCAATATTATGACTGTTTAAAGCAGGGGTGTCAAACATACGGCCCGCGGGCCGGATGCGGCCCGCCACGTCGTTTTATGTGGCCCGCGAATCCGCCAGCAAAAAAAAAAAAAAAAAATCTTTTTTTTACATTTTTTTTTTACAAAAATGTAAAGTTAGACTTGAAAATAAAAATATCCCCATGGTCGAAATTATGAGATAGAAAGTCGAAATTATGAGATAGCATGTTGTCTGTGTAACATTAAAACTATCACAACAGGTGGACAGGAGAGGCAACAGCCCATAAAGAGGTTTTCCAACAAGAGATTGGGTCTTTCTCAACATGCGTACTTCTCTGTACTTGTAAACTCGTGGACTTGTGAAACGTCATCAGTCTCAGCCTAAGTACTGTTCCAATTCAAAGTTCACATCAAGCCAAGCACGGTCCAAATGCCCGGATGTGGCTCGCTACAGCCCAGTCATGCTTAAAGGTGTGTGAGCAGCTGTGCTCTGACCAGATACAGACTTTTAAAAGTTCAGTTTGTGAAGAAACACCATCGCAGACCGAGTTCAGGAACTAGCAGCTAATCTAACAACACAGCTAGCCGAAGAGACGAGGAGGTACTCGTCTTCTTCATTAGCTGTTGATGAAAGCACAGACAACACGGACACATCATCTATCCGTGTTCATAAGACCTGACTCTCAGAAGCTCTTGGATGTAGCTGCCATGCACGGGACGATGACGGGGAGACATTAGTGATGCAGAGGTGACAAAAATAGCTTTGAACAAAGTTAATGTAATAACTTGTTCTTGATGATATTAGTCTTTGTTATTTTCTTTAATAGTTTGATCTTTGATAGAGTAATGTGGGTTTCTTAACCCTAAATTAAAATGATTTATGTTATAATAACAGAAATGTGCTTAAATATAATTTTACATTCATATAACTGCATGTACAATCTTTTTACACTTGAATAAACAATAATCAAATGTAGAGACAGTTGTTTAACAATATGTTAGGAGTAGTTACATTTATACAGTCTTACATTTACAACCGGCCCTTTGAGGGCGACCATGATGCTGATGTGGCCCCAGAGGGAACATGAGTTTGACACCCCTGGTTTAAAGGAACCGTGTGAGGCTTTTGAAGTAGATGGAGTTTGGAGAAACAGACCAGCACAAGAGCAAAATACTGTGCTGCTGTGGACGTACTTTATACTCCTAAAGGACTCAATATCAGTTTAAATATACAGTACGTATATAAAAACACATTCATGCATCTTTAATGATTAAAGGGGCAGTTTAGATTGTGTGGTTGTATGAGGTACTTCTACATATTCAGTGTATTATCTACAGTAGTACCAGCTTGGGAACCAAATATAAAGTATAAACTATTAATAACATTTTTACCTTTTTTGACCCTTTATGACGGGTACAATGACTGTTTATTGGCTTTAAAGAGAGAATAGATAATGGCTTCAGTTAACAGTCATAAAGGGTCAAAAGAGGTAAATATGTTATTAACAGTGTACACTTTACACTCGGCTCCCAAGCTGGTACTACTGGTCCATCGACTGTAGATAATACACTGAGTATGGAAGAAGTACCTCATACAACCGCACCAGATCTAAACTGCCCCTTTAAGATGCATACATGTGTTCTTTTTCAAACTCCGTTCGGTGTTTCGCTATGGGAATCGCAAAACACCTCACTTTGTTATCAAAGAACCAGGGTTACGTTAAGTAACCCAAAGTTTTGATGAGACGCACTAAATGTGTGTTTCTAAACACTTCTACAGGGTTCCATCAGTATTCCATATTAACCCTCATGTGTGATCCCTTCACACTGCTTTCAGAGCTTGTTCAGAGTATATAAAAGCTATAAAAGAAAACACAATGTGTTTAGAACAGCTGCTACACATAACAGTTAACCTGCATGGCCACAGATAGATGTGCTAATACAGGAGCTATGGCTGTGTGTTGGATTATAAATGGATTTCTTTTGTAATGTCACACTAACTATAACAAAGATCAAAGTGTAATACACAATATGATCTTATTGTACAAATAGTTGATCATGTAAATTTGAATTTAATCTGAATCGCTGCCAACAGCTCTTTTTTTTTTTTTTTGTCAGTGATCAAATATGTTCATGGGTGAAATGGGGATTGATGCAGATACCTATTTTCCGTCCTAATTTTTCATCCACCTCCCGGTCATGCACCCTCACAACCTCCTGCTATAGATAGTTGTCTTTGTCTCCGGACTAAACTCCGCCTCTCTGCTCTCTGTCCAGCGGTAAGAAGCGTAAACCCGCCTGGACCGACAGGATTCTGTGGCGGCTCCGACACAAGGCCCCGCCCCCCGACGAGCAAAGTGAAAACACGGTCGACCAGGAGGCGAGGAAGGTCGAGGAAGAGGGCGAGGACGAGGATGAAGAGTACCCGCTGAGGATCAGGCAGGACTTGTACACCAGCAACATGGAGTACAGCATCAGTGACCACAAGCCCGTCATCGGCGTCTTCACGCTGGAGGTGATGGTCACACTCAACATAGTGAAGAATGATGTCATCACGTCCTGCATGTTGTCGTGCACCTTCACGCTTTCAGACGTGACTAACAAATAGTTCACTAAGAGACGTTTACATGTTGAGGGATTTTGAAAAGAAGACACGTTCAATTTTTAGATGAGGAATTAAAAATCTACATTTTAGTAAATATTTTACAGCCAAAATAATTGTTTACATGCTCTCTCTCTCTCTCTCTCTCTCTCTCTCTCTCTCTGTCTCTGTCTCTCTCTCTCTCTCTCTCTGTCTCTCTCTGTCTCTCTCTCTCTCTCTCTGTCTCTCTCTCTCTCTCTGTCTCTGTCTCTCTCTCTGTCTCTCTCTCTCTCTCTCTCTCTCTCTCTCTCTCTCTCTCTCTCTCTCTCTCTCTCTCTCTTTTAAAACTGAATAAATTGATAATGGTAAAATGTTAAATTATCAATATTTTCAGCTATTCCAAGTTGTACTAACATGATTTATCCTCTAAATATCCACAACTACATTCACGTAAAACGTTTGATTTCTCCGTGTGTGCAGCTGAGGAAGATGTACGACGCTCCTCTGGTGCGTCTGCAGCCGGAGGGCGACTGGAGCGCCGACATCGACGCCATGGTCCTCTACAGCCCTCTGCAGCCGTTCTCCTCCAGCGCCTGGGACTGGATCGGACTCTACAAGGTCGGCTGAGAAACACATCCCACCACCACCGGCAATTCAAATATCGTGTCCCAGTATGACAACCTTACGTGTGTGTGTGTGTGTGTGTGTGTGTGTGTAGGTCGGGTTCACCGGTGTGTCGGACTACCTCACCTACACGTGGGTCAAAGACGACGAAGTGGCCTTCAATGAAGAAGTCATACAGGTAGTAACTCGTGCTGCGAGTTTATTTTGACACATTTTATTGGTTAAAAACAAACAGTGATGTCATCAGAAGTGTCTGTGTTTGTAGGTGTATGTAAGTAAAGAGGAGATCCCAGTGCGGGGAGGAGAGTGTGTGCTGTGCTACTACAGTAATACTCTGCAGTGCATCGTTGGAATCAGTGACGCATTCAAGGTAAGCTCGTAATATCGTCAACTAATCGGGGTGCAACGGATCATAAAAGTCACAGTTCGGATCGGATCACAGATCAGAGTCACAGATCGGATCAGAACAAAAGAGAAAATATAACTTTCAGATCCTTGATCACGCTTTTTTTGCCGCCGATCTTAATTGCCGATCATTGCTGATCAATTATAAAGTAATCAATTATAGCAGCTGGTCTACATATGGAAGCCCATTCCCGCCAGCAAAAAAAAAAAATAAGATCACTAAAAAAAAAAAAAAAAAAAATAAGATCACAAAAAAAAAATAGTAACTTAAAAAAAAAAAAAAAAAAAGTAATTCACAAAAATAAAAAAATAAAAATGAATCCACCCACAAAATAAATAAAATGAATTCTAATTATTTTTTTATTTTTTTATTTTACTTTTTTTCCACCAGCAAAAAAAAAAACAACAACTTTTTGTGCGTCCATCTGTAACCATAACACTGACCAGATTTTTCCAGTTGCTATAGAAAGTCGAAATTATGAGATACTTTAACACAACAGTCATAGAAGCAGCTCTTCATAGGTTACTCTACATTTGACATATGAATGGATTGTGAGTACATTGAAGACTTCTTTAAAACGTGGCTTTACAACACATGAAATACAGATGATGTTTCACATGGATTGTACTGAGCAAACGCACCCTTGAAGCTCTGGAGTATAAAGAATGAAACCAATGTGGCTGAGGTGGCGACCAATAAACTATGGAAGCCCATTCACGCCAGCAAAAAGAAATTAAATAAGATCACCAAAAAAAATAATAATAATTAATTCACAAAAAAGAAAAAAAAATATATATATATATTTTTTTTATATATATGGATTTTTTTTTTACTTTTTCTCTGTCAGCAAAAAAGAAAAAAAAAAAAAGATGTTTCCAGTTGCTGTTTATTGGTCGCCACCTCAGCCACATTGGTTTCATTCTTTATACTCCAGAGCTTCAAGGGTGCGTTTGCTCAGTACAATCCATGTGAAACATCATCTGTATTTCATGTGTTGTAAAGCCGCGTTTTAAAGAAGTCTTCAATGTACTCACAATCCATTCATATGTCATAGCTGCTTCTATGACTGTTGTGTTAAAGTATCTCATAATTTCGACTTTCTATAGCAACTGGAAAAAATCTGGTCAGTGTTATGGTTACAGATGGATGCACCAAAAGTTTTTTTGGTGGAAAAAAAGTTAAATAATAAAAAATTATTAGAATTATTATTATTTATTTTGTGGGTGGATTTTTCATAATTTTTTTTTTTTTTCGTGAATTACATTTTATTTTTTATTTTTTTTAGTGATCTTATTTTTTATTATTATTTTTTTTTTAGTGATCTTTAATTTTTTTTTGCTGGCGGGAATGGGCTTCCATATCTACAAGTCTATAAACCATCAAAAATTCATGTGAAAACATCTCCTTCAAACTACTGGATTTATTAAAGTTTATCACCAAAACTACATTTTACAAGATTACATTTGAACACATCATGATAACGTTATAATGTACCTTCAGCCAGTACTCGTGTTCACTGAGCAGAGCCTGAAGGCATCATAATGTAGCTGAAGTGAACCTGATAGTTAGTGATGCTCTACCTTTAGAATTAAAAACGGGTTCGTTGTTAACAATTTAACATTAACAGAGATCGGTGGTCCGTTACGCCCCTATTAACCAACATTTATCCTGTTTGACCTGCTGGTCTCTCGTAGGTCCAGGAGTCGAAGGCAGCCAGTGAGGAAGGATTGGTCCCCGAGAAGATCGACGCTCTCGACAGAACCGTATCGAGAGAAGACCTTTGGAACTGATCCATCAGTGTGGTTTGATATAGAAATAGATGTATCTGGGCCTGGATTGTCCGAGGCTTTTAATTCCTGTGGTTTCCTAACTCACTCCATTAATGCTGAACTTCATGCTCTCAAAGCGGCTTAAAAGAAAACCTTGAACACTTATCTTCACCTGACGGCCACAATTAGGAACAGAAAAAAGGGAATTGCAATTTGAACGAAGCTCTTAGGCCGTTTAGAAATGAATGTCCTCGAAGCCACTTTATGGATTTAAAGACTAATTTGCATGTTAATGACAATATGATGCTGGAACAGACGCTTACATATTCATAGTTAATCTATATTTCCTACATGTTCACTTCAGTCTCATTTAAAGGGCCGGTGTGCAGCAAGGCCTGGTTGACGGGGGTATTTAGTTGGTTGCAATCTGCAGCCTCACCACTAGATGTCACCAACATATCCCACACACTGTCCCTTTAAAAGCTTTAAAATAAAGTGCTTGTTCAGGAGATAATCAGTGCGTCATATAAACGAATCCCATTTCACAACAACATATTTGTACGATGCAGTTTCTGAAGTAATGTTACGGCTATTTTTTCATGCTGCATTTTGCAGACTATTCAGCCCAAATTCAGGAGTTTCAGTAGTTCAGTAGAACTTTGTGTGTTTGATGGTCCTGCAGACACAAATATAAGTTAATGACTAGAATAAACCCTTAAAAGCAGAAATAAAGAGATTCAAATTTATTGTTTATTGAACGAAGAAGTTGACGATTTGACTGTTTTTAAAAAAAATGTATTATTGGCTAAAATGTAATTTTCTATTTAGAAATGTGCTGATAAATACTCGTCCTACAGGACTGATATTAATCTGCTCTGCCCTGAAAGCATTGCTGTAGTACGTACGTTTAATCTCTTCTGGGTTATAGCATGTTATTTTAAAATATTCATATATCATATATTGTGACGTGGCTGCTTTAGGAAGATAAGAGAAGATAGAGAGGTTTGGGTTTCCTCCTCACAGTATTTTAATCAACTCCAGTTGTTCCTGGACGACTTGACACGTGACTATTTAATACAACTGTTTTTGTGGAGCAGATTACCTGAGGCTCATGTTAAAACATATATTCATTCCCTTTTAATACCCATCGCGGTATCGCAGCGATTCGGAGAACATGAAGAGATGTTGCACTGTTTATTGTTGAAGCAGACGTATTTAATGGTCACTTTATTGTTGGTGTGTACTGAAGGAATATAAAGATTTAGTTTTCCAAAAACTATATGGATTCAGCAAGTGCCTTCGGAATGATTGTAGCTTTAGTGTACTGTATTCAAGTTAGGTATGTGTATCGTTAATATTCATCATATTATTTATCATAACAGCGAGATGTTCACGGCCTCCTCTTGTTCCTCCTGATTATAAACATTGCTGTTCTAAACTTTCAGGGGAATGTTATTGGTTATTGGCTTGCTGGAATCAATTATTAGCCAATTTCCGTTTTCCCGTTTTATATTTTGTACTAAAAGAGGTGACCTATTTTCTGAAATAGAAATTAAATGTAAATGTACCGTAAGAGAATACCAACAGATGTATAGCTTTGCAAATATTAAATAAGTCTCACTTCATTTGTTGTGTGGTTTACTTTTCTATTTTACATAATAATAATAATTGTATTATAGTATTAGGTATTAGGTATTGTCATTGGGTGTTCAATTCTTACGAGATTAGAAAATTAGAAACATTATCCTTGATATCATTTTGAATATAAACATACATTATGACTAGTAAACATGTCATTAGTGATTTCCACAATTGGCATTATGACTATTGAAAAATGTTTTTTTTGCAGATATCCACGATATTGACTTCCAAAAAGATGAATATTTGCCAAAATGGCTCACTTCAGTTATGACTAGTAACAATTGGATTGTAGAGATCTGAAATGGGAGTTTTTCCACATTTTTATTATACAGATTGTTCATTGTAGATATCAAAAATTTAACTGTGGATATCTGAAATTGAAAGCTCAATACATGCGTATGGCAGAACTGACGTAATTGTTTCTCGGAAGAATGACTTTGTGGATATCTGAAATATTATTTTTGAATAGGAAGAATTAAATTCCATATATATCTATATATAGAGAGAGATTTAATCTAGCTATTAAATGTTAGAACGGCCACTTACAATTTTTAAGGTATGTTTTTTTTTTTAAAGGAGTTAAGGGACACTGGTCCTCAGTTGGATGCAATATGCAACCTCACCACTAGATGCCACTAAATCCTACACACTGCTCCTTTAAAGACAAAGATAACACAACATACCTCAAATTACACAATGCCAATAACATTAAGCTGAATATTGTAGGTTACTTAAACTTGTCACATTACACATGATTACTAGTAACACGACTTCATATGGACTCCATACACAATGAAAGAACATTTAAGTAAACTTATTTATATGTATTTTAAACGAATGCATCTCAGATTTTTTACATGTAAATATTTTATTTTAATGTAAACGTTTCCATTTTTACACTAATGAAAATTCCTAAACATAATGTTTCTGATTCAAAACATTCAAATCACAGATTTCAACAAGACAATTATAGCGTTACAGTTTAGCAGCTGTGTTTGTATTTAATAAAAGCAGCACTACAAAGTATGTAAACTTTACTTGAATACGGAGTTTTATTATTTAAGTCACTTTCTTTCCATGCAAGCACAAAGTCATTTACACACTGATTAAAACTAAAGGTGAATACAAGTAAAAACAAAATGTTTACCTTCATTTAAACATTAAAACAATCTAAAGTGGGCTGACAGTGATACGCTCAAACACTCGTCTTCCATCCCTTTGCTGATGAAGCAGCTCTCTCTCTTTTTATATCAAGTTAATGTGGATTTGGCACTTCACCTAAAAACAAACAGAGGACGGGTGAAACATCGTACAAGTAGGCGACTTTTAAACAAATACAAAATCCTGTGTGACGTAGGAATGTTACCTCATGCCAGCGCAGTGTGAAGACGGGCAGGGCCAGGTGACAGTGGGGGCAGGTGCTGATCTGGTCCGGGTCTCCTGCATCGGCACCGGTTCTTCTGCCGGGCCTGTCTGACAGGGAGCCGGCCTGGTAGCCCCTTGAAAGCCAAGGGGTGGCCCTCTGCCCGGTGAAATACTCCTCGTCCTTACTCTCTTCTTCCTCCTCTAACGCAGCCTCTTCCTCGTCCAACCTGGCTGCTAGAAGACACACCAGCTGGTTTGGAGGATACAAACAAACGTATTATTTTAATTGAAAAAAATGCTGAAAAGAGGATTTTGAGTTTCCAGCGACATTATGACGAAATAAATGATGGGATAAAAACACAGTTCTTTCTTTTGCAAAATTAAAAGCTGAATTTGCGAAGCAGAGAAACACACTTTCGCTCAATCGTTACACTCTGAGGTTTTACTGCCACAGAATAACTTGGTCTGGATGTGCCAACAACTGCAGTTCCTCAAACGGCCACTTGAGGCAAAGCGAGTCAATAGTCCATAGACCTCTATGTTAAACTGCTCAACTTAACAGCAGAAATAAACATGTTTACAGCCTGGTAAAAAAAACAGTTTTGGTCTCTATAGCTAATGACTACATCCACGATGACCACGTCCACTTCTCATATACAGTCTATGGCAAAAACCACAATGTCGACCAGCTGTGCTAACTTTGTCTGTCCGTCATTGTTACACAAGATCATTATTTTAAATCGTTTTCATGCTCCACATTTAGCTTCCCCATAATATGAAACAGAAAAATGCCCCCACCAAACCCTTTACCTCATGTTCTTCTATATCCTCAACAGGAAAAGATGCCATACATCTGCTACAACTCGCAGTTGTTTTTGCTGTGAAAAAGAAAACAAGTCTTGGTCATAAGTTTAAAGAGAAATGGCGATAGCTGTGTTTAGTATCCAACATCTCCTTACTCTTGTTCGGTGGCACTACTTTGCTGGCGGTTGGAGGAGGACCTGAGCCGCCGTTGGTAGCCGAGCAGGCGGCGCCGTGGCCGGGCAGGTCCTTCAGGGTGACGTAGCGGCCGCAGTCCCGGCAGAGTTCGGTGCGACTCCCGCAGACCAGACGGTGTTCGTCCAGATCTTTAGACGGCAGCTCCAGCTCGCAGAACGGACAGCTCTGCAGACGCTCCTCACACTCATCGGACTGAGAGGCGGAGCGGAGTTATTAAACCTTTTAATACTAATCTAATATCTATGGAAGCCCATTTCCACCAGCAAAAAAAAAAAAAAAATAAGATCACCAAAAAAAAAAAAAAAATTAATTCACTAAAAAGAAAATAAAAAAAAAAATGAATTCAAAAAAAAAAAAAATATATATATATATATATATATATATATATTTATTTTTTTACTTTTTCTCTGTCAGTAAAAAAAAAAAAAAAAAAGATGTTTCCAGTTGCTGTTTATTGGTCGCCACCTCAGCCACATTGGTTTCATTCTTTATACTCCAGAGCTTCAAGGTTTGCTCAGTACAATCCATGTGAAACATCATCTGTATTTCATGTGTTGTAAAGCCACGTTAAAGAAGTCTTCAATGTACTCACAATCCATTTATATGTCAAATGTAGAGTAACCTATGAAGAGCTGCTGGAAAAATCTGGTCAGTGTTATGGTTACAGATGGATGCACCAAAAGTTTTTTGTTTTTTTTTGCTGGTGGAAAAAAAGTAAAATAAATAAAAATTATTTGAATTATTATTATTTATTTTGTGGGTGGATTTTTTTTTTTGTGAATTACATAGAATTTCTATTTTTTGAAGTTACTATTTTTTTAATTTTTTTTTAATTTTTTTTATTTTTTGCTGGCAGGAATGGGCTTCCATAAATATCAGACAGACAGCGTTGCTCTTTTTTCCCACCTTGACAGGACTTAAGTTATTGGGTAAAACTGAATAGTTGCATATTCTGGGTTTCTTTGGCATGAAAGTGGAAATGAAATGATGAACTATATGGTTTTTATATCCAGAAATATTGTCAATCCTTGATTATTCTTTAAAGTATGGTTAAAAAGGAACGGCACCCTAAATATCCTGTCTTCTCATCCACAAGGTCCACAAACAAATGGATCCTACATTTCCCATAATGCAACAAGATCATCACAGGTGTTTCATATAGAGAGGCAAAGTCCCGCTATACTTCCCTCATACCTTTATGTCCAGGAAAAGAACACCAACAGAACCGCTTCACTCACCTCGTGATCCAGGAGGTGACGACGTTCCATCTTCAGGTAACACTTGGAGCATCTCACCTGCAAACAAACAGAGTTTAAACCTGCAGAGAATACACCATCGTGTGTGTGTGTGTGTGTGTGTGTGTGTGTGTGTGTGTGTACCTCGGAGTGCTGCTCCTCTCTGTGTTCGTCCAGTTGCTCTCTGGGAACTGGTTCATCACAGTCGGGGCAGAGACACAGGAAGCGTCTGCAGTGCGTTTCATGCAGAGCGAAGTTTGCCTCGGCAACGTCTTTGTGGCTTAAAGAGACGAGAGGGAGAAAGTGATCTTCTGAGTTTACCATTTTTCTTCACGATGTGATTCCATTGAAAGACGATCAATTATTATATTGAATTATCACCCATTCCTATATTCAATCGTGTGTCAATACCATAGACTGTTTATAAGAAGTGGACGTAGTCATTGTGATGTCACCCTTTGGTTTGTGGACTGATGTTTTGAAGCCTTGAGTTTGGCAATTTTGCCACCTTGGATTACGGCTGTCGCCATGTTTTTTTTGCAACAGAAGTGACCATATTTGGACTGAGAAGGAGTGACGTAGAGACGTATTGAAGAAGACTTGAAACTAGAGATTGAGACCATAAACTCATGTTTACAATGTTTACTGAGGTAATAAATCAAGAGAGAAGTAGAGTCATTTTCTCATAGACTTCTATGGAACCAGAGTAGTCACCCCCTGGTGGACACTAGAGAGAATGCAGCTTTAACACATGAAGCTTTGGCTTCACTCTTTAGAACCGGAGGTTGTCACCTGATCAATACAGTAGACAGGAAGTTGTTACATTATGCATTGATGGGGAAAAATCACTGCTGAGTTATTGATTTAACTGGTGTTAATGCAGAATCTGTTGAAAATGAGGCTCACCCTTTAAAAACTCACTATTTACGCTCTTGGTAAATGTAGAAAACATCTTTCTTTCTTTCTTTTCTTCTTGAAATCATAAAAGAGAACTGTTTTGTTCACAGGACTCCTCTGAACTCTTCATCTGTCCTGTTTTCAAAACCCCAAAAGCTAAACATAGAAAGTGAAAGTGACTTTGTCATCATATCGTCTTCAGCTGTGGTCTAACCTCCCAGTTAAAGAGCAATACATGGGGAAACTACATTGAAACACTTATTATTATAATGCATCAAGCAGAACTTCATCCCACCGCTCCCTCAACTCATATTATCTTTCATAATCAATAAACAGCTAAATGAGGCTGAACTTTAACAACCAACGTGTAAGACATCCACATCGGTTCACGCCCCACGGACAGTATGTTTTATTGATTTTTGTCCAAACAGCTGAAACTTTAAACGACTTTTAAATGTAATTGAAACTCTCACCACGTGCCGCAGATGCGTGTTGCCTGTTTGTCATCCATCGAAAAAAAAACCTAGAAATAAAGATCCGCTTGAAGACAGAAGATCGACCTTCAGTCTCGATATTCAGTCTCAGTTCAGCAAAACAGAAAGTGAATTTATTCTGCTCCGTCACGTGCTGGTATTTATGCGCACAAGACACAAGGTGGCGCAAATAAAGAGTTAAGTCTTTAAAAAAAGATTATTCCACACTGATAAATAAGTGTTATTGCAAATAATCCTCTGTCCTTATGTTTCAACTATATTACAACATCGTATATTTTACATGACAGCGTGGGAGGAAGCTGGTGATGTATTAATATAATTATTAATTAAGTACTTTTGATGGTTCTACTCTTCGTCCCTTGAATATATTTTAGTAACTTGATTATCACAAAAAAACAAACTTTTCATGTAAATGTACATGTTTATTTTAAAGGCTACGTATACATATATATATATATATATATATATATATATGTATATATATGTATACGTATGGTGGCACTAACAGATAAAGTTAGCCTGCAGTTGGAACTGTGAGTCTTCAGCCCCTACGCTTCAACCTGACACTTCTAATAAATGATATTCATTTGTTCATGTGTTAAATCACTATGACTGTTACTAACAAACCATCTTATTGTTGTTATCACGATATAAACAGCAGGAAACTTTAAAAAAGTGACCGACTGTTTGTAGAAAATGCTTCTTTTTATAGCAAGACACATAAAACATGCTAGTTTTTGATAAGGTAAGATATTTAACTGAAATTATTATTTTAATATCAATATTCTCTTTTGTTGATATGTATCAGGATATGTCAATGATATTGCTATTTTCTTTTTAATCTCAGCATTAACTTGTTTAAGTTGTTTTTCGGTGTGAACAGCAGACGACGCTGCTTTAACATCAGCTGTGTGTGTTCTGTTGCTGCTGGGTCACGTGATGAACCACAGCTCTGTGTTCTATCAAACACAACTAAAATAGGAACAAAACGTATAATATATCATTTTATACTTTTCAAAGATTTTGAAACTCTTACCTCCTCAGCAGCCAAACATTCACTTCTGATGTTTTCTTAGTTCACATTTCTGATCTTTGTCATATGTTGCAATGTTTTGGGTTGCAGTTGATCGCGCACGTCTTTGCATTTTATTATTTTGACCCCAAAAGAAATGAAGTAAATTGTTATTGCTGGACACATAACGCATACCAACAATGAACACAATTCATTTTATTTTATAAAACACAACGAGACCACAATCATCCGTCTGTTTCTCTTGTTTCCCAGAGTTCACTGTCTCATAAGAGACGAGTGTTCGTGTGGAAGGAAAGAAACATTAAGAGTTAGACAGGTTCTAGACACATATATTGGTTTTCAAAGTCTCGCACTGATATTTGATATTTGTCCTTTATTATAAATCAAAGGCAGCCTCTGTTATCCATCTTTGATATGAATCCGTTTTTGACTTCACATTTAATGAAATCTGAGTTTCACCTTCATCTGACGGTCTAACGCTGAGAGTGCAAACTGCAGAGAATACGCCGAGACTGCGTCTCCTCTCTGCTCTGACTGCAGCGCGAGGCTTCTATTTGTTGATTTTACTAAATTATTTTATTTCCGTAGTTTATTTTTATCGTATCGATTGTCTCACTGATCTTTATGTTATTGTTGTTATTGCCTTGCTTTTACTGCTTTGTCTGTCAAAGCACTTTGTAAACAGACCCGGATCCTCCAGCAGAGACCGGTCCACCGTGGACAGACCCAGATCCTCCAGCAGAGACCGGTCCACCGTGGACAGACCCAGATCCGGAGCTCCGGAGGGAAGAGGAAAGCTCAGCTCCCGGCAGCAGCAGCGTCTCCTCCTCCTCCTCCTCCTCCAGGAGCAGAGCTTCTCCTCTCTAGGAGTCAACACCGACACCACGCTGCTGGAGACCCAGGACGTATTGCTGGACCCTCTGGAAGGAAGGGAGGCACGGGAGAACCAGAACCAGGACTGAGAGGGGCAGACTGTCAGACCCTGCTGCAGTAGAATGAGAGGTTTTCTAAAGGGAGTCTGGTGCTCAGAGATACTACCACTGTAGTCCACAGGGACCAACACTAAATGAAAGTTCCTCGTAGTAACTTTAAAGAGAGAACAGTGAAAATGCTACTATGAGGCTTCTGTCATTGGCCAAAACCGTGCATTGGCTTTGTTTTAATTGTAACATATTTCCTGCAATAGTGTGCACTTTAAATATGCATCGTTGCATCGTAAATGTTTTTTTTCCAAAGGGAGTCAGAGGTGGAGAGGTGGACCTCTACCATCCAACGCTGGGAGGCCAAGAGAGAGAAGAGGGAGCTGGCTGGTGGAGGACCAGCTGACTACACAATCACACCGATAATAAACCAACGTATCTCACACAGACCAAAGCAGCGACACACAGTGATCCTTTGTGTTTATTCAAACGTTAAACGATGACCAACAGAGAAGAGATAGCAGCCACGTGTGAAATAGCAGCTATAGAGTCAGACGTGTGTGTGTGTGTGTGTGTGTGTGTTGTCCTCCAGCTATATCGATCCAGATTTAATAATGTTCAGGAGGGAAACATGCACTCTCATCAAAACAAACTGTACAACCATAACATCTGATATACTTCTCCACTGTACAAAGATTCTTAGTTTTTTTTGTGCCAACAGATTATTTATACAAAAGTATTTTTTTTTTAGATATAACACTGTATAGAAATGTATGATTCTCCATCTCTCTGACGTACAGAGTGTCGGCTTGTTATTTGGTGAGTTAACTTCTATAATGTGAACAATTCAATGGCAGAGATTCTTCCGTTTCCAGTAGAAATTGTTCTTAAATCGGGTCAAGCTGTTGCTGTGATTTCCTCTTCTTGACCGTCCAATGTGTGATGAACACATCTCCTTTGTGATTGTACTTCAGGCTGAAGAGTTGAATGTAGATAAGAGACGCAAAGATCCTCCGTTTGATGTTGCACTTTGCTACAAATCCTGAGAAAAAAAACATTCACCTTTCTATTTTTTGCTGAGCTTTTTTTAGTTTTTTTTAGAAAAGTTGGACAAATCTTTATAAACCGTACAAACACTCACAGCAACAAGAGAGACCAAATGCAGGCAAACGATACATCAGTGGTGACGGCTGAACGGTGGTCATGGCTCTCTGCAGCCACCAGAGGGCAGCGGCGAGACACAAATCAAAACCTCCGACAGCGAACAGGGAAAGGACGCCAGCAGGCACAGGATGCTACTGATCTGTCCATGTTGGGGACTGAGATCACTGGTTTGCTGCCAATCTTTTAGTGTCTGATATATTTAAGTGTTTCTAGTTGAAGCTACAAAGAAGAGAAACTGAGGAAACATGTTGCTTAATAAAAAAAAATAAAAATAGCTTATGAATTCGATGCACGTGATATATCTGCTAAAATACAAAAATAGATGATTTGAAAGTAAATTTAAACATAGAAAAATATATATATAATCAAATGATATATATGCACATGATCAGTGGTCATGTGACCCATGCTTTAGATTGGTTAGTACAGACAAACGGTTGTATAGGCTTCCTAATTGAAAACAAGTGTTCTGATAATGTTATAGGCAAGAAGAGGCTTTCTGTATCATCCTGTCGGCTCTGATGAATGTGATGAGGGAGGGAGAGGGAGGGAGGGAGGGGAGGTCACCACACGGAGCATTTGTCCGCGGGGTTCATCGGGGAGCTCTTCGGACAGTGGAAAACACGGGAAAACTCATCAAACTGGGAAACGCTGCCAATCACCCTGCAGGGGGAGAAAACACGGGAACGTCCAGTAATGTTGAGATCGAGAAACATCTGCAGTCACGATGCAGTTTAATTAGATATAACAATCGCAGAAATGTGATTTGACATATTTGTAACGTCACCATATCTTTTTAAATTCTTTTTATTGTGTTTTATCATAGTGATCAGTTGAGATCTTTCTTAAAAGGTAACGTAAATGTCCACAAATGAAACAAACTGATGACTTTCTCTACCTGTAGTGCTCCGGCGCGTGTTTGTCAGTCAGCAGCTGCAGGTAGATGGACTGAGATCTTCTCTTCATGCACCAGTTCTGGAAATTAAACAATAACACAACAGTGACCCGACCCGGAGACAGTTGAGCCAAAGTGGGACAGTCTGGCTTCCAGTGGGGACGAGTAACGAGGTACATTTACTCAATTTTGAGGTACTTGTACTTCACTTTTCACAGGGAAATATTATACTTTATTTAATACACTACAGTTGTTTTAAGAGCTTTAGTTAGGCCTACTAGTTACTTTTCTGATGAAACTGATGCGATGAGCTTATAAAATTCATGTTTCAAGATCAAACCAGTGTTTAACAAACTTTTTGCCAACGACTTGTTGTTACCAGTTCCACCGAAGACTGATTTCCCCTCTGAACCTCCGGTGTGTTTCCAGTCGTTTCATGCAAACGGTCTTTTCAAAATAAACATCTGTCTTCACAGGAAACTACTTAGTTAGGTTTAGCAAAAGATTGTGGTTTGGGTTAAGTTAACTACAGACGTGACGTTACTGAAGTTAAGGAAGTTACTTGACAAATAAATCAACGTTGACGTCTCGTTTCACTCGTGGTCTCCTGGATAAAAGACCGTTTTTTGTTTGACTCCTCCCCTCCCACCGCGGTCTTTAGACCTCCTGGTTCATGATTACGTGGATTACATTAATAAATAGCTGTAAGTTCCAAATAGGTAAAATTATCCACTATTTCACAAAAAGCAAAGAGTAAAGAAAATGTACTGTGCAGAACTTGAAGGGGCCCGACCCCTAGTTTAACTACATAACTGGCTCCACCTCGAACAGCTACAACAGTTAAATGCTACAAATGCATTGATTAATTAGTACTATTTTAATGTAATACAATACATTATATATGAATGTTTGCACATATACTGTACTTGGTTTTCACATCACTTCCCCGTAGCAAGAGTTTTAAAGTTGAAAGCTAAAAACACTGCAAATTGCATTAAAAAGTGTGTCTAGATTTTCGGTTACATTAAGCCATGAATTTCAATGAAACCATTGAATATCAATGATAGTGGTAATAGTTACAAAGAGCAGGGGTGGTCTAGTGCTTAGAGCCACTGCGCCGTCATCAACGCTGCGTTTTGTGATCCGTCCAACAGTTAACGGATCCATCAGCTAATGCTGGGATAATAGATAACTCCTACCTGCTCCCTGTGAGCCGTCGTGAGCCGGAGAGCGGCAGCTAAAATGATTTAACATGTAAATGTAATGAAAGACGATAGCGTAAAAACCACTGGGAGGCTTCTGTACCTGTGCAAAGGCAATGAAGACCAGCTGTTCGTGTGTGTATTTGAGCCCAGGCAGCGGCCTCTCAGGTCCATGTTCCCTCACCCACTTCTGATACGCCTGGAGATAGAGAGATAGAGAGATAGAGAGAGATAGAGAGAGAGAGAGAGAGAGAGAGAGAGAGAGAGAGAGAGAGAGAGAGAGAGAGAGAGAGATAGAGAGAGATAGAGTGGAGGGAGTGAATAAACAACACACAACTTCCCCTTGTAGATATCTCAGCTGATCTAACTGATGGACCAACAGTCTCACAGCTGTTTGTGAAATAGTCAAGAAATGTAATCTGTTGGTTAAGTTTAGGCAACAACAGTTGGGTTGTGTTGGGTTGGGTTGGGTATGTTTCTGCAACAAAACTACGAAAAGTTATGTTTCTGCAACAAAACTACGAACAGTTATGTTTCTGCAACAAAACTACGAAAAGTTATGTTTCGGCAACAAAACTACGAAAAGTTATGTTTCGGCAACAAAACTACGAACAGTTATGTTTCGGCAACAAAACTACAAAAAGTTATGTTTCGGCAACAAAACTACAAAAAGTTATGTTTCGGCAACAAAACTACGAAAAGTTATGTTTCGGCAACAAAACTACGAAAAGTTATGTTTCGGCAACAAAACTACAAAAAGTTATGTTTCGGCAACATAACTACAAGTCAAATACACAGAAAACAAGGGATCCTTTTCATACTAAATGAAGAAAAGTAATTTATGAGGAGTAAATACATACTTTCAGGTGCTACTGATAGAGTTTGTGAAGCCATGAATTTGTACATTGATTGTCCAATATTACTTACGTAGTACGACAGTTTGAGTCCTCCCATGTCTGCTATGTTCTCCCCCAGCGTCAGACGACCGTTCACCTAGACGCACAGAAAGGAAACTTCTGAAACGCTGAAAGGTCTTAAGGGAACATCCATGTAATCAAGCGTATCTATTTGTAATCTGCACACAATATTACAAAAGTCTTCCACAGAGAACATTTGATGTAATCAGCAATAACAATAAATCAAGCTGCATCATATTAGAGATGGACACAGACTTGCTGACACATGGTTTTAAACATAAATATCAGCTGACCCATCTATGAAATGATTGTTTGTGCAGTGTGTGTGTGTGTGTGTGTGTGTGTGTGCGCGTAGACCAACCCTCTGGTTGTAAACGGTGAAGTTATCGTAGAGCTTGACGATGCATTCGGCCTTCTTCTGGAACTTTCTGTAGGACTCCTCTGTCCACCACTGTTTGAGGTTGCCGTGGCGGTCGTACTGGCCCCCTAGGGACATGAACCATTGCATCACTAAGATGAAGGGCAAAAGGGCAAGGGGGGGGCAGTGTTAGCGTGGAGACAACACAACCTGCAACTTTCCTTCACAGTCAAAAAAGCTGCCCAGCACGCCATCTTTGAAGCCTTTTTTTGTTGCTGCGGCAGTCAAACCAGTAGGAGGCAAAACGTTGTCTGGATGACTTTGGCTGATTTATTCCGTTCAAGAACTTTTCCAGCAAAATACATTTGTAAAATAAGCGTTTGACTGGTAGGTTTGTGAACTACCAGCTTCTTTGGCAAAGATATTCCAGTGCTTGGTAGGTGGTTCGCAGAAATATTTAAAAGTCTTCTGATGTGTCTGAAAGGGCAGCACTTTTGACTGGAAATGAAAGTCAGAGATTGTGGCTCAAAATAGTCTTCTTTTTTGGGTAGATCGTACAAATTACACAAATCATCAGGGGACCCTTTGCTGCTTCTGTGGAATAGAATAGTTCAGTGCAATAGCGGGAGGACTCTGAATGGTGAAAGCATGGGCGTATGGGCGTTGTTGTGATGGATGATAGGTGAAGAGGCTGTAAATTCTTACCCCAGTCATCATATCCATGTGTTAGCTCATGGCCAATGATCGCTCCTATTCCTCCGTAGTTCAGAGACCTGGCAGCAGGAAGGAGAAATATGGACCATTACACAAAACTAAAACTTCCTAGGTATCTACAGTAAATAAGTTTCATAGCGTTTCAGAAGTGAATGCACTTATGAATTACGTTTGTACACAGCTTTAGAGGTCATCGCGGATCATGAAATTGGAGATATTTGCATTTGTTCTAATGTAGAAATATCTAGTTTACCGTTACTTGCTTGACAGATGCCCAAAGTTAGGTCTGTGCTTATCCACTTACTGAAGAACAAAGCAATATGCCGTTTGACTGGTTTCAGTCGTCTCGTCACAGACAGCTCCGTGGCTTTCTTCTCTGGTTTTGTCCCGTTGTCCTCATTGCTAATTCTGCTCAGCCGAGCCAGTTAAAATGCAAGTTGCACTCGGGATCTAATTTCGGGTCCATGTGGCTCAGATTGGTGTAAAAAAAGCTCAATGCCATATTTTTTCCCTGCTCACACTGATTAGAAAACATCTGTTCTACATGTGAGGGAAAATCCGCATTGGGACCTTTTCCGGCTGCAGTGTGAGCATAAATCTTAATTTCCCAAGTCGTTGAAAACAAAATGCAACACCCCGTAACACGTCTCCACAACCTGCTCGTGTCCCCAATGCTTCCAAAAAGCAGCGGGTCGCTCAACCTCTCCTTGACCCTGGGCCGAAGCTCGAGTGCTGTCTTTTGCGCCACATGCAGATATTGAGAAGGATGAAAGGGCAGACTCGGGGCTATTCACATGGCTACATCTGAAAATGACTTTCTGACAGCTAGTCGATACGCTGCCTCGCACCGGGCCTGACTCCCCTGCTAAACTAACTGGCTGATTGAAGCTTCATTATACTCGTGGTGGTGGTGGAAGTGTAGGTGTGTGTGTGTGTGTGTGTGTGTGTGTGTGGGAGTGAGAGAGTTTATGGGAGGTTAGGGCTACTGCAGTAATAACTTCAAGGAGACAGGTACACACACACACAGTCATGTTTTCATGACTTTTGGGGACATTTCATTTCCTGGAGACTTACCATGACCATAACCGCTACCAGCCTAATCTTAACCCTTACCCTTATCTCAACCAGAGACCGACTCTTCACCCTAAAATCTAATGATGTTTTTTAATGGGGACGAGCAATTTGTCCCCATTTGTACCCCAAAATCGTCGGTCCCCACAATGTTTAACATTTACAAGACTTGTAAAAACACGCCCACACACACTTTACCATATGATTCATTCATATTGATTAGCATGCATAGCAGCAGGTAGTACAAGTAGTGGTGGTGATGACCTCCAATCAAGACATAGAAGTGTTAATGTTGGGTGTACAAACTGCTAATTGAAGAGAGTTTGTGTGTGTGTGTGTGTGTGTGTGTGTGTGTGGCTACTCAGGGGAGTTGGTATGAATACAGGAGGTTCAGCAATTTGGACCGTTGTATTTACTAGCTTGGAATAATACTCAATACTGGCAGCAGTGTTTTGCCCTCAGTGAGGAGCTTTGGAGGAGCATAGAAAGGGTATGTGGAAAAAAAAAAGAAGGTAGTTGTCCACCTGCTCATTCCTCGGTGCTGCGGTGCATTTGGTTTCTAAACCACGCCAAACAATGTTGTAGATTGATTTCATACCTTCTAGGCAGCCGCTTGTTTTGAATTCATGCCAGTATTGTATGAAAAATCAGCTTTCAGAGAGTTGAAACTTACTTGTGACAGGTAATTCATCACTGAAAACAATTAGTTTTCTTTATTCTGAAGGTAAATTATTTTCAGTTGCCAATGGTAACTGTTAAATAACCCCGTGGAAGCACCTTTTTGTTCCAGTGTTCAATGTCCATGTTCGCAAAATTCTCTGCTTCGTTTTCATGTAATAACCATGGGAACCTTTTTCAAAACGGCAGCATACCCATGGATACCCAGCATACCCATGTTAATGGGTATGCTGGGTATCCAAAGTCAAATCCCAACTTTGAGTTTCCAGTCTCAAACAAGTCGTAATACTATACTTATTTTTCAGTTGAGCCCTGCTTAGTTGGTATACTCGCCAAAAAAAATCATCTTTTGTATAATTTTTTTCCCAACTAGTGTTCAGTGACGTAACATAAGTTCTTCATGGTCAAGTGGATCTGAAGGAGTTAAGTGTTGTTGGGAATGAAAAACGTTAAAGTTAGTTACATTTTTGACACACTTCAAAAACAACTATAAATCTTAGGTCTTGGGAGACGATATCAAGTATTTTCAAGTCTAAAAGCTTACATCTACGCAAAATACTGAGTCGTTGTGTTAAAGTTTGTTTTGGTTTTGTCAAGTGGAGTCTTAAGTCATGAAATTCGTGCCTCGAGTCATGTGACTGACTGGGCTGGTGGGCTACTTTAGAAGTTTTCAGTGTTTAATGGCATAATGATTTAAATGTTACTTCAAAAGCTTTTCTACCGTGACAAGAGTAAAACTGTTGAGGAAAATACTTGGTCCTTGTTTGGCATAATGATGATATACTTTTAAAGATTTCATGCCTCACAAAATGCTGCATTGCCTTTCACCAGCTGTATATTTGTAAAAATATTACCGGCCATGAAATACTCCCATGTCTGTCACACCTTGATTAAAATAAGCTTTTTTTTTCTAAACGTACTTCTGAATAGGGGGATCTTTTTGTGCTCTGATTAAAGTTCCGTCCAATAACGCCGTGACTCTAATTCACAAATTTCTCATCACAAAGACCTCACTGAGATAAATAGAAGCGATCGAGTCAGACGGGGGAGGCTATCTACTTTCATGCGCCATCAAATTACTCGATGGACTCAAGTTTAGGGAGGCGACCTCTCAATGACACCTGTTCCATTAGCGGCGCCTTGTTCAGTAATTGAGCTCTTGGTGGGTAGTTAAATTGGTTTGTTGGGACTTCGGGGAGGCAGAGCTTTGCCAGACTAACGTAGCCCTTAATGACCTTTGTTGTTGTGGCCGTGGTGATGCTGGTGCCTCCCTATAGGACTGAAGCAGGCACTACTTACTGTGGGAACTCAGGGTTATAGAGAGTGGGCTGGAGGATGCCGGCAGGAAAGACTGGAAAAGAGATAAAGAAACCGACATGAGGGAGGTGGTCCAGATACAACTCGTATGAATATCACACACTCTGGTTTCAGAATAAGTAGGTTTCTTCTTTATCAAAGTCACAGTGATATAGTCTCCTTCAGATGGAAAACGACAGTTAGGAGGAAATGGAAATCACTGATGCCTTAAAGCCGCGATAGTGCAGCTGCTATAGAGGACGATGACAGAAAGTCTCTCGATTTGCCCAAATTTCTGTGAGCGCAGAGCAAAAATACAAATCAGTCTCCTCAGCAGCAGCAACTACTTGCTTCATGCAGAGGAATCTGCATTCACCAACGACTTCTTAACCTCTTCCAGTAGCTTTAAAATGATCAAATGCAGAATATTATCATTGGACTTATCGCAGGAATGGCGGCACATTGAGTTAATTTAAGATTCATTTGACAAAATAAGAATATGTCTGTCATAGAAAAAGATACAAAAGATTGTAGTGGTGAGGAATTTGGTGTCCTAAAATGTCCTAATCGGTTGATCTCTAGTTCCCGGGGGATTGGCCTCAGCTGTACTTTGTATTTAGTGCTAATAAGCAAATGTTAGCATGCTGAACTAGGATGGTGTTAGCATGTTAGCATTGTAATTTAGCACAAAGCAGTACAGCCTCATGTAGCTGCTAGCAAGGCTGCAGACTCTTTGTGGACAAATCAAATAATCTAAAAAAATTGTTACGAATTAATTTGGTAATTTCAATAACTATGATTGCAGTCGTAAAAGTATGTGCATGTAGGTAGTTCGGATTTAACATAATTAATTTACTTTATATATATTTTTTTAAATCCACTATGTTCGGGAGCTACTTTAAAATTCAATCTCTTTCCTTGTCTCCTTATCTTCAAACCTGAACCTGATTCTAGAAATGTAATAAAGAGACGGAGGTAAAACTTAAGTGGGCAATATTAATTTGATTGAAATAAAAAGAAGAGTAGGAAAGTGAATACAGGGATGAGAACTGAAGTGGCTGGTTGAAGTGAGTGAAATAATGTGTGTGGGTTCAGAAAAAAGGAAAAAGAAATGACCCAGGGGGCTCTGATGACTGTGTGTTTCTCCGACTCCTCCTGTCCTCTAGCATCAGCTTGCGAGCACGCCATTGATTTTTCTGCGAGAGATTTAATCCAGCTGGCAGGCAGACACAGACCAGGGGGGGGGGGCGGAGTGGAGAAGGGGGGGGGTGACAGTGCAAGGCCAGATTTGTTAAAAACTCGGGACGGTGTTGCCGCTTTGTTTTTCCCTCCAGGGGGGTATTAAGCATGTGAGGTGCAGATCAGAGGAGAAAGTGAGCGATGAGACGGAATATGATTTGAGGAGGTGGACGCTTTTTTATTATTTCCCTCTAAGCGAACGGCATGTTTGACATGTTTGAAAAAAACAGGCGTCAACATGGTGTAATTGCGTGTAACTAATGCGCGGTACGTGTTGCGGTGCAGAATGGCAATGAAGAGTCGCGCACTCACCCATTTGGTTCTTGTTAGGGAGGTAGTAGGCATTAAGGGCCTGAGGGGGGAGAAGCCACCTGGGGAGAATAGTATCAAACAAACAGGGTTTTAAAAGATGGGATCCCTCACACACACACACACACACACACACACACACACACACACACACACACACACACACACACACACACACACACACACACACACACACACACACACACACAAACTAAAATCACCAATTTACTCGAAAAATACCTGAACAAAATCCCAAACACTTCTCAGTTTGTCTTTGAGTGTTTGAGGTCTTTCTCTCTCTCTCGCAGACATTTTGAGCCCTTTATTAAACATTTTCCGTAAGTCTGCATTTCTGCAGACTTTGCCCAAGGGAATTACCCACAATTCATAGCAATATAACGTTAAAACACGGGGTTATTAGTGGAAGCAGGAAAAACAAGAGGATCAGCCTGGCAAATGACATATACTCTGAAACAATAAGGATTAAAGGTGGAACACACACACCTTATTCATTCAAACATTCATTTTTTGACGTAAACAAGTAAACAGATTATTTGACATCTCGTGAGGCAAAGAGCCTGGAAGACGTTCAAATCAGGGAGTAAAAGGTACCTGGACCCTCAGGAACTTAATTGACGTCACCTGTTAATTGGTATATGGACATTGGGATCGGGCTTCTCTCTAAACCCCCCCCCGGTGAGAAATACTCATTGTGTGCTGTCCCACGGCAAAAGTTCCTCCGATCAAACCGGACAGTTGCTTTATAGTAATCCACTTAAAGCCAGACCAATCGATTGGCTGCAAAATCCCGTAACTGTGAGAGTGTGAGATGCCCTTGTGTTGTGTTCTAGGAGTGAAAGACGGATGGCTCTGCAGTGACTGTGGAGCGACGGAGAGGAGACAAAACACCGGGACGAAGAGGAGGAGGAGGAGGAGGAGGAGGAGGAGGAGATGTGTTTTCCTTTCTTTATTTCCCGGCGACAACACAGAGTGAGTGATGAAAGGTTCACTTTATTTTGGGCGATAAAGGAAAGGAGTGTGTGATTTAACTCTTCAGGGCGTCAAGTGTGGGTTAATGACGCCGTGGTTCTGAGCCCCTTGGAATACTAATGTGACTGTAATGTGTTGTTGTAGCAGAGAGACACTCAATCCAGCGGTTCAGTTGATTTTTTTTGTTGAAAAAATGAAACCGCATGTCCCACAGCACTTTTCATGCAGCCTGGCTGCTGTAGATAAGTAAATCAAGTGGATGTTCTCCAGCTGAGTGTGTCGATTTCGGTATCTGTTGGTTTAATTTAGAGGCGCATCAACAAATGTGTCAAACTTAAAAAAAAAAAAGAAGGGACACGCGTTAGGCGTGTCAAACATATTAAGAGGCCGCGGCGTCCGGTGTGAGGCCTCAGCTGCACGAGCTCAGGCTGGGATTTCACAATATATTCACTTTCTTTAATTGCTTCGCGCCGCGTGTCTGTAAAATGAGATTAACAGGCCGGCGAAGCTCGTGTTCACGCGAGGAGACGATGACACTCACGCATTCTTGTCCACTTCTTCCCGGATCTTCTTGACCGACAGCTTGATGTTGAAGTTGATGCTGTTGAGGATGTTCTTGAAATACGTCTTCTCGTCCACATCGAACTGCAAAAACAACAGATATTGTGAGTGCCGTCACTGTTTGCTATGTATTATACTGTCTGTTTATACTGTTGCCCCCCCCCTCACAGCTGAGGTTTTACATTCACCTCCTGGTTGCATCAACATACTTAAAGTATAATAATTATTCGAGCGGTCTCAGCTGTGTTCCTCGGGTTCATTTATCCCTGTGCATGATGTATTTTTGAATACAATCACCAGGTTGCATGTTAATACCGGAGAGAGAGAAATGACATTTGCTCGTGTGTGGTGAGGACGACCAGACGAGCGCAGAGTGAAACAGGAAGCTCATGACTCACCCCGTATTCTTGATCTATGAGCTCAGGTTTGAGCATGAAGTCCGGGTATCCTGTCATCACCATCATGTGCTTCAGCTGGGAGAGAAGAAGAAGAAGAGAGCGATGGAGGAAGTGGAGGAGAAACAACTGGTCCAACGTCACCCCACATCCACTTGTGGTAACTAATACCCAGACACACACACACACACACACACACGCGCATCAACTAATCAAGCAAACTCAATGTAATAGGATTACAGGGAAGCTCTTTATATTCAGCATGGCCCTCTAAAAGGATTATAACTCCAGATTGTAAAAGTATTAGACGGGATATCTTGCAGTGCAGACCCTAAATCGGCACCACAGAGAGATCCGGATTAGGCGATCCCCACTTCTCAATGTCAAGCCCTTGATGTATTCTATCACACACTTCCATCTAACCAAGCAATCAATCAAACCCCCCGGAAAAAAAAAAAAAAGGAATTGCAAAGAAATAATTAAATCCCTTTTCAAATACTAATCGGATCTGACGGCGAGCGGTGTTTTGGGATGCAGAGGCAGAGTGAGGCTCCGAACCTTTGCCCTGGCAGCCTCCTTGGTGGCTTCATCCATCCAGTCCAGATCCTGCAGCCGGAGGTCCAGCGAGTGCTTTATGTCCTCTACCAGCTCCTGGACCTGGAGGGATTCCACATGGGTTTATAAATACACTTTTATTGAGCACATAGATCATATTTCACATTAAATATTTCTGCATTCTGCGTTTTTGCTCCAAAAGTTGCTAAATTTAGCGTGACGGCAACACCGGCAACTCATCAGACACCCCAAAAATGATCACTTTCACTATGAACGTAAATAACAAACATGGCTATTGTTAATTCTCACAGCTTGTAAGATAGCAGCTTGAGGAAGACGAGCGATGAGTGAACGGGCAGGTAGACCGTCCAATCATTACAGTCGGACCAAATTGATTAATTGGACGAGCTTATTGAATTCCTGCGACAGCCGTAGATACCAGATTTAGTTTTTGTCAGAGCTTAATGGATCGCTGTCAGGATGTGAAGAAAATTTTAATTAAAATATCAAGACGTTTTTGAAGATTAAAACCCCTGCCTTTAATGCAAGAGGGTCATATATCACTAAAACATTTTCTCTTTACTCAGACTTCTACCTTCTTAAGTAATTCAGTTTTACTTGTGTACTAGACGTTTTTACATAATGTTCTCGTCTTCATTCCATCCTGTTATTTAGTCAAATATATTTATATATATATTTATATATATATGTATATATATTTTAGAGAAATGCAGACGAACTTGTTGGAATTCCCCAAACCTAAAAAGTTAAAAGGTGCAATTAGTGTTTCTTGTGTTACTGACAGACGATTTGGATTGAATGGTGGATTTTCTTCCACCTTTGTGAACCACTGCTGCAGTTTCTGTGTAATGTGAAATCCCATGTCCAATATGTAATTGCTACTGACCTTATTTGCAGCTGAAACACGCCACAAAAGTGGAAGCGTTCAACCGTCACAGAAATTTCGATTTTCGTTTAAAAAAAACACCCCAGCACGTGACTCCGTTCTGTTTTCCAGCTGCCAACACCGACGCAAGTCAAAGTGACTGAAATGGGACGCTTTGACTTGAGGTCTGCGATGGCGTAACATTACAAGTTAAAATGTGAGAGTAAGCTGCAAAGCCACCGAGAAGCTTTAATTACCGAGAACGTCCTTTTTTCTTTCTTCCAAATTCCAGAAGAATCCATAAAGAGGAAGTCACCTCCACGTCAAAGCAGAATATTTGGGCTTTTGCATCTTTGTCACACTATGAACCTGAGGAAGTATATTTATAATATTGATATTTAATATTCAAGTTCAATCTGATACTTTTATATACATTTATATATCAGCAGAAGAAATGAGGTGTGAATTAAATAACTTTCCGGCACATTAAAATACTAAAATTGGCAAACCTACATTTTTCACGAGCTGCCAAATAGAAATACCGAAGCTCTTGGTTCAAAACTACCAATTGCATCGTCTTAACTTAAGGATCTGAGTTAAGTTGGAGCTGCTGGAACTTAAAATGTCAGGATTAAACGTCTGCACACGGCAGCAGACAGGAAAACAGAGTCGGGCTCTAACGCAGACGGAGGATTTAATAAAGCAAACGTTCAAACTAAACTCGCACAACACAGGAGGTGAGGCCGACGAGTTCAAAAGCAATAAGAAGACCCAAAAGTGAAACAACTAACCCAAAAATCTATAAACTACCAAAATCCAACAGTGAGCAACTGAAAATTCAGTCGAGAAATGAGCAAAATGACAAATAAAACAGGATCATGCACACAGGTAAACATAGCAGACAAACCGACCACCAACCAACAAAACCTATAAATACACAAGAAACTAATCGGACAACAAGACTCAGGACTCAGGTGAGACGACAGGAGGTCATGCTGAAAGCTGATTGGTGGAAGAAACACAAGGGAACGGAGCAAAGAGGACGAGATTAATACAACGCGGGTGATTTGACAGGAAGTCAAAGGACACAAGAGGCAGGGAACTTCAAAATAAAACATGGAAACTAAACCAAAACCAAGATCATGAGCCAAAGACAACGATGAAAAATAAATAAACAATATCAGAAAGAAAGTGATGAGCTCCAGTCGTGGAAATTGTGGAAAAGTGAAATTTCCAAGATCAGAAAAATGTCTCAGATGATTGTAAAATGTTGTTAAATGTCATTAAAATTAAATTCAACGCCAAAGTTTATGTGTAAGTCAAAGTCCACATGAAAACAGCTCACAACATTTAAACACCTGCAGTATGTACCAGTGTTTGAGTCGGTATGGCCTCATGGAGAACAAGAAAGCTCGTCTTTGCCCCCCCGCCCCCCCTTTGTCTCCCGTCTCTCAGCCTCGGCTCCCCGAGACTCATTAATTCCTGGTCATGCTGAGGTAAGCAGCATCAGTGAGCCGGTCTAGGTACCTCTGGTGTTGATAATGAGGTCTCCAACCTGCTTGGACATGCCAATGTAGACGGACTCAGGTATAAGCAATGATCAGCGTGAGCACGGACAGCTGCAGTAACCCAGCATAAGAGCTTCTCTCCAGCCCACATTCTACGTTACATACAACACGGATGGTTTCAATGATGTTTATTTAGATGCTGGATTCACTGTAGACGTGATCTTATAATAAAAGAATCCGTCTCTACTCTTTAATTAATCAGAAAAGGCTCCAAATAGCTCTTACACTTTAGTACCTCAGTAGAATCTTAAATTGGGAAACTTAAATATCAATTACATAGAAAGTAATTAGCGGCCATGAATGTCTCCGGTTGTGTCAGACTTGCTTCGTGCTTTATAAGTCCTGAGGTTTCGGGCGGAGATTTAAAACGATTGCGAGAGAAGAAGAAAGGCCGCTCGATGTTGGATAAAGAGCGTAGATCATAAGAAGAAGAAGGTGAAAGGGAGATGATGGGAAGCTTAAAGAGAGAGAGCGCGGGGTTACAGAGGTTAGAAATGCTATCGGGAACCGTATCCCCATGTCGTGAGACTGGACATGGCACTGAGATAAGAATGCATATGGGGAGGATTAAGGTGAAAGAGAAGGGCAGAAGAGTGACTGACCAAGACGGAGAGAACAAAATAGAAACATGTAGAAAGTCTAGAGACTAGAGAGAGGATTCTGATTGGTAAGATCCGAGTGCAGGAATCAATCAAAATCATTCGGCCACGTCAAAGTGACAAACCAGAAAAGAAAAGTGAAGAAACAATATTATAAGAAACAAAAAAAGGTGATGAGTTCCAGTCGTGGAAAGTGTGGAAAAGTTATGAAATTTGCAAGATCAGAGAGATGTGTAATGTAAAAGTTTCCACTTTAGGCTCATTTTATTTGCTTCTACAGCCCTCAATTTACTTGTTTTTAGCAAAAAGGTTCTGATAAACCTTTCGTGAGCACACTACATTATTCTGTCCCAAAACCCCAATCAGTGAGTAATATTGAGGAGCACCTGGACTGCAGCCAATGGGTTGCATTTGCCTGATGAGCTCTCAGTCAGTAATGATTGGAGTTCAGTAAAAATAGAATTGTCTGGCCCTAGTTCAGGTCTCAAATTTGGCAAGTTTAGTTGTTCAGGTGGCTCGCGTCTCAATTTTAGTATTTAATGTACTTTAAATGTCAAAAGGTTTAAATTTAAAGGCCACTTGAGTGGAATTTTGCTGCTTTCTGGATCCAATAAATTGAATCAATATGGAGAAAACCTCTGAAAACAGGACAAAATGAAGGCCATCGTAATTCATCAATCTACGCAACGTATCCTCTTACAACGATTCGTATGATATCCTACAAAAAGTTACTCCTCATTCCTTGAGCCTTTCTTTATGAAGACATGCAACACATGTCAAATTTCTCTTGTTACATTCATACAGTCCTTTCAAAATAAACTTCTGTCTTCACAGGAAACTACTTAGTTAGATTCAGGAAAAGATCGTGAAATATTTGGTTAGGTTTAGGAAAAGATTGTTAAATAGTTAGTTAGGTTTAGGAAAAGATCGTGAAATACTTAGTTAGGTTCAGGAAAAGATCGTGAACTAGTTAGGTTTAGGAAAAGATCGTTAAATAGTTAGTTAGGTTTAGGAAAAGATCGTGAAATACTTAGGTTTAGGAAAAGATTGTTAAATAGTTAGTTAGGTTTAGGAAAAGATCGTGAAATACTTAGGTTTAGGAAAAGATTGTTAAATAGTTAGTTAGGTTTAGGAAAAGATCGTGAAATACTTAGTTAGGTTCAGGAAAAGATCGTGAAATACTTAGGTTTAGGAAAAGATTGTTAAATAGTTAGATAGGTTTAGGAAAAGATCGTGAAATACTTAGTTAGGTTCAGGAAAAGATCGTGAAATACTTAGTTAGGTTCAGGAAAAGATCGTGAAATACTTAGTTAGATTCAGGAAAAGATCGTGAAATACTTAGTTAGATTCAGGAAAAGATCGTGAAATACTTAGTTAGGTTTTGGAAAAGAGCGTTGTTTGGGTTAAAATAACTACGGAAGTTCCGTGACTAATAAATCAACGTTTACGTCTTGTTTTTCATGGGCATTGAACAGTGGTCACCTAGCTGATAGAGCGACGGTTGTTGGACATCCATCAAACTCTGTTGGTTTTTGCGGTCTTCATACACCCCCCCACCCTTCTCATCCCTCACCCCTCACCCATCCATACCTTGGCCTTGCTCTGCGAGGAGAAGTGTTGCTGGACGAACAGGGCTCCCAGGGCCATGCCGAAGTGTTTGTTGGCCTGAGTGAGGCAGAGCCGACCCAGCTCCAGCTGCTGCTCGGTGCCGTCGATCTCCCGAGAAAACTCGTGGATGGTGCTGCGGAAGGCGGTGGACAGGTGCTCGCTTAGCGCCGCCACGATGCGCCACAGCATGTAGTTATGGAGGACCCTAGGAGGGAGGAAACAAGGAAGGAGGATGGATCAGTTGCATTATCATAGATTTGATACATTATATATATATTTTTTCTCTCCTTTTAATTTAAAAAAAACATGTTTTGTTGCCTAAAGGTTTTAAAACTGCGACTTGGAAGAGAATAGGTTTCTTCTCGAAACGTAATTGAGAGTACATGTGATTTTGTAGAAGATATAAGTGTATAGAACTCAACAAAGGTGCATTTTTATTTCTTATGAATTAAACATTCGACAGTGGAACAAAAACACTCATTTTTACTTTCAAGAGTGACATAGTTATTGTCAGACTGTGGAGCAGTTCCTCGAGTTTTCTTTGTAAAGTGACATCCACTGCGTCTAGCTGTTGTCTCCTTCCATCTGGCTCACAGTTCTGTTTTTGCCATCTGCCCTCTGAGCTCCTTTAAGAGAGTCACGAAAGTTAAGAGACGAAAAACAAAAAAAGCAGACAGTGATGGAGAGCGAGTGGTGAGGAGTCAAGAGGGCCCGGCGGTTTTAAGAACAGCTCCCCTCTAATCTTTAGTGACTCGCAGCGAAAAAATGGATCATTCATTTATGCATTCAAGCTGTGTCTTCTTCCCCCTCCAGACGACGCAGCGCTGGTGAGTCCTCGTGCCCCCACTGGGTGCACACATCTACTCTGCCCTGCGGGGACAAATGCCTCCCCCCCCCCCCCACATCTCCCCCCTCTCCCACTGCGAGGCTCCATGCGGACCTCAAGGCATGTTGTTTTCTTCTTAAATTTCTCCGTATGCATGACAGATATTAAATCAAAAGCGCCTTGGCAACAGCAACAACCCGAGGTACCGCTTGTGAATTGACGTGTGTGGGGGGGGGAGCGAGGCAGGAGGTGGTGAATAGAAGAATGAGGAGACTCAGGTGGTGCCCTTGATCATCATCACCGTCAACTAATATCAGCATGTGTTACAGGTGTGGCTGCTTTTGCTTGATTAGCTTGTGTAATTTTTGTTTTGTTTAGCTTTCATCGTCACACTTGGACAGGCCTGAGTTTATAAATGTGTGTGTGTGTGTGTGCGGCTACGTGTGTGATGGAAGTCATCTATATGATAATGGTGAAACTTCAGCATGTGTTGGGGGGGGGGGGGGGGGGGAGAGGTGGGGAACATTTTTTACTTGAGGCATCTTTGAGAAAAAGTGATGACGATAATCTCTCAGAGTAAAGCTGGAATCAAACGTGTGGCGAGAGGGTTAACTGGAGGGTTTGGATGTATTCAGAATTCACCTGCTCGAGTGCAGTATTAGTCGGATGTGTTCAGGCCGTATCGTGATAACAGTTTGCCGGGATTACATTTTTAAATTACAAGAATCAAGTATTCTTCGTGGCCATTGTTTGTTCACATTTATTTCAGGATGTTGTGAAATACTGGAAATCATCAGAAAAATAACTAAAGTTGTGCAAGCAACCTAAAGCCACTGTGAGGAGCTTTTAACTGGTTGTGAACCAGTCTCAGTGTAGTCCTGATCCTCTATAAGACCTCCATCAGTAAAGAAACCATCAGAGAGAAGATGGTCTGTTTCTATAGAGTTATTCTTAAAGCTCGTCATCGGAGCCACCGGGTCGGATTCTGGTGAAACCAGATGAACTCATGCAGGTTCACCAGAAACTCCTTCAGCTCAGACTCCAGCAGAGACCGGTCCACCGTGGACAGACCCAGATCCTCCAGTAGAGACCGGTCCACCGTGGACAGACCCAGATCCTCCAGCAGAGACCGGTCCACCGTGGACAGACCCAGATCCTCCAGCAGAGACCGGTCCACCGTGGACAGACCCAGATCCGGCTTCACCCGTAGCCTTGGACCCACAGTCGGAGCTCCGGAGGGAGGAGGAGAGCTCAGCTCCCAGCAGAGGCAGCAGCAGCAACGTCTCCTCCTCCTCCTCCTCCTCCTCCTCCTCCTCCAGGAGCAGAGCTTCTCCTCTCTGAGAGCCAACACCGACACCACGCTGCTGGAGACCCAGGACGTATTGCTGGACCCGCTGGAGGGAAGGGAGGCACGGGAGAACCAGAACCAGGACTGAGAGGGGCAGACTGTCAGACCCTGCTGCAGTAAAATGAGAGGTTTTCTAAAGGGAGTCTGGTGCTCAGAGACACTACCACTTTAGTCCACAGGGACCAACACTAAAAGAAAGTTCCTTGAAGTGACTCTAATGATGACCCAACTTCTAACATCCTACTACTTGTCCATCATTTTAACTGATCTATTACTGTTTTGATGCTGGACCTACACCTCCTTAAAAAAAAAAAACCTTCGCCGACTAAAATGGATGATTTCCCAAAACTCAATCCATTTGTCTCTGGCTCCCTAGAAAACTTCCCTCCGGGCTCAAATCACCCCACTCTCCCCTACATGGTCACACTTGTATACGCCGGTGTTCGCTTTGTGCCGTAATGGAGTCGCAGCGGAGCTAAATGAAAGCAGAGGGCCTGACGGTGAGAGCGCCGTACAGATCAAGCAGTGGGTCTTAATCACCGGAGGACTGAGTGAAGGCTCATTAGCTGAATGGATTTTAATGGGGCTAGTTAGGAAGATGAAAAGACACTGTCCCCTTGCACTGCATCAACACATTACCACAGGTAATGACCCTGTAGGCAATGGAGGAGGGAGGGACTCCTCTATTCCAAACTTCACTTGGTAATTTCCGACTGACGGCGAGGAGAAACTTGATGTTATATGTTAAGTCTACACCCACAAGCAGCACAGAGGCAGAAAACCGTATTATTTATTCATTATTTCGGAGAAGACTTTTAATGATGGCATATATTTTCAGCTCAGGCCTTGCTGCAGACTGCTCGTAGCTATACCTGAGAAAACGGAGTTGGAGGAGGATGAGTCAAACTAAAAACGGTCTTTTACCGAAAGGAGACAGCTGTTTGTGCCCCGTGTGAAACGAGAAACCGACGTTGATTTATTCATCACGTAACTTCTGTACGTAAGTAATTCCACTTCTGTTATTTTAAACCAAACTACAATCTTTTCCTAAACCAAGTATTTCACGATCTTTTCCTAAAGCTAACCAAGTATTTCACGATATTTTCCTAAACTAAGTATGTCACGATCTTTTCCTGAACCTAACTAAGTATTTCGCGATCTTTTATTAAACCTAACTAAGTATTTCGCGATCTTTTATTAAACCTAACCAAGTATTTCACGATCTTTTCCTAAAGCTAACCAAGTATTTCACGATCTTTTCCTAAACCTAACCAAGTATTTCACGATCTTTTCCTAAAGCTAACCAAGTATTTCACGATCTTTTCCTGAACCTAACTAAGTATTTCACGATCTTTTCTTGAACATAACTAACTATGACTTTTGTAGGAAAAGGAGTAACTTTTTCATAAAGATATACGAACCGTCTTATGAAGATACGTTGGCCGCTTGGGAATCAAAACTCGACTGCTTGAAGCTATAAGTTCCATGAAATCAAACATTTGGCGAGCCGCTTCACCTGAAAATGCTCTAAATCTACCATTAGTGTGTGTTTTTCAAAGCGGCGGACTCAGCACATAATGTACCCTGAAAAACACCAGAATGAACACACTCTTTTGCTGGCCTTCAAACCACTAAGGAAAAATAACACACACTGAATTTTCACCCACACACACACACACACACACACACACACACACAAACACACACTCCGTCGAGAGTGATGGAGTTAGCAGACGGAGTGTGTGTGTGTGTGTGACGCTGGTATTGTCATTATGCTTTCTCCTTCATTGGAGGCCTGCTCATCTGGCTAATGGGATTGGCTGCAGTCATTGCAGAGCGTGTGGGACTGTGCGAGCACACACACACACACACACACACACACACACACACACACACACACACACACACACACACACACACACACACACACACAGGAGGCAGAGAGAAGAAAAGAAAAGATGGATGGAGGATGAGGAGATGGAGGTGTGACTGCTCTTGTCAGTAGACTTGTATGATGAGGAAACCAATCAATGCGAGAACATGTGAGGGCTGGAGGGAGAGGACAATGAGGAGGAGCACTCGGTCAATAGATGCACCCGTAAAGATGGAGAGTGTGTGTTCCCACTGATTGAGGAAGGGACGGATGGGAAAATGGGAGAAGGATGGATGGATGGAATTGTCAACCTAAGAATGAAGAGGAGAGAAAATAAATGATGTGTAGAAGGAGAATGAAGGGTGGTAAAGGGAAGGGAGGATGATGGAGATAATGTGGACAAAAACATGAAGCAGTAGAAAAAGGAGGGACGTGAAAGAGAGAAGAATGGATGAAGGAAAGGAGATAAGGTGGGAATAAATAGGGGTCAAACAGAAGCAAAGCAGGATAGCAGAAGGAAGGACGATCTATTGATTTTTAACCGTCCATCATGTCATCTTGAAACACAGTCTGGTTTTACTCGTCCGTCACCTTTTCACCTCTCAGAGCGCAAATTCTCTCCGTTCCTCCAATTTAACAAGAATCTAAACTTTTCCTCTGCTGTTATTTCTGCGACGGCCTTTTTCAACTTTGTGATATCTTCAAGTGTACTCTCGGAAAGTGTGTGTGAGAGTTTCTTTCTGTGGTCCATTACCAAACCTCTCCATCTGCTCTACTGGACAATGATACAACGGGCCAACACCTCTGCCACGACCCCCGACTCCCACTGCATGAAGCCAAACAATGGCTTCTGTGTGTGTGTGTGTGTGTGTGTGTGTGTGTGTGTTTGCAGGACTCTTTCTACTTTCTTTGTGGTTCAGACGTGCAGGAGATTTATATAAACACAGACGTGGCTTGTTGCGCGTGTTCTTAGCCGCTTGGTAATCATGCGGACGGCTTAATCGTTCTTTAATCATTCTTGTTTTGTCATGTTCATGCACTCATGCTGTCGAAATATACCAATAGATGGACCCGAAGTCACAGCAGACAGTGGTGTGTTAAAGGAAATCCTAATTTCCGAGGATGATTGACCTTGAACACAATCAGCCAAATATGAGCACTTGCCTTGGTTGCAATTATGTCGTTCTATTTTTAGGGATGGCAATATTAGCTTCTACGTGTCTTAAAAAGAGTATAAATGAGGCGACTAAGCGTCCTCACTAGAACACTAGTCCTCCTTTAGCTTAGCGGTGGAGACGTGAAGTCATGTGACCGCGGTGGAGTTCCTTTATAACGTTAGAAATTGGTTTAATGAACAAAACAAGTATCATGAACGTTTGTTTGCCACAGAGATTATCTTCTGCACTAATCCAAAATGGAAAAATCTGCTTTTTTGTCGAGGGAGCCAGTCCGTTGCTAACTTCCTGTGACGCTACAATAATGCTTCATCCCTGCAGCTCTTCATGTTCCCCCCAGGATGAATATGAATCACTGTGGTCTCATCTCGAGACATCACGAGTCAGCATTTTATATATTACGATACTTTGGTTTATGTACAAATACCTGCAAAACTATGAGATTCCAATCAGCTGCAGCTGCACTTTAGTTTACTGTGTTTTGTTCTAATTAGCGAATATTAACATGCTAACATGCTAAACTTAAGATGGTAAACATTGTGCGTACCAAACACTGTCATTGTGAGCATGTACGCCTGTTAATGTGTGTGTGTGTGTGTGTGTGTGTGTGTGTGTGTGTGTGTGTAAACCTTTGTTTAAACCCCAATAAAGCACTTCCTGGGAGACGGAACCTGGAGACGGTGTGGAGGTGGGAGGAAGATGGAGAGTGAGAAAGTGAAAGCAGGTGAGGAGGAGGAGGGTGACAGGAGGTAGAGAGGTGACAGAGGCGAGGATGAGGATGGATGGAAAACAATGGAAGAGGTGCAGATGGAGATAATGGAGAGTGGCGTTGAGGGGGATTTGAGGCACAATTGGAGGAAAGAGAGTTGAGAAGGAGAGGGAGACAGATGGAGAGAGCTGGGGAGCCGCAGCCTGGAGAGAAAAGAGTTCGGTGAAGAGAAACACTGAGTCACAAAAGTTACAGACGGAGTCAGAGAGGATGTCTTCAAACTGCTACCTCCCACTGTCTTTGTATAGGAGCCCACACCCACGAGGAATTTCTCAAATTAGGAAATATAAAGTCCAAAAAATGTATGATTTTTAAAAGGGGCTGTCTGCTAGTCATGTTTTTTTTTTCGCAACCAGTGAAAGGAAGTCACTACATCTGGACTGAGGAGGAGTGACGTAGAGACCTGTCAATCACTGTGTAGCCCCGCCCCTAAAGCATCCCCTGCTTTATGGTCTGTTTGACTCTAAATGGACCATAATTTACTAAATGAACATCATGCTGTATTGAAGAAGACTTGAAACTAGAGATTGAGACCATAAACTCATGTTTACAATGTTTACTGAGGTAATAAATCAAGAGAGAAGTAGAGTCATTTTCCCATAGACTTCTATACAACCAGAGGAGTCGAGAGAAAGCTTTTAGAATATATTTGAATGTTTAAATATAATTTTGACGTCACTTTTGGTCGTTTTTACTTACTATTGTTATGTCTATCATTCCTAACTGTTCATCTAGTTTAACATTATTTTGACCTCTTGAATTCAAAACAAATTGTCATCTTAGCACAAATCTGTCGAAAGCAATTTAAACCAATAATGGTGAACTGAGACATGTTTAGCAAGATAAATACAGCATCTTTTGTAATCACTCTGTGGTTTGATTCCTGAACCAAGTAGCGCTAAACTGAAGAAAAACGAGGTCAATTTAAAGTTCTGTGATGCAGCTGAGTGATGAAGGTGTGATAAAAGGAAGAGAAGAAAGGATGTCGGATCACGAAGGGAGCAAAAAGGCAAAGACGGAGGATGATTGAAGTTTAGTGTAGAATCTATCTGTAAAGCCATCAGAGGGGATGGATGAACGGACAACTCAAAGAGAAGATTGGTAAACAAGGAGGAAAGAGATGGAGCATCTACGCCGGCTTCTACAACCTGAGGAGTGAATGTTTGGAACTGTAAGACCTGCTCTGTCATGTGGACACACACTGTGTTTCCTGTGTTGTTCTTTGCAGACACTAGTGGGTTGTTTTTGCCTAAACTATGAAAATATTATGCTCCTGTGTTTTTGTCATATCTTATTAAAACTGAATAAAGAATTGTTTGTTCTTGTTGTTGTTGTTAATCTAACCGAGCCATTTATCAAAATAGCCGACTCCTGGGGTCAAACGTTGGAAATGATTTAGGACTAAGACACAGGTAAGGGATTGCTGAAAATAGCATTATTGCAGAAATGAATAGCAAAGAGACAGAACTGGAAAACTGCTCCCAGCAACCAGAACTGAGTTCAAAGCAACCAGGTAATGATCGTAAATCATACAAAGTAATATAGCATGTTGAAAAAAGTAACAATAAGTCATAGCATGTCAACAAAAGTCATGAAAAAGTCATAAAAGTCATAGTATAGCATGTCAAAAAAAGTCCAAAAAGTTACATTATAGTATGTTGAAAAAAGTAAAAATAAGTCATAGCATGTCAACAAAAGTCATGAAAAAGTCATAATGTAGATTGTACAAAAAAGTCATGAAAGTCATAGTATAGCATGTCGAAAAAAGTCCAAAAAGTTACATTATAGTATGTTGAAAAAAGTAAAATAAGTCACAGTATAGCATGTCGGAAATTAAAAAAAAAAGTATTTTTTTGGTCGAAAACTTCATAAAAAGTTATAGTATAGAAAGTATAAAATACACAAAAAAGTCACAGTATAGTACGTCAAAAAAGACGATATAGTATGTAGGAACAATAAAAACAAGATTCATAGTATAGAATTAAAAAAACGTTTTAAATAGTATAGTAGTATAGTATATCGAAAAAGGTTAAAACGAGTCATAAAAGAATCATAGTATATAGCATGTCTAAAGAAATTCATAAAAACTTCATAGTATAAAATCATTAAAAGTCTGCTGTTGTAAACACACGGCTCCCTACGTCGATACAAATGGCTTTCCTAAGCTAACAAAAACACTTTCATTCTTAGTTTCAGGTGTTTAAACACTAATTAAAACATAGTCATAAATAATATATTCCATTCCTGCCAATTAATCCCCCTAAATGCTCCACACTGTTGCTTTAATTGATTAGTTTATTGCACATCCAAGTGTGTGATTGATCAACACTACACCAGTCGCTGCATTAAATCAATCACAGGTTGTAAATCTGAAAAATGGTGAGACGAGGTAATACAAATGAACCAACACTCGTGGTGCCACGATGACTGCTGAGTCATGAAATTACCAAAATGTCTGAATAGGACGGACGGACGGACGGACGGGTATCAAGTCTCAGACGTATATGACAAGCAAGTAATCCAGCCGCCAGTCATCCGGCCAGTCAGCCGCTGCGAGAGGGCCGAGTGCTGTTGTGTATTTGTGTCGAGCACAGTGACTATTGGCGAGCTGTCAGTCGCTGTGACACACATCCTGAAGTGCAGCAGCCCTGTAAGGCCCAGGAGGCTGTCAAGAACAAGACGGGGAAAGAAAGTGTGTGTGTGTGTGTGTGTGTGTGTGTGTGTGTGTGTCCATCCATGTGCGTCTGGTCTGCAGGTGGTAGATCGGTGTGGGTGTAGATCAATAATAATCAGCTGCAGTAGAAGTGGAAGTTCACCCAACAGACTCACCACACACACACACACACACACACACACACACACACACACACACACACACACACACACACACACACACACACACACACACACACACACACACACACACACACACACACACACACACACACACACACACACACACACACACACAGCAGCACTCAAAAAACAATCCATACACCTCGTGACATTGCATCGTAGCCCAAAACTAAAGTGGCAGCCCTGAACCAAAGGAACCACACACCCACACACCCACACACCCACACACTCACACACACACACACACACACACACACACACACACACACACACACACACACACACACACACCCACACCCACACACACACACACACACACACACACTCACACACACACACACACACACACACACACACACACACACCCACACCCACACCCACACCCACACCCACACACACACACACACACACACACTCACACACACACACACACACACACATGTACACCCACACTCACACACACACACACACACATGTACACCCACACTCACACACACACACACACACAAAACAACTCAAACAAAAGCGCTTACTCACGCTCAAAAAGTTCTACATCAAAAAATGCCTGCGTCTAATTTCATTGATTTTTTTCACGTACCTTCCGCACCCTCACCCTCACCCCCCCCCCCCCCCCAGCACACCCGTCCTCTCTTTCTTTACCTCTTCGAGGTGGTCTTGATGATGTCAGAGACCTTCTGTATGTAATCGGTGGCGAGCACCACGATCTCCTCGTCTTCTGAGAAGTTGTCGTGGAAGATTTTGTCCAGCAGGCGTTTCCAGTGAAGCTGTGTCGAGAAGAGGAATAATGTTTTAGTTTAGGTCGAGTCATTAATCATTCAGAGAAAGAGAAAAACATGTTTTAAATATCGACCCCGCTGAATTGAACGGAGTATATTCAGTCTAATCGGTTTTAAATTATAGAGAAATAATCAATCCACAGATTGAATTCATTCATCTGATCGTCGCCTCACTTCTCATGAATGAGGCTGAGAGACATGAGAGTGAACAAAAATACATTCTAGTTTGCTTCAGAATTGCAGAAAGAGTCAAATTCACAAGCTCTGTACAAAGAAACAATGAATTTGACTCGCTCACGACATTAAACAGTCCAACTTTATAATCCGTGCACATATTATTAATTATTTGCTTTCATACACTAAATACAAACAATTTGCTGAATAATCACACTGTTCTACAAGCTTCAGAATGATTCTGATGCAGGTCAGAGAAAGCAAAGCGATCGTCTTTTGTCTTTGAAGAAGTCTTTAGAAGTTCTGCTCTCCTTGATGGTGACGGTCAGGAAGTTGGTGGTCACGTCCGTCACCGAGACCTTTTCCACGTCACTTCATCTTGACGCTTAAAAGTTTGCGCTTTGTTGCCGTTGTGAAGCGGTCGCGGTGAAGTTTAGGCAACAAAACCAGTTAGTGAAGGTCAGAAGAAATGGTTGTAAACGTAACATCATGTAACATGAGGTTTGTCTCATCTGGGACACGAACCCCGGCCTCCTGAGTGAAAGCCCTGTGGTCTAATAACGAAGCAGATGGCTTTACATTGTAGATAATTAGAAACACCTGATGCATTTTGGAGTTTGTTGCCTAAACCTAACCGAGTGTCCGGTGAAGACGGATATTTATTTGAAAAAGACCGTAATGCATGTAACCGGTCCATTCCAGCCCCGTTAACATCAGACCTGCTACCCAAAGTGTAATGCAATGCTACATGAAACATGCACAGAAGAGATGTACACCCATTAGAGTCCTGACATCACATTATTTCATAGTTTAACTTGTCCAGAAAAGTCCAATTCCAAAAAGATGAAACAACACACTTTTTGTATTTACTTTGCTTCTTGGGAACAATGTTTTTTTGGGTTGTTGGCTGTTTGCTTGCCAGCATCCTTGTAACTCTAATTAGATTTTTTTGTTTTTTTTACACTAAAAGCAAATAAATTGCAGCAAAACACTGAAGCCATTCATCTGCTAGAATCTCTGTCCTTTAATCTGCTTCTTCTTTTCCTTGTCAGCATCTCTCGTTCCCCATCTTTTTTTCTTCTTCTTTACAACCATTCAGACTTCTTTATGTTTGTGTAGTTTTTTTTGGCCGACGAGCTGAAAATCAAACTCTTCATCTTCGTCTCACAAGAAGCCCAGTTTACATCTCTCCTCCTTCCCTCCTTCCCTCCCTCGAACATGAAACATCTTGAGGATTTCATGTCAGTGTTCCCACTGCTTCAGAGGAGAGCCTCCTCCCCCTCTCCTCTCCTCTCCTCCCCCCTTCCTCTCCTCCCCTCCTCCCTGGCTGGGTCTCCAGTGTCTCCCCCTCTCCTCTCCCCTCCCTCCATCATTGCCAACATCTACCATTTCCTCCTTTTCTCTTTACTTACTCCTTTCATTCCATTGCTCAACCTCCCCGTCTATCCCCGCAGGGTGGACAGCTTTTTGTGAGTCGCTTTGGCCTCTATGTGTGTGTGTGTGTGTGTGTGTGTGTGTGTGTGTGTGTGTTTGGGTGACACACACACACACACACACACACACACACACACACACACATTCGCCACACTACTTAAAATGCTCAGTTGGAGTTCAAGTCTTAATCCATCACGTCTGCTTCTACCCAAAATGCACGGCACACACACACACACACACATATAGATGATGGGGTTTTTATGTGTGTGTGTGTGTGTGTGTGTGTGTGTGTGCAGCACTCACACTGGGAGCGAGGCGCTGTAACTGCCGGAGGGTGATGCGGTTATACATGGTGCTGATGTCCTTTCTTTGGTCATCATATTCTGACACAGTGATCTGGAGAGAGAGAGGAGATTTTTACTAAACACTGCTCAAACACACACACACACACACACACACACACACACACACACGCTCACGCACACACGCATGAACAAACAACACGCAAATCAGCTCACATTGGCCAGACGCGTCTCCAGCTCTATGATCTCCTTGGACTTCTGCGTGGCGTTGTGAGCCCCCAGCATGCTCAGCAAGCGCTCCATCAGGGCCTTGTACGCCGCCAGGATCTGAGAGGCACAATGACATCAGCGCTAATAGACAGGAGGAGCTGCGACATCATCGGTAATGGCCGGTGACGGGGGGTGAGGGTGACATGTGGCAAAGTGGACGGGATAACAAAAGCACAGCGGGGTGACAGAGGAAAACAGGTGGATTGATGAGGAAGAGAGAGAGAGTCAGAAGGACAGATGGAGGAGGGAAGGAGGGGAAAAAGAAGAAAGGGAGGGAGGTAGGAGGGGAGGAGATAAGGAGATAAGGAGCCAAGAGGAAGTCAAGTATAAGGGAAAGGAAGGAAAAGATGAAGGAAGGAGGGAGAGAAGGTGGGAGGAAGAGTGTGGGTTGAGCACAGACTGTATATAAGAAGTGTTCGGCAATTTGTCCGTCACCATCTTGGAAAACGGTCGTTGCCATCTTGACTTTTTGCAACCGGTGAACGGAAGTGATCATATTTGGAATGTGGAGAAATTACAGTATACGTCTCTGGTAGAGACCTGTCAATCACTGTGTAGCCCCGCCCCTAAAGCATCCCCTGCTTTATGGTCTGTTTGACTCTAAATGGACCATAAGTTACTAAATGAACATCATGCTGTATTGAAGAAGACTTGAAACTAGAGATTGAGACCATAAACTCATGTTTACAATGTTTACTGAGGTAATAAATCAAGAGAGAAGTAGAGTCATTTTCTCATAGACTTCTATACAACCAGAGGAGTCGCCCCCTGGTGGACATTAGAGAGAATGCAGGTTTAAGATATGAAGTTTTGGCTTCACTCTTCAGAACCGGAGGTTGCCGTCTGGGATTGAGGGAAACAGGAAGTGGAAAAAAAGAAGAAGAATTCAGGTCGAAAATAAGATGATTGGAAGTAGAGCGGGACAGGGAGGGATAACTTTTAAAGTTGTGAGGAAAGGAAAGGAAAAAAGGGAGATTGAAGGGTGATGACAGAAGGAGGAAGATGATGGGATGGCGTTGAAGATGAGCATGTTTACCTTCAGACTGTCCTCGTCCTGTCCCAGGTAGAGGCTTCTCTCAGGCAGCGTGAGGCCCTCCTGATCGACCTGCACACACAGTCAACACATTCATTCTGGTCTGTTGTCACATGTGTGTCGCTAAGCTCTCAACAGATGCACATTCAGAGGATTGGTGCCTACACGTAGAGTCATTATCTGTGTCCATCTGTCATCTTTTATTAAATCTTAGAGATTATTTAAGTATGGTTGCTGTTCGGCACAAATTCTTCAAACTTGTTGATGTTGAATGTTTGATATAAACTGAATGATTAAGTATTATTCTATGAGCCTCTCTTACTTCTAAAGCCCATTTGATAAACGGGGCTGTTTTGTTTTTTACATTTTGAGATTTGTGGTTTTCCAGATCCAGTATTGGTTGTTCCCACTGATAATAGTCGGTTAAAATTACTTTTTTCAAACAATAGACCAGATGTTACAAACCTCAAAACCCGCCGGCGGGATAGCAAAGCATGTTCGCCAACCCCAATCCAAACGGCACCGTTTATCACTACGTTACTAGAATAACTCACCCTGATTGCGTTCCTGGAGGAGTTTTTGTCGTCCACATTGACAGTGAGGGAGAAGAAGACGGCGGTGCTGTAAACACCCTGGGTCCTGTACAGAAGCTCGTTGAAGTCCGGCCTCAGCGGGGCGCCCTCCCGCTCCCACCCGGCCGCCCCGGGAGGAGCCCCGACCAGGTCCCACCCACCGCAGCTGTCTATCACCTCCGTCATGGGGTCAGATCCCAACTTGTCGATCTCCTGGATGCTCACGCAGGACCGATAGAACTCCTTCACCTTACGCTCCGCCGAGTCCACGCCGCGCCGCCGTATCGGCTCCAGCAGGAGGCGCTGCAGCTTCTCCTCGTTGTGCTCCCCGATGGCGGTGATGATGCCGTAGCTGAGTTTGTCCTCTGGGATGCCGTGGCGCCTCAGCCAGCCGCCACACGCGAAGGAGTAGAAGTCCTGGCAGGGTTGGATGGTCGGGTCAATGTTGGACTGGATGAAGCGCGCCGCCCGCAGCAGGGAGCGCTTGCGTTGGCAGTCCTGCCGGCACTGCGGGTCCTGCTGGGCGTCCAGGGAGATGTACTTGAGTGCCAGCATGCTGCCCAAGATGACGCACATGCCTGCCGCGAAGACCAGCGCAGAGAGGAGGCAGATCTCCCTCCGGCTCCACCGGGGAAGCCCCCCGCCGCTGCCGGTGCTGCTTGGGTCTCGGTTTCGGCCGTTTGACATCGTCCCTCCCCGGGTCCGTCCCACGTGGCGGTCCAGGCTGCCCCCCAGGTGAAGGGTCATGCCGTTGCTGAGGATGTCGCTGCTGTAGCGGCCTCCATACTTCACTTCCTGGAACTCATCGTAGTGGGCAGTTAGTGAGTACGTCTTCTCCATGGCAATGGGCTGACACCAGGTGAGAAGTACTGTGGCAGCCGGGCGTAGACAGACAAAGGGATGAAAGTTGTTTTTATGTTGAGTGTGCAGCCATGATTACTCCTACGCAGATGAAAAAGAGGACTTCCACCAAAGGGCAAAACACTGAAGTGATGTCAAAAATCCCGTTGGCCCTCTTTAAGCAAAGTCTCCTTTATTCTTTTCAAATCAAAAGCCAGCAAAGCGAAGGGCTCCCATTGTGCAGGAGGAATCTCATGGGTCCTGCTCTCTCTCTCTCATCCTCTTTCTCTCGGCTGCCTCTCCATTTGTTCTCCTCTCTCCAACCGGTTACAGGTGACCTGTCGATAAAAATAGAAATGAGAAAGGAAGAGGGCTGTAAGTCGACAGAGAAGGTAAAACCGACTCCATGATTACAAACAGCAGAGTATGACAAAGTAGCATATTCTTTTGCACTCCTCCCCCTCCACACTTTGTCTTGTTGTCTTTGTCGGCTGAAAGCTGTTGGATTGATTGGTGATAGTCATCCCACTGGGGGGACGGGTGGGGGGGGAGACGATGTCACCGGGTGGATGGATCAATGGAGAGCAGAGCAGGGGGTTGAGCCTCATCAGCTGGGCACAGAGAGGTGGCAATCACCATAATTTAGCTTGTGTCGGTCCAAATTGATGTACAACTTTTTTATTTTCTTACAGGAGGAGAGAATTCATGTCCTCCGTCTCACCGAAGCAGCACAGCATCGGCTGATCTTCTGCGGTGGTTTTTAAAAGCAATAACAAGCGAAAACAGAGGACAAAATATCACTCATGCGTCCCAAAGTGTTTTCATTTAGACCAACAATACACTGGATTTATACCGTGTATATGCGTTTATGTGATGCAGCAAAAACAACTGAACAAATGCAGACTCGGACAATTTTTAGCATTTTCTTTTGCTTCTGCTAATGCACTCTACATAAAGCCTGGAGGCAATATCACCAGCCTTTAGACAGAGAGATTATTTGCCCCAGTGTGAGTTCATAAGCCCTTTGTGTGTGTGTGTGTGTGTTTTCAGAGGCTATATGCAGTGAACCTGCTGAAAGCTGTGAAGGCGATCTGTGAAAATTGATCCCTGTTATCTCCTCTGAGAATAGCAAACTTCAGCACTGATGTCTTTAACAAGCTTTCCCTCGCCTCGCGGGAGTGCTGTATGTAGATAAGAAGGGAGGAAATAAGAAGTTTAGTGTTTACAGGTACAGAGAGAGGAGTAGCCTCATTCTGTGAGAGGTCGTAATACAAATCATGAGTGTAATGGAAAATGGGTGGTGAAGGGTTTATTATGTTTTAGGGGGAAGAACGACAGAAAGAATACAGTGCATCAGCGGCGAAGAGATAAAATCATTTTCTACCACTGCAGACATCTGAAGTTCAAGTCCCGGTGGCAATAACACTGTTTGTTTGGTGGGAAACCAACCAGGGGTTCTCCTCGCAGCAGTCCGAAGAAACTAAATGTTGCTCTTGGATAATGCTGAAGTGTACGAGTTACATTCAATGTCAATGCAAGAAGTATTGAAACCCTCACAAGGTAGCTTCTCCATGAAGCCGTGAGAGTCTGCGTGACATAAAGTTTGACATCTGGTCATTTCTGCGAGGGTCGGTGCTTCATGATAACATGGACAATCCTCACATTAAATCTGCTATATTTTGCATTTTGAAGTGTGATGCATGTTTTTCCCCCCAACACTGCAAACATCCACTGGCTCTCAGGCAGCCGGTGGGGGGGGGGGGGGGGCGTGTCAATGTCTGTGCTCGGTCAACAGCAGCTGGCGGGCTGAGCCTCAGCAGGGGAACAAGAGACAAAGTAAACAGAGTGTCGTAGGAGACGTGTGACGAGCGTGTTGTCAGTGGTCCTCGAGAGTGAAGAACGCACCGTTATCTAACTAACCCGGCAAACAAACACTTGCCAGGTGATTGAATGTGTAACCAATCCAAACCATCAGAGCCAGTTGGTATATCAAAGCCAGTTGGGAGTGAAAACACGTTTTCCATCGAGACAGATCCTTCAGTGGCGTTCTTTGCTCTTCTTTCAATGAATAAATACCCTCCAGTCCTGGTATAACTGATGCTATTGTAGAATGCTCCTAACAGAAGGCTGATTGGTCAAATCCAGCTTTACTTTACTTAAAACCTGATGGGTTTTCACGTGATCTTGCAATTCTCCTGCAATGCGAGGTAAGCATCCAACAGGGGGACATTTGCAGGTTCATTTATGTGTTTTTTTAATGTGCTGCAACTGAGCAGCTTTTTAGCCTGCAAACAGATGTTAGAAGTGCACTTCACCCCGCTGACTGTTTGTTTGGTGGCTTGTTCAACAAGCTGAGGAGTTCAACTGAGACACACAGGGTTTAAACACACTGGGGAGGTGCAGGTGATTAGACGCAGGAGGATTCAGTCAGACAATCACACAGGCGGGAAAACATACAAAGGCAGGAAGTGAAGTGAACACGGGACACGAGAGGCAGGGAAATTCAAAATAAAACAGGAAACCAACTAAACAAAACCCAACACCGTGACAGGGTGTGCAGGTAGAATAACGTCCTGTGAGTGTCGGCAACAAGATCCTTTTGATTGTATTGTTTTATACTGTCCACGAGCGCCGCTTTGAGCTTAGCTTCTTTTGTCCTGCCTGCTTCTATTTATTCACACATCTCAATAGACGACTGATTGGTGAAGTTATCCATAACACAGCTCCTGTTCCTGCTGGCTGGAGCAGCCTTATACAAACCCACTAGCCGTTAGCTATATTGCATGTAATTTACAGTAAAAATCTAAATAAAAGTTCTGTTTAAAAAGTACAAACATAGGAAGACAGCAAGTACTGTATCTCCCATCTTATAAGTGGTTCCGTCTCCAGTCTGATCTCGAGCTCACAGCTGATCGCTGCATGGTTTGTTTACCATGCAGCCACCATATTTAACGCTCACATTCAGGCAGGACGGGGTGTAAGGGTGGTGGATTGGTGTGTTAAGTGTCCTGGATATTCTAGAAGTAAAGGATTGAGAATACGTTACATTTACTGGTCAAATAAAACCTGTTGTTATTGTACACAATTCAGCGTTTTTGCAGAATCATCCAATATCAACATTCTGTCTGCTGAGAGAGCTGCTTTGTCACCTCTCTAGCGACTTCTACTTTGTTTGCATTAAGAGTGGTCGGAGGAAACCGGATGGGACAGCACGAAGCGTCTGCGTCTTTACATCTAGCGGGTGAAAAAGAAGCCGGTGACAACATGTAGTCTGCCGACACTCTGCAGCAGCAGCAGCAGCAGCAGCAGCAGCAGCAGAGGCGACTGGGCATCTCATTGTGGTCGACAATAGGTGTGTTGCTGTGCCGTGTCATTATCAATTCAGCTTATCATCCATCAATCCTCTGCCTTGTTACACACACACACACACACACACACACACACACACACACACACACACACACACACACACACACACAATAGACATCTATGGTGCAGATCATTTCTTATAACGTGAATATTACAGAACTATTCTCTCTTTGCAACATCTGCCCCTCTCTCTTTCAAATGCAGGTGCACTTTCACATAATGTCACAACTCCTTAGGCATTATAATGAATTATGACGCATGCATGCACACACACACAGACACACAGACACACACACACACACACACACACAGACACACACACACAGACACACACTGAGTGGACACCCAGCGTATGGCTAATGGATTGGATCTTGCGGGTACCATCACAGGGAGAGGAATGTGTGATGAATGGCTATTTACCGAACATGACAGGGCCTAATATCTTAGAGTCATACTAATACTGCTGCACACACACACACACACACACACACACACACACACTCACACACACACACACACACACACACTCTGTTTCTCTCTCTCACGGCACATACACATTAAACGCATCAAGAACACACCCCTGGTGATGCATAGCGATTTGTCAATTGTCAAGCATTTCCCATACATCTTTCCAGCAGCAGACAATCTCTTGTTCACTTAAAGCAGGGGGTTCTCAAAGTGTGGTCCGGGGCACTGTCAGGGGTCCTGCAGATGGCCAATGGCAAACGGACAGAAATAGAGGAAATCTCGTAATTGTGTCTTCTAGACGCCAAAAACTTCTGTGAAAAATCTGCGTTTCTTGGGACACTTCGCCCACGAACTACGAGGCAACGCCACCTTCACCAATACGTGTACTGGTCAGTAAGAAAAACATGAATTAAAACGTGAAGAATAAGATCATATCTGGACGTTAAAGCGGCTGAAAAGCATCGCTTTACAGGGCGAGAGATACAGATAACTTTCAAAGAGGGCATGTGTAGCAAACTGCACTCCACAGCTGGATGAACTTCCTCTTGCGTCTCTAACCAATGACAATAAATCCTCAGAGGAGATCAATGGATAATCAATAAGCGGAGGCCTCTGATGGGGCAGGTTAAGGAGACTCTGCAGATGGATCGCAGTGCTCCGTTCATAAATGGCTCAATGTAACTGCGCAGCGGTGTGAGCTGATGGATTCAGTCACGTTACATGTGAATATTTTACCGGTGTGGATTTGTTTCCATGAAGAACTCAAAGTGAAAGTTGCTCATTGCAGAACGACAGCTATGTGTGTATCAGCACGAGCTGCACTGAGACTTGTCAGTGCTTTTTGGAATTACAGGCTTTATTGCTCGGGGAGTTAACACATCAACACATTAAAATTGTTCCCTGTGGTCGGAGGAAGCTGTCGGATTTGTTGATGGTGAGATGTAAAGTCACCTGCGGTCGACATCGACGGGCAACAGAATTGCAAAGTCGCCCAACGATCGCCGGAGGGCACATTTAAAGAGGCCATAAAGGAGCATATTTTTTTTTATATTTACTCTGTCAATATAATTTACTGTTGAATCGATACTATAGTAAGAACAAATAAAAAGATTCCACCTTCTGCTCTGTTGCCAAACACATAACCTGCCCAACGACACAGGAAGCAAAATGCATTTAGCAGCTGATCGTCCTCAAAACTTTTCACAATGTTTGTTAAACTCACAGTCAGACTTAACTTTACGATTAACATGAATTCACTGAGAGCTAACTCTTCATTTTTTCCCCTCCACTGCAGTTTGTGATGATATTTTTGGTGGTGGCCAAGAAATAAGAGCTTATGCGGAGAACTCTACGTCACCTGAAAGCCCTCTATAAATGGGTTTATTATCCCCTAATCAAAGTGGTCACAGAGCCTGCCCCCCCCCCCCAACCAAAAAAAGCTGCACGGTCGCTCAAAAGGGTTCAGAGTGGGAGCCGGCCCCCCTCCAGCCTTATCGCTGGTCGCCAGAGGCTGCAGTAGAGTGCTACGGTGCGTTTGTATGGGCTACAGATTTGGACACACAGCTCAGGAGTCCTATATATAAAACCAGGAGACGCTTCTTTAGGCTTCTACCAGGGCAGAGGGGCCCCTTCGTGGTGCCATTACAACTTTTTTAATGTTGTGCAGCCTATGTGGGAGATGTTCCCCTTCAGAAATATAAAACAATTAATGAGCACAATGGGCTCTTTAATTCCATTTCATTATTAAAACAGAAGAGTTTGAGTCACTTGAAGAACACTCCCGCACGCACACACACACACACACACACACACACACACACACACACACACACACACACACACACACACACACACACACACACACACACACACACACACAGGTATTGGGCGCTGACATAACTCTATTAGCCTTAATGACTTCCCAAATTCTTCCTGATAGAGCAGCAGGCTCTGCCAGATCGATCAAATCATGTATCTCTTTAACCTGTAGCCTCACTGCGCTGATAATATCTCTCTACTCAACTACTAGAAGTCCTCAACACCTTTAGATAGCCAACCTCGCTGTGTATTATGAGTTGTGGTGTGAATCACCGTTGTATGAACTTGCATGCATCTTAAATCATGATCTTTAAGAGAAAAGGTGTTACACTGCAGCGGAGTTCTGTATGAGGGAGAAACGCGCGTGCCTGCTGTATACAAGTAGAGTATCGTGTGTCAGTGCTCATGAAGAGAGCGACTGGTATGATTTAAAACTTTTTGGGGCAAAAACTCGTGGTGCGTAAAGACGCAGACCAGGCTGCTGCTGCTGGTGTGCAAAATAAAGAAAATATGCTTTTTCGCATATTTTAATATTTATTTGTTGCTTAATTATGATGAATTCCAGTGGTGTTAAGATACATTCGATCTGTCGAATCATCACCAACGACGCAAACAAGCTTTATAGAAACTGCAACATAATAAACCCACATGAATCCACGCTCTCTCAATTAGGACATGTCATCCTTCTGTAAAGTGAACAGTTATTAACTCAGCAGTCAACTTCAGTCACATGCAGACCGACAGACCGGCTCAGCATCCACAATTTAATCATTTATTTCTCTCTTTCAGTGACAGCTGGCCGACAGACGCGTCTCATTACTGACCATAAAAACTTCTCGTCCCGCTCTCTGACACGTGAAGAAAAGACCCAAAATATACGAGTGTCTGCTGCTGAAGACGTGACTCCCAAGTTAATTTATGGCAGCTTTTTCCTTTATCCTGTCATCCATAATTAAATTAAAAAAAGCGATATGAACTCTAGGGTTAGTCTAATAGCCAATGAGCTGTGCCATGACCCGTTTAGGGTTTTATACCATGGCTGATCAGAGGTGCGGAGAGCCCCGCAGCGATGCAAACTTGTGCAAAAAGACCATACCTCTTGTGGCGGTAGATGACAAATTCCCCTGGTAGGAATACGTGAGAAGCGCCTTGACTACTGAGTGTGCAGACAGCGGAGATTCCAGTCCACTGCCAAAGTCTGACCAGGAATATCCTGTTCCCCCTCCGGAGATACGACACACACACACCGGGATCCGCACCGCGTTCTGCCGCCGCTGCAGTCACAGCCTCCGATATGTATGGAGGTGAGAGAGAGAGAGAGAGAGACGGGAGAGGAGAGAGAAGAGAGATGAGAGAGAGAGAGGGATGAGGGGAGGGAGAGAGACAAGAGAAGAGTGGAGAGAGAGAGAGAGAGAGAGGTAGAGAGGGAGAGAGGGAGAGGAGGAGAGGGGGGAGAGGGAGAGAGATGAGGAGAGGAGAGGGGCAGACGCGACGAGAGAGAGAGAGATGAGAGAGGGATAGAGAGAGAGGGGGAGATGAGAGAGGGATGAGAGAAGGGAGCAGAGAGAGAGGAGGGAGAGTGATAGAGGGAGAGGGGGTGGAGAGAGAGGGAGGAGGGAGAGGGAGATGATAGAGGGGAGAGTGAGGAGAGGGAGAGAGTAGGAGAGAGAGAGAGAGATGAGTGATAGAGAGAGAGAGGAGAGTAGAGTAGAGAGTGAGGAGGGAAAAGAGAGGGGAGGAGACAGAGAGAGAGAGAGGAGAGAGTAGGGAGATGAGAGAGGAGAAGGAGAGAGAGGACGTAAGAGATGAGGGAGGAGAAGAGAATAGGGAGAGAGAGAGGGGGAGAGAGTCCGGAGAGAGATGGGGGACTGAAGAGAAGAACGCGAAGAGAGGTTGATAGCGAGATAAGAGCTAGAAGAGAGAGGACGAGGAGAGATGTTGAGATGAAGGGGACAGGATAGAGAGAGGGAGGAGTGGGGGATAGAGGAGAGATGAGGAGAGGGGAGAAGAGAGTGAGAGGTGAATGTGAGAGAGGGAGGATCGAGGGTCGAGACGAGAGGAGAGGCGTGAATGGATAGAGAGATGAGATGCGAGGACGAGTTAAACTGCTGGGGGGATGAATGACGACAGAGAGGAGATAGGGAGGTTGATGAGATGGGAGAAGAGAGGCGACGAGAGGGAGAATGTAAGAGACGGAGAGAGAGAGATGAGAGACGATGATCGAGAGGATGTCCATGAGAGAATGAGGAGTATTTGAGGGGGTGAGGTATGCTACGATGGGTTACGGAGTGGAGAGGAGCGTTTGACACGAGATGTCGAGTGGGTAGTTTTCGGAGAGGAGGGAGCACGGCAGCTGATAATCTGGGGAGTGAACGAGATTGAGGAGACGTACCGACGGAAGAGGCGAGTAGGAGTATCCGTTGAAGAGTTTGAGACTTCGATCCTCTGATATTCGTGCTCGGAGGAGTGGACATGAAGGGTCATTCAGAACGAACTGTCGTTTAAAACCGAGAAGAGTTGATGGCGGACGGAGCCGAGAGATGTGGTGATTCTGAAAATCGAACTGTAGTGGGGAGAATGACCGAGGGAGACGATCGTCCCGTGTTGACGTGTGTGTGAAGGCTCTATCAATAGTGCGTCAGAGTGTTACGAAATCGAGGGGACCGACGGTAGTCCTTAATGGACTATTTAGAGGGGGGATGTGGAGGAGAGTCAGGTGGTCAATATTGAGATTAATTCGATACACCTAACGAGGAGAACTTTGGCGCACCGGGCGGTGGTGAGTGGTAGAGAGAGGGAAGAACGACACTTAGAACGAGAGAGAGAGAGAGCCGGGGGAGGCCTGACAATGAGAGTGAGAGAGAAGAGAGAGAGAGAGAGTGAGAGAGAGGAGAGAGGA
>JAVDOI010000014.1:21453466-21462976 GCA_032191485.1 Leptoclinus maculatus | reverse complement strand
AGACTTCTTTATGATTGGTGTAGTTTTTTTTGGGACCGACGAGCTGAAAATCAAACTCTTCATCTTCGACTCACAAGAAGCCCAGTTTACATCTCTCTCCTTCCCTCCTTCCCTCCCTCTGAACATGAAACATCTTGAGGATTTCATGTCAGTTTTCCCACTGCTTCAGGAGGCGAGCCTCTCCCCCTCTCCTCTCCTCTCCTCCCCCCCTCTCTCCTCCCACCTCAGGCAGGGTCTCCCGTGTTCACCCCCTCTCCTCTCCCCACCCTCCATCAGTCACACAACAACCCATAACACCTATACACAATACTAACCCACAAACCATCCCAAATGCACACACCCCACCCCCTACAACAACCTTCCCCTCCGATTTCCCAGTTTTAGTGATATCTAATGCCCCTCCCCTAGTCTCCCCGGACCCCCCCCCCCGTCCCCGCTCCCCCCCCCCCCCCCCCCGTTTTCGTGCCCCCCGTCCGTCCCCCCGTCCCCGACCCCCGTTTCGTCCCTGTCGAGACGTCCCACCTTGTGCCCCCCCCGCGCTCCCGACCTCGTAACCCACCCCACCCACACCACACCCACACCCACACACAACACACACCACCATTCGCCCAACTCAGAACTCTATCTCTTTCTCTCGACTCCTCCCAGTTGCGAGTTCAAGTCTCTCTCACTCCATCCTCCACCCTGTGTGTGTGTATATATCACACCCCATCCATCGCCCCACCCGACCACCCCCACCACACCTCCCCCCGAACCCCAAACACAACTATACGATGATGGCCCCCCCCCCCGCGTCGTTACATGCCCCCCTGTGTATACTCAAACCCACCCCCCACCTCAGCAAATGTGTGTGTGGTGTGTGCTCATCCGCACTCACACTGGGGAGCGAGGCACGCGCGCTCTCTGCCGGGGGTGATGCGGTTTAACACGGTGCTGAGGGTCCTTTTTGGTCCTCATATTCTGGACACCAAGTGATCCTGGAGAGAGAGAGGAGATTTTTACTAAACACTGCTCAAACACACACACACAACACACCACTCACACACACACAACGCTCACGCCACACACGCAATGAACAAACAACACGCAAATCAGCTCACATTGGCCAGACGCGTCTCCAGCTCTATGATCTCCTTGGACTTCTGCGTGGCGTTTGTGAGCCCCCAGCATGCTCAGCAAGCGCTCCATCAGGGCCTTGTACGCCGGCCAGGTTCTGATGAGCACAATACATCAGCGCTAATAGACAGGAGGAGCTGCGACTTCATCGGTAATGGCCGGTGACGGGGGGTGAGGGTGACATGTGGCAAAGTGGACGGGATAACAAAAGCACAGCGGGGGTGACAGAGGAAAACAGGTGGATTGATGAGGAAGAGAGAGAGAGTCAGAAGGGACAGATGGAGGAGGAAGGAGGGGGAAAAGAGAAAGGGAGGGAGGTAGGAGGGGAGGCAGATAAGGAGATAAGGAGCCAAGAGGAAGTCAAGTATAAGGGAAAGGAAGGAAAAGATGACAGGAAGGAGGGAGAGAGGTAGGGAGGAAGAGTTGGGTGAGCACAGAATTGTATATAAGAAGTGTTCGGCAATTTGTCCGTCACCATCTGGGGAAAACGGATCGTTGCCATCTTGACTTTTTGCAACCGGTGAACGGAAGTGTTCATATTTGGAATGTGGAGAAATTACAGTATAAGTCTCTGTAGAGACCTGTCAATCACTGTGTAGCCCCGCCCCTAAAGCAACCCCTGCTTTATGGTCTGTTTGACTCTAATGGACCATAAGTTACTAAATGAACATCATGCTAGTATTGAAGAAGACTTGAAACTAGAGATTGAGACCCATACTCATTTTACAATGTTTACTTGAGGTAATAATTCAAGAGAGAAGTAGAGTCATTTTCTCATAGACTTCTATACAACCAGAGGAGTCGCCCCCTGGTGGACATTAGAGAGAATGCAGGTTTAAGATATGAAGTTTTGGCTCACTCTCAGAACCGGAGGTTGCCGTCTGGGATTGAGGGAAACAGGAAGTGGAAAAAAAGAAGAGAATTCAGGTCGAAAATACGATGATTGGAAGTAGAGCGGGACAGGGAGGGATAACTTTTAAAGTTGGAGGGAAGGAAAGAAAACAAGGGAGATTGAAGGTTGATGACAGAAGAGGGAAGATGATAGGATGGCGTTGAAGATGGAGCATGTTACCTTCAGACTGTCCACTGTCCTGTCCCAGGTAGAGGCTTCTCTCAGGCAGCGTGAGGCCCTCCAGATCGACCTGCACACACAGTCAACAACAGTCAGTCTGGTCTGTTGTCACATGGTGTGTCGGCTATGCATCTCACAGATGCACATTCAGAGGGATTGGTGCCTACACGTAGAGTCCATTATCTGGTTCCATCTGTCATCTTTTATAAATCTTAGAGATTATTTAGTATGGTTGCTGTTCGGGGCTCAAATTCTTCAAACTTGTTGATGTTGATGTTTGATATAAACTGATGATTAGTATTATTTCTGGATAGCCTGCTCTACATTCTAAAGCCCAGTTTGATAAACCGGGGCTGTGTGTGTTTTTTTACATTTGAGATTTGTGTTTTCCAGATCCAGTATTGTTGTTCACAACTGATAATAGTCGGTTAAAAATTACTTTTTTTCTAACAATAGACCTGAGTGTGTGTGATCAAACTCAAACCCGCCGCGGATATGCAAAGCATTGTTCGCCAACCCCCAATCCAAACGGCCACCGTGTGTATCACTACGTTACTTAGATAAGACTCTCCCCTGATTGCGTTCCTGGAGGAGTTTTTGTCGTCCACATTTGACAGTGAGGGAGAAGAATGACGAGCTGGTGCATGTACTCACTCCTGGGTCCCTGTACAGAGCTCGTTGAAGTCCGGCCTCAGCGGGGCGCCCTCCCGCTCCACCCGCGCGCACCTACCCCCGGGATGGAGCCACCGATCAGGTCCGCACCCACCCGCAGCTGTCTATCTCCGTCCGTCATGGGGTCTGAATCGTCCAACTTGTCCGATCTCCTGGATGCTCACGCAGGGCTCTCGATAGAGAACTCCTTCACCTTACGCTCCGCCTGAGTCCACGCCGCGCCGCCGTAATGGGCTCCAGCAGGAGGCTCTGCAAGCTTTCTCCTCGTTGTGCATCCCGATGGCGGTATGATGATGCCGTAGCTGAGTTTGTCCTCTGGGATGCCGTGGCGCCTCAGCCAGCCGCCACACGCGAAGGGAGTAGAAGTCCTGGCAGGGTTGGATGTCGGGTCAATGTTGGACTGGATGATGCGCGCCGCCCGCAGCAGGGAGCGGCTTGCGTTGGCAGTCCTGCCGGTACTGCGGGTCCTGCTGGGCGTCAGGGAGATGTACTTGAGTGCCAGCATGCTGCCCATGATGACGCACGAGGCCTGCCGCGAAGACCAGCGCAGCGAGGAGGCAGATCTCCCATCCGGCTCCACCGGGGAAGCCCCCCCGCCGCTTGCCGGTGCTGCTTGGGTCTGTCAGGTGTTTCGGCCGTTTGACATCGTCCCTCCCCGGGTCCGTCCCACGTGGCGGTCCAGGCTGCCCCCCAGGGTGAAGGGTCATTGCCGTTGCTGAGGATGTAGCTGCTGAGCGGCCTCCATACTTCACTTCCTGGACTCATCGTAGTGGGCAGTTAGTGAGTAGTTTTCTCCATGGCAATGGGCTGACACCAGGTGAGAAGTACTGTGGCGCCGGGCGTAGACAAGACAAAGGGATGAAAGTTGTTTTTATGTTGAGTGTGCAGCCATGATTACTCCTACGCAGATGAAAAAGAGGACTCCACCAAAGGGTCAAAACCTGAAGTGATGTCAAAATTCCCGTTGGCCCTCATATGCAAAGTCTCCTTTATTCTTTTCAAATCAAAAGCAGCAAAGCGGAAGGGCTCCCCATTGTGCAGGAGGATCTCATGGGTCCTGCTCTCCTCTCTCTCATCCTCTTTCTCTCCGGCTGCCTCTCCAATTTGTTCTCCTCTCTCCAACCGGTTACCAGGTGGACCTAGTCGATAAAATAGAAATGAGAAAGGAAGAGGGCTGTAAGTCGACAGAGAAGGTAAAACGACTCCATGATTACAAACAGCAGGTGTATGACAAAGTAGCATATTCTTTTGCACTCCTCCCCCTCCACACTTTGTCTTGTTGTCTTTGTCGGCTGAAAGCTGTTGGATTGATATGGTGATAGTCATCCCACTGGGGGACGGGTGGGGGGGGAGACGATGTCACCGGGGTGGATGGATCAATGGAGAGGCAGAGCAGGGGGTTGAGCCTCAATCAGTAGCTGGGCACAGAGAGGTGGCAATCACCATAATTAGCTTGTGACGGTCCAAATTGGATGTCAACTTTTTTATTTTCTTACAGGAGGAGAGAATTTCATGTCCTCCTTCATCACCGAAGCAGCACAGCATCGGCTGATCCTCTATGCGGTGGTTTTTAAAGCAATAACAAGCGAAAACAGAGGACAAAATATCACTCATGCGTCCCAAAGTGTTTTCATTTAGACCAACAATACACTGGATGATTACCGTGTATATGCGTTTATGTGATGCAGCAAAAACAACTGAACAAATGCAGACTCGGACAATTTTTTAGCATTTTCTTTTGCTTCTGCTAATGGCACTCTACAAAAAGACTGGAGGCAATATCACTAGCCTTAGACAGAGAGATTATTGCCCAGTGTGAGTTCATAAGCCCTTTGTGTGTGTGTGTGTGTGTTTTCAGAGGCTATATGCAGTGAACCTGCTGAAAGCTGTGAGAGGCGATCTGTGAAAATTGATCCCCTGTTATCCCTCTGAGATTAGCAAACATCAGCACTGATGTCTTTAACAAAGCTTTCCCTCGGCCATCGCGGGAGTGCTGTATGTAGATAGAAGGGAGGAAATAAGAGTTTAGTGTTTACAGGTACAGGGAGAAGAAGGAGTAGCCTCATTCTGTGAGAGGTCGTAATACAAATCATGAGTGTAATGGAAAAATGGTGGTGAAGGGTTATTATGTTTTAGGGGAAGAACGACAGAAAGAATACAGTGCATCAGCGGCGAAGAGATAAAATCATTTTTCTACCACTGCAGACATCTGGAAGTTTCAAGTCCCGGTGGCAATAACACTGTTTGTTTGTGGGAACCAAACCAGGGGTTCTCCTCGCAGCAGTCCCGAAGAAACCTAAATGTTGCTCTTGGATAATGGCTGAAGGGGGGTAACGAGTTACATTCAATGTCAATGCAAGAAGTATTGAACCCTCACAAGGGTAGCTTCTCCATGAAGCCGTGAGGAGTCTGCGTGACATAAAGTTTGACATCTGGTCATTTCTGCGGAGGGTCGGTGCTTCATGATACATGGACAGAATCCTCACATAAACTGCTAATATTTTTCATTTTGAAGTGTGATGCATGTTTTTCCCCCCAACACTGCAATCATCCACTGGCTCTCAGGCAGCCGGTGGGGGGGGGGGGGGGCCGTGTCAATGTCTGTGCTCGGTCAACATCACCTGGCGGGGCTGAGCCTCGCAGGGGAACAAGAGACAAAGTAAACAGAGTGTCGTAGGAGACGTGTGACGAGCGTGTTGTCAGTGGTCCTCGAGAGTGAAGAACGCACCGTTTTTTCTATACTAACCCGGGCAAAACAAACACTTTGCCAGGTGGATTGAATGTGTAACCAATCCAAAACCATCAGAGCCAGTTGGTATATCAAAGCCAGTTGGGAGTGGAAAACACGTTTTCCATCGAGACAGATCCTTCAGTGGCGTTCTTTGCTCTTCTTTCAATGTATAAATACCTCCAGTTCCTGGTATAACTGATGCTATTTGTAGAATAGCTCCTAACAGAAGGCTGATTGGTCAAAATCCAGCTTTACTACTTAAAACCTGATGGGTTTTCACGTGATCTTGCAATTCTCCATGCAATGCGAGTAAGCATCCAACAGGGGGACATTTGCAGGTTCATTTATGTGTTTTTTAATGTGTGCAACTGAGCAGCTTTTTAGCCTGCAAACAGATGTTAGAAGTGCACTTCACCCCGCTGACTGTTTGTTGGTGGCTTGTTCAACAAGCTTGAGGAGTTCAACTGAGACCACAGGGTTTAAACACACTGGGGAGGTGCAGGTGATTAGACGCAGGAGGATTCAGTCCAGACAATCACACAGGCGGGAAAACGATACAAAGGCAGGAAGTGAAGTGAACTACGGGACACGAGAGGCAGGGAAAATTCAAATAAAACAGGAAACACAACATAACAAAACCCCAAACACCGTGACAGGGTGTGCCGGTAGAATAACGTCCTGTGAGTGTCGGCAACAAGATCCTTTTGATTGATTGTTTTATACTGTCCACGGCGCCGCTTTGAGCTAGCTTCTTTTGTCCTGCCTGCTCTATTTATTCACTACATTCTCAATAGACGACTGTTGGTGAAGTTATCCATAACACAGCTCCTGTTCCTGCTGGCTGGAGCAGCCTTATACAAACCCACTAGCCGTTAGCTATATTGCATGTAATTTACAGTAAAAATCCTAAATAAAAGTTTCTGTTAAAAAGTACAAAACATAGGGAAGACAGCAAGTACTGTATCTCCCATCTTATAAGTGGTTCGTCTCCAGTCCTGATCTCGAGCTCACAGCTGGATCGCAGCATGGTTTGTTTACCATGCAGCACCATATTTAACGCTCCATTCAGGCAGACGGGGTGTAAGGGTGGTGATTGGTGTGGTTAAGTGTCCTGGATATTCTAGAAGTAAAAGGATTGGAATACGTTACATTTACTGGTCAAATAAAAACCTGTTGTTATTGTACACAATTCAGCGTTTTTGCAGAATCATCCAATATCAACATCTGTCTGCTGAGAGAGGCTGCTTTGTCACCTCTCTAGCGACTTCTACTTTGTTGCATTAAAGATGGTCGGAGGAAACCGGATGGACAGCACACGAAGCGTCTGCGTCTTTACATCCTAGCGGGTGAAAAAGAAGCCGGTGACAACATGTATCTGCCGACACTCAGCAGCAGCAGCAGCAGCAGCGCAGCAGCAGCAGAGGGCGACTGGGCATCTCATTGTGGTCGACAATAGTGTGTTGCTGTGCCGAGTCATTATCAATTCAGCTATCAGCCATCAATCCTCTGCCTTGTTACACACACACACACACACACATGACACACACACTCACACACAGACACACACCTCACACACACACACACAATAGGACATCTATGGTGCAGATCATTTTCTATAACTGTGAAAATACAGAACTATTCTCCTCTTTGCACATCATGCCCCTCTCTCTTTCAAATGCAGGTGCACTTTCACATAATGTCACACTCCTTAGGCATTATAATGAATTATGACGCATGCATGCACACACACACAGACACACAGACACAACACACACACACACACACACAGACCACACACACAGACACACACTGAGTGGACACCCCAGCGTATGGCTAATGGACTGCATCCTTGCGGGTACCATCACAGGGAGAGGAATGGTGTGATGAATGGCTATTTACCGAACATGGACAGGGCCTATATCTTAGAGTCATACTAATACTGCTGCACACCACACACACACACACACACAAAACACACACACACTCACACACACACACACACACACACACTCTGTTTCTCTCTCTCACGGCACATAGGTCACAATTAAACGCATCAAGAAACACACCCCTGGTGATGCATAGCGATTTGTCAATTGTCAAGCATTTCCCATACATCTTTCCAGCAGCAGACAATCTCTTGTTCTACTTTAAGCAGGGGGTTCTCAAAGTGTGGTCGGGGCACTGTCAGGGGTCCTGCAGATGGGCCAATGGGCAAACGGACAGAAATAGAGAGAAATCTCGAATTGTGTCTTCTAGACGCCAAAAACTTCTGTGAAAAATCTGCGTTTCTTGGGACACTTCGCCCACGAACTACGAGGCAACGCCACCTTCACCATACGTGTACTGGTCAGTAAGAAAAACATGAATTAAAAACGTGAAGAATAAGATCATATCTGGACGTTAAAGCGTCTGAAAAGCATCGCTTTACAGGGCGAGAGTACAAGATAACTTTCAAAGATGGGCAATGTGTAGCAAACTGCACTCCACAGCTGGATGAACTTCCTCTTGCGTCCTCTAACCAAGGGACCAATAAATCCCCAGAGGAGATCAATGGATAATCAATAAGCGGAGGCTCTGATGGGGCAGTGTTAAGGAGACTCTGCAGATGGATCGCAGTGCTCCGTTCATAAATGGCTCAATGTAACTGCGCAGCGGTGGAGCTGATGGATTCAGTCACGTTACATGTGATATTTTACCCGGTGTGGATTTGATTTCATGAGAACTCAAAGTGAAAGTTGCTCATTGCAGAACTGACAGCTATGTGTGTATCAGCACGAGCTGCACTGAGACTTGTCAGTGCTTTTAGGAATACAGGCTTTATTGCTCGGGGAGTTAACACATCAACTCATTAAAATGTCCCTGTAGTCGGAGGAAGCTGTCGGATTTGTTGATGGTGAGATGTAAAGTCACCTGCGGTCGACATCGACGGGCAAACAGAATTGCAAGTCGCCCAACGATCGCGGAGGGCACTTAAAGAGGCCATAAAGGAGCATATTGTTTTTTATATTTAATCTGTCAATTAATTTACTGTGAATCGATACTATAGTAAGAACAAATAAAAAGATTCACCTCTGCTCTGTGCCAAACACATAACCTGCCAACGACACAGAAGCAAAATGCATTTAGCAGCTGCTCGTCATCTCAAAACTTTTCACAATGTTTGTTAAACTCACAGTCAGACTTAACTTTACGATTAACCATGATTCACTGAGAGCTACTCTTTCATTTTTTTCCCCTCCACTGCTGTTGTGATGATTATTTTTGGTGGGGCCAAGAAATAAGAGCTTATGCGGAGAACTCTACGTCACCCTGAAAGCCCTCTATAAATGGGTTTTATTATCACCCTAATCAAAGTGGTCACAGAGGGCCTGCCCCCCCCCCCCAAACCAAAAAAGCTGCACTCGGTCGCTCAAAAGGGTCAGAGGTGGGAGGCCGGCCCCCCTCCAGCCTTATCCGCTTGTCCGCCAGAGGCTGCAGTAGAGTGCTCGGTGCGTTTGTATGGGCTACAGATTTGGACACACAGCTCAGGAGTCCTATATATAAAACAGGAGACGCTTCTTAGGCCTTCTACCGGAGAGGGGCCCCTTCGTTGTTCCATTACAACTTTTTTAATGTTGTGCAGCCTATGTGGGAGATGTTCCCCTTCAGAAATATAAAACGATCTAATGAGCACAATGGGCTCATTTATAATTCCACTTTCATTATTAAAACAGAAGAGTTTGAGTCACATGAAGAACACTCCCGCACGCACACACCACAGCACACACACACACACACACACACACACCAACACACACACACAACATCACACACACACACACACACACACACACACAGGTATTGGGCGCTGACATAACTCTATTAGCTTATGACTTCCCAAATTCTTCTGATAGAGCCAGCAGGCCTCTTGCCAGATCGA